>OY728141.1:934591268-935196490 GCA_963277665.1 Viscum album
GAATGTTCAATTCCATATAATGAATCTTATGTTTTTAAAGTCGAAATGGAAAATTAGATATAGTTTATATACTCCAGGATTACATATTTATATATTTTCAAGGAATCGTGATTTTAGGGAGAGTTTATTTTACTAATTTCGTTGATGAATAAAATGTTATAGAAGTTTATAGTCTTTTCTTATATATTTATCAACATTGGGGTGAAGTTGGAGAAATTTATATATATTGAAATTTATATATATATATGAATTGGGGAAATATTTGGGAAACATTTATAAAAGAAATTTTGTTTATTTATGGTTATTGGTTAAGGAAATTTCTTCATCTATTTTTTTAAAACATTATGAAATATCACATGTGGTTTTTGATCATCAAAATGGGGGACATTGTTGAGAACATGTTGATTCAATAATTTCAATATTTTATTTTTGTTTTTGATTCTCATAGATGCCCACATTTATGTTACTAATGATGTTTATTTGAAGTGAATTTCCGGAAGATAATAATCCTTAGAATATTTATTCATGAAATATATTCATGTGATTAATCCATGAAAAATATTGGTTGAAGTAATATAAATGTGTTTGAAGGTTTTTTTGGAAGCACTATTCATCAACCCTATGTTTGTAAGTGTATAAAACGGTTCAATAACCCAACATTTGAGATAACACATATGGATCATGTACCCTATATTGTTTCAAAAGTTTAGATTAACTAGCCTACATTTTGAAGGAAACCTAAGTTTGAGAAAAGGAAAGTATTATTCGTCAACCCTATGTTTCTGAAAAACTATATGTTATTAAACCTAAGAATGTGTGTTTGTTGGCATGACCTCTAGGTCCCTTTCTATTATGAAATATAGTAGGTTGGTGCACTCATTTGTTGAGCATGATGGTTTAGGGGAGAAGTTTTTGGTGAAAGCACATTCCATTAAAGTTCAACATCATTATGTGATGTATCCATAATAACATTATTCCCATTGATGATAATGTCCGCCATTGTGGTATCCATCTTTCCTTTAGATGGTTTTTATATCTCATTTTGTGTAGAATCTATTCAAAACATTTTTCTCAATGTGAAATTTACTCAATGGATATAGAGTATCCATGGTAGCATTAATGGTGTGGATTCATAGGATATCTATGGGGATACTTTTCTAGACCTTTGGTTCCATGGATATAGGGATAATATATGTGAGATGAAATCTCGAGGCTGCATCCTCATGGCTAGATACTTGTTCTTATGGATCATAAGGAACAAATCTCAGTTTCAGGGATGGTGAAACTCACATATTTATATTTCCATTAGAACAAAAAGCTTGTTGGAGGTGTTGATTGGTCAGGTAAAAAATTGGTAAGCCTCTCATTCTTTACGAACTATTATCATCCTAGGATGTGTTTGTTCTTCTCCTACCATATCAACCTCTCTTGGATGATGGATTCGATGGTCCCTATATAATAGGGTACATAAGCCCAATGTCTACAACTTATGTATCTTAGGGGTGATTCAGGGTGGTATAATTGTGCATGAAAACAAATTTTCTCTTATCATTTCTTTTATAGCTACCTTTGGTCTTGGGGATTCTCTTCAGGCTAAGGAAAATGAAATTCTATCCATCATTGAGCAGTGTGATGAGAAAAACATGAAGATGGATGAATTAGAAGTGGACTCCATTCATACCAATGATTCTCTTCATGGTCTCATTCCCATTCCCTACTCTATCACCTACTATATCGGCAGGTGCAATAATTTCATAAGTGGGGTATGATCATCACTCACACTTGGTGCGAAGGGAAAACGTAGCTGATTATCTTTCATCCAGTGCCTCTCCTTGAGAGTATCTTTCCATTTTTTGGTATAGGGTCCTTTCCCAAGGTGGGTTTCATTTTTTGTCACTAGTGATGCACATGGACTCTCTTATTACAGGCCTATGTTATTTTCCCCCTCCATATCTTGAGGATATTAGGTTAGGCCCTCTTCTTTAATAACAAAAATCCATATTTTTGTTTTTGTTGTCATTTTTTTACATAAAGGAACCCAATATTTGACTATTCAATGAAAGGGTTATATTCAATTATGGATTTTTAAATTCAAGATATTATCCATAATTTCTGAAACTATTTCCCAAGGATTAAATATATATTACATTATATTTTATGATCTTTTAAAAGGATCATATTCAATAGAATAAATTGATTCTATTCTTACATGAATTTTCGATTCTCTTGAATGATTTTGAATTAAAAAATCACAATTTATTTTCCGATATAGTTAAAGATGGGTTGACCTATACTTCTTCAACCTATAATATAAATATTGAGAATGTTTTAATTAGAAAATAGTGAGGAGATACACAACAGATATATACCCAAGTAAAATCTATGTCTAAAAACCAAAAGTGTGTAACTACCTTCAGAGCTATGCTCTTGAGACATAAATATTTTGATCTCTATAATATAATAACTATAATTTCTATCATTTTTCAGCATCTTATCATTACATATTCTACTACGAATAATGTTGATGAAATTTTTTGAGATACACTATGGAGACATACTTGTTTACATATTTTTCTTCTGTTTTATTTATCGATGATTGTATAAATCATGTTCATTCTCGAAGAACTATCAATTATTATATATTTTTAAAGATCTGAATATATACATTAGTTTCTATTCCACATATGAAGTAAAAACTATTTTATCAATAAACGTAATCTCTATTGAATTGTTCCATTTTCATCTACTTGAACCCAGTCATGGTAGAGTGTCTTCTTCTTTTACTAATCTCGTGATTTTTGGTTCCTTATAAAAGAACTAAGAGGACATGAAAACCCATTTTGAGGTTCCAACTGCATGCACATAATTGTTTTTAATAGGTCTCTCAATAATATCACATATTATTGAAAATAACCAATCTCATAGAGGGAGAATTGGTGGAGTGGACCAGGGGATCTTTGTGCCTTGAACCACTATACATCACTTTGTTCTTTTCCATATTTATTTTTTATACTCACTCATATTTAAGAGAGAAGAGAAGGATTTATACATAATAAGAGAATCGATTTGAATCTATCAATGTTTTTGAAAAACAAAATTCACCCCTTCTTTTGTATTTAACTTCATCATATCCATTTCATCCTAACAAAAAACTTGGATTTGTGTAACATACATGTGTATACATTCCAATAATCCACACAAAGATTAAAATGTTTCTTTTTGTATAATGGAAAACAGAATAACAAAATGAGCCTGATTAACATTTTATGAGGTAGAAATGATTAGGATACTTGTATACTTTATATATTGAAAATTCTCATCCACACAAATGAAAATATTGTAGCATAAAAATATTAGAATACATGGTTTAAATTCCCATAATATCTTATAGAACATTATAATGAATTGGTTAACATGATTAATCTAAGAAACATAGACAATGGTTTTAAGATGATAAATAAATTTTTTGTTGAGAGAATATAATATCATTTACTAAGAAAAAACAATAAATCATTTATCCATGTTAAAAAACATTCAAAATAAACATTTTCCTAGCCATAAAAGACTTATAATAAGATATCCTATATTTGAATGATTATTTTATCCAATCCTTGGTAGGAGATGAAAAAATAACCCAAAATAATTACATCAACTAAAAAATTATACAATATGTAAATTATGAATATAGTGTGAGGTAATGATGTTATATGCTTTGATTCATACATGTGTTTTGACCTTCCAACATAAATACCATCTATTAGGAAATATTTTATCAAACATTTTCTTCAATAAAAAATTTATATTTTAGATCATATTTATTTCACTTAATGAGTTATTTTCCTTATTTTTAACTTATATACCATGTGTTACATATAAATATAAATTTGGTATTTCACAATTTTAATTTTCAGTTATCTTTTTATTTAAAACCCACTTCAAACATTTAATGTGTTATCAAATTAGGTATATGTGTTTCCTATAATTCCTGATAAATCAATACCCAGGGTAATGAAATCACATTCAAAATGATTTTCATGTGAAATTACCTCTACCAATGAATTCAACAATGATGGATAATGAAAAATGTTTGGTTCTTTGATACCTGATAAGGAATAATATAAATGATGAGTAGCTCCATCATTCTCAATTCCCTCATCTCCTATCACATCATCCTATATATCCTCCTTAAAGAAGATATCACTCATTAAATGATGATTATGGATAGAAATATTTATTATATTTCTATTTAAAATATGTGTAATGTAGTCTCAGTTACTGGAGTCCTAAAATAAGATAGGGAATCATATTTTTGGGAAGTATTAAATTCAAAAACTATTCCATTATAGGGTTTTGTAGTAGTTTGTTAGAAATCATCCTCTACAAAAATGGAAATATAAAATTCTAGTAAACCAAGACCACAAAATCTCATTAACGGTGATGATGATTCCATTCAATTT
This sequence comes from Viscum album, assembly GCA_963277665.1. Taxonomy (NCBI): domain Eukaryota; kingdom Viridiplantae; phylum Streptophyta; class Magnoliopsida; order Santalales; family Viscaceae; genus Viscum; species Viscum album. Next base: position 934,595,726 of record OY728141.1, read on the forward strand.
TAGTCATTATGTATATGATAAAAAACAAACTATATGTGGTATTTATATAAATTAAATTCATTTTATCACTTGATCAACCCTCAGTTATAAGTGACTATAAATCTCGGTACTTCTTCCAATGTCCTATAATATCAATGATTAGGAACTCTTTTCAATGGTAACTATATCTAAGGAACTTATAATTATAAATCACTTCCGTATTTCAGTATATGGACACATACATGATACCCAATAAATAAAATTTATTGGGTCATTATATATAATTATTCTACATAATCAAATAATAGAAAAATTATAAATGAATTATAAATAAATATGAAATGATCTGGGTATATTATCTATAAATTGGTTTATAGTTGTATGATAAACTAATCAACAATTTGAGGGAAATAAATTTTGTCTTATATTGTCATAAAAATCAACAACAGTTAGAATCCATTCATTCATGTTGTGAAAATCCAACATTAAACATGATTACCTCCAGTGAAACCTCTTTTTTTTATAACTTTTGTAACATGCAAGTGAGGTGTACAGGGGGTGTTTGATATATAAAAATTAACTATAGAAAAAAATATTTTCATTCATATAGAGGTAAATATAATACAATCATACATGAATAAATTTTATTTACTTGTTAAATGTTATAAAAAAATATTTCACCTTAAATTTCTGAACATATAAGGAAATCAACATCCGTCATAATCAATAAATTTAGCATTTTTTTATGGCCATTTTATGTTTAGTTCACAAATTCAAATTAAAAAATAATTAAACATTCCCATTAATATTTTCTAAATGATCTGGGTATATTACATAACATGTTTTATATCATGAAATTAAAACCAACCAAAACCTAATAGAAAATCATTATGTGACCTGATCATCTCAAGTAATGAAATCAATCATTCCACTTGAAACACTGTGTAAACATCCATCACAAATAATCAAAATATACAATGTAACCTCAATTTTTTTATAATATTTCTCACATTAAAGTGAGGGGTAACATGCGATTTTGATATTTTTAATTTATCATGGGCACACAAGTTCTACATATAAGTGAGAGGGAAGATATTTATATCATAAAAAATGAAATAGAAATTTATTATTAGAAATTATAAATGATAATAAAAAACAAAAATTCATTGTTTGATTTAGCTCATGATCATTTAAGATAATAATATTATATTTTTAATAACTATCAATAAAATATATTCTGATATTTATTAAAATTTTAAAATAATTTAAAATTACATGTGATCAATGATGTAAATTTTTTAATTCATCTAATATCATTTACATTTTACATATATTTAAATATTTATATCAATGAATTATTTAAATCATATAAAATAAATATGTAAATAATCAAATCTAAAAAATATAAAAAGTAAATAATTAAATAAAAAACAAAAAATGAATTAAAAAAGTAAAATATTTCAAGGTCCACAGATAAAAGTTTGAAAAATAATAAAAACTGATAATGATTTATTGTTAAAAAATATAGGGGGAAATGAATATAAGTAGTTGGAGTGAATATGGTTTACACCAACTATTTAGTAATTAATTATCTTGTGTAAATAATGTTCACACTTGCACCAAAGATAGATTATATGAATATGGTAGATGCCAACGAAGGACCTTTTAAAAAAAATTATTTTTACCATACCCCATATTTTTATACGTTTTCTTTAAAAAATGAAAAAAATCACATTTAGGTGATAAAGTGATCTAGATTAATGTTTTAGTGACAAAATTAAGTAGTAGACAAGTTAAAATTAAATAGTTTTATTTGAATAAAATATATAATATGATATAGAATGAATTTTGAATGTGATGAATGGGGTACATAGAATATTCTATTCTATTGATGTAGAACAAAAATATTCATGTGGATATAAAAGCAAACGTATATGGATTAGAAAAAATGAAGTCAATTTTTTTTTATTAAATAAAAATGATGATAATAAATATAATAATAATGTATATGGATGTATAAAAGTTTTGTGGATTTGTGAGATGCATAGCATTGGTAGGATGAATAATATAATAATAATTGTATTTATAAGCAATAAAATAATAATAATAATAATTATTATTATTATATAAGATTAATAATATAATTTCATAAATTTAAATTGATTATAACATTCATTTATGAAAATATATTTATGAACCATCATTGTAATTTTTATCATTACATGGGACCATGGTATTTCACATACCAACTTCATGTCCCTGATTTGATAAAATACTTTTTTTCAACCTACTATGTTATTTAAATAATTAAAAATTCCATGTTGATAATTTTTTGGTTTTGATCATGTTGGAAATACGTTTCAGGGTATTCATGTTTATATGTGGGTGTTTTTTAATTTTCAAATAATGTGAGTGTTATGATGGATTACAACCCAAGAAAAAATTTTATTGAAAGAACCTATTTGAATAACATTCATGGGTAGACTATAATGATATACTATGTTCAATCATTTAAAGAATATATGATGAAAAATTTTCAACGAAATTACCATATTATAGTGTGAGTGCACGAAAACCAAGGAGTTATATTGTTTTCTTGATATATGAGGAAACCTCAATTGAAACCATTAATAGAAGTACAATTATGATGAATCACCTAAATTAGTGATTCAACCAAATATTAGTATTTAATGATGTAATTTCATTTTTTAATGATGATAACCCATTGCTGAGTATTTAGGTCATGAAATGATCATTTGATTGATTAGATGGTTAATATTAAATGATTAATAATTTATATTTAGATAATTTTCTTCATCTCATGAGGGGAATGTTAAATACCCATGAATATGACAAGAAATTAATATGTTAATGACTTTTACATTTATATATTGGTATTTTTTCTTATGATATAATGGGACCATGAATGGATTCTATGACTTAGTATGGATCCTTTAACACATAGATAATGTTAGGATATTATTGTCTTCATGTTATTTAATTAAAATCAACCATCAAACTAGTGTACAATATCTTTATTGGTTAGAATTTATAACAATTCATTACATAATAAAGACTGCATAATCCATTATGATAAAAATTGGTGTTTTGTATTGGTTACTAACTCGTATGACTATATTTTAGTTATCTAGTGAATTTTTTGCCTTAGATTTCATTACATTTGAAATGTGATTTAGTCAGGAAAATGAAGTGATTATAACTATATCAGGAGTTATTTGTCTTGTGGAGGATAGTTGTATAATTATTGGTATATGTACATTGAACTTGTGATACTTGTGAGTTAGAAGTAAAATCAAATATGAATAGTTTCTTAGACTTATTCATTTGAATAATTAGGTATTCATAAGGAAAATGAAATAGCTCACATGGTCTTCATGTGAACTTGCTGACTTGGTTTATTTGATAGTTTTATGGAAATGAAAATCATTCCTATTGAATATTCATAGGGACTAGTGTGAGATATATGGATTATTATATATTTTTTGTTACTTCTGAAATATTCATACCATTCTTTTGGAAGATAACAACCTGAAGTATTCATTCAGTTATGGCCCAATATTCAATTCTAGTATAGAATCTAAAATTCAAACTTAGTAAACCATACCTAATCCCCAATTATTTGTAAATCTAAGACATTGAATAAGTTAGCATAAAAAAATTTAATGTAATGTTATTATTTATCATGTATAAATGAGGAAACTAGTTGTAGTATTATTATCATAATGGGTTATTTATTTGATTTTAGGAATTATAGAAATACAAGGTAATATCTAATGGCAGTTATTTTATAGGTTCTCTTGAATATTTTGATGGTATATGATGTGTTATAATTCATTTTTATTGGGAAGTGATGCATATTGGGTTCTTATAAAGGCAATTAATATAAGAATAATATTTATGAATTTCGGTCTAGAGGTTTCTTATTTTATAATGAATTGGATATATGGGAAAGGATTAATAGGGTTTTGGAATTAAATAGAATCATGTATAATATAAGATGAAATTGAAATATGGAATAATCCACTAGTTCATATTTGAATTATATTACTATTTGGGGTGTAGTTGGTAATGGTTTTATAATATATTATCCTTTTAATACATTTATTATAATTCTTGTATGATAATTCCTTGGTTATTAACCTATAGGGTATGACCAATTTATCATGGTCTTTTTATCACCCCTACATTTATATGAAGGTTACTAGGGTTTTGTGGAGGTTTTATCCAGTGATGTTATCTCAATATACATGGTTGATAGTATGAGATTGTGGTTTTGGGAATTTTTTGGAATTCTAAATAGGTATATGAGTTATCTTAGTTTTAATATAGATTATCATTTAGAGGATTTAATGAAATGTTGAAGTTATTTATGTTTTCATAGTATGTGTTTGGTTTCTATGAATTAATTATCAATTAATCAATGTAGTGGAAATAATTAGAAACCATAGACCCCAAAAATCATCATGAATTTTAAATCAAACCCATAAAAACTATAAATAATGAATATATACCATACACATGATTTTGTTTTTTTTTTGTTTCATTCAATATTTTCTTTATGAAGATCACTATGAACAACCAATTGACTCCACCCTCTAATGTGTATCCATGGGTTGTTTTTATTCACAAAAAAATATATAGGCATGACCCTCCAACCTTCAAAATATTGTAGAATCTAATGTTGCAATAGATGTAGGAGGAAGAGATATTTAGGAGGGAGAGTGAAGTGTTTCTCAACGTTCTTTAGGGGTTTACACGTAAATATCAAGTTAAAACAACCTTTATATAGGCTATATGGACACCCCTTAATCCCATGTACTTACTTTAATGTTATTAAATGTATGTTTTAATTCCTTTGGTTAAAATTTTTTATAATTCCAAAAATAAATGCTTCCTCCCAATGTTTCATATAAAGAACATTAAATAAATGATATCAAAAATGGTTTCGAATATTTGGATAATAATTTTCAACTTTCCACTACCATTAAAAATCATTAAAACAACAATAAATTATATGGTATGATTCATATTTCCATATAATGTGGAATATAATACAATTTCAGAAGATATTTATGAACCAATAAAATATCCAAAAATTATAAAAAACTATATACCTAAAATCACATAATAATATTTTTTTCAATATAAATGTCCTAACTCATGACATACCCATATCATATTATATAATATGAAATAAAAAAATCAGATATTTTTATGGGTTTAGGTTATATCTTATTTAATAAAAAACTTTCATAAAAGTATTATATACATTTTTTCATTTCAAATTATATTTTAATATATAAAATAACTTCTGAAACCATATCCAAAACTCCTTTTGAATATTTCCCAAAAAATGGAAATCTATCGTCAATTTCATTGTGCATCACATCATATACAATAACTTCTCAATATTAATATAAAATTTATTGGATAAGCAAAAAAAAAATAGATAAGCTCTTAGTTTTTTTTTAAAAAATCTTCATTCGGTGAAAAAAATATCTTATCTTGTAGGCCATTTTATGTTGGAAAAATATTAATTATTGATTTCATGAATTTATGTAAAATGTAGACTCTAGAAATAAATTAGTGATATACTATTTATAAATAAATATGTTTAGAACTTCGTAAAATATATATATCCATATAGTTTATAATACTATTTATATCATATATATGAACTCAATAGTATACACTCCATTTTTACATGACATAAACTAACCACGAGACCTGGATTATGTAAATATTGTATAGCCTCCTCATATATATGTTATCAGTTATCGAATTATAGGTTAACCAATTTGATGAACACATTACAAGTTATTTTTAGAGAGGATGATCACATCACATACCCCTCATTGATGTATTTAAAAACATAATATTTACCATCTATATATGGTAATTCATTTCACCATTATCTCTAAAAAAGGTCCCATAAGTCATTAACATTGTAGAAGAGGGAATATAATTTATTTGTTAGTATCTGACCAATGATAAGATCAACACCATACCCCCCCATATTAGAAAAACATTTGGTCTTGTGTAATTTTGATGTCAATGTTGTAAGGTTTTTAGGCTAGGTAACTCACCAACCTCTGTTATAGTGAATCAATATGAAATATGCACCCCTATTATACCAATGAAATAGTTTAAAATACTCTTTGTGGTATACTTCATGGGTTATATGATGAAAAACCACATTTTATGACCCATGGCCATATTATTTATCCTTGTATAAGAATATCAATAGTTCTAAGTGCAAATTACCTTCATAACTTAGAGTATTACAAAGGAATCATTTTTTATTGACAACCCAATTTGTTCTACGAATGTTTGATTATCATTGAACAGAACATAATATATGTATCCAACATGAAATAAGGAAAAATTCGATATTTGATATGGAATTACATGATATATTATATATTATTTCACCCCCTTTTGAATTTTAACAAGACCCTACAAAAGCACGTTTTTCATCATATCATAAATGATATACCACTAGATCATTCAAATTATTTCTTAAGCTTTAGGGAATTATTATACATATAACATCCCTATCAAATCCATTCCACACACACACACACACATATATATATATGGCTATCTCATAATTTCTTCCATCTAAAATATTTATTTAGTAACATTTGTATAGAAATAAAATATGAATAATGGTGACTTATAAGAAAAATTCAAAATTTGCAACTCATTAAAAAACAATTTAGGCACTTTCATATCTTATAATCAAATTTTATAAAAAAAATTTCTTTTCCTCTTATAAATCAACTATGTTCATCATCATATTCATTCTTGGTCAATTTCATTGAAGTTTTTCCTGGAAATCTATTGGTAACTAATGTATCTCTTTATAGAAAATTGAATGAAGCCAATACTATGGAGAATAATTTAGTGCAACAGAATAGAAATGATGATAATGAATTATTTGAATGTGTCCTTCCAAGGTTTTTTGATAAAATACTTTGATATCGTTTGTCCTTAAATTTATCATTTAGTTTCTTCACTCAAAATGGAAATGCTTAGACTGTATTTTTCTATGTCATTAGTCATGGGATTATCTAATACATCATAGATGATGTTTTCATTGAATGTAGAATGTTTTTCAACATGCCAATCCACGAGAAGATGATTATTTTTAGGAAGGAAATTAGTTGAGGATACAATCCTATTTAGGATTAGTGTCTTGACATAGAAAATCAACAATGTGGAGAATACAATTAGGGATATTATATCATTATTTAACCATACCAAATGGATTTCAATGCTTAGAAGACAGTTTCTGTTACAAATTTATGGACATCTACTGCTCTATTTATAAAATAGAGGGATACAATAGAGATATATCATAAATGGTTACTCAAGATTGAAAAATAAGTTGTCAGGATTCTTGATATTGAACTGAATCTAGATAGTGATTTCTATGACAGGACAATGATTCTTGGGAATCCCATTTTAGTTTTTTCATTCTACCTTCCAAATGACTTGTTTCAAATTCGAAAAGGGAATTTATGGGCTTGATAATCATATTGATTATGTTTTAATCACTATCCTAAAAACTAATGATGATATATATAATGAGAAGAATGTTAAACCCCATAAATAGTAATATGTACCACCTTTTAAAGGGGTATTCACAGAGAGTCTTGGAGTGATGTAATAATGGAATTTTCAAGTCGATGATGCATCTAGTTCTTATGAAAGGTGAAGAGAGACATTATATTGTATTTTTCATGGAGACTAGTCACTATTTTATTGTTAAATCCCAACATACTTGCATGTCTATATAAAATCCCCAAAGTTAACAGTCACACTTAACTGAGCTAGTGGTATAAGGACACCAATGTTGATCTGATTTTGTATGAGTTATCAAATATAAATTTATATCTTTGTGTTGTTATTTAATTGGTATACACTAAACCATTTAGGATATTATGAAATATTCACTTTATATTTATACTAGTATAATATTTATTTTATCATCTTTAGACTCCTCTAAGTGAAAATATACTTCCATTAGTTTCTTAAACATCATATCCTTGTCTGAATATCACTATAAAAAAACAAAATCCTTTTGAAGGAAATAATACTTATTCATTTAGTGGGAATATTAATAAAAAATCAATTGTTTCCATATCATATATGGTATTCTATATATTTCAAAAATTATAATAAAAATACGAGTTTATTGATTCAATAGAGGTTTGGAATTTTGGGTTTTCAAAATAATGGGAAAAAAATAACAATATCATTTATTAATAATACTAATTTATTCACAACAATACTTTTTATCACATAAAAAGTAAGAAAGATAAAAATTACACAATATTTATTTAGATCTAATAGTGCATTACTTAATACATTATATATAACAAATTGATATTTAAACCCCATACTCCACCTTTTAAATTTATACTTTAATCTCTCATCTTAATTATTTCTTCAATTGTTAATCCATGTATAGTTACAACAATTTTGGAACATATATTCAATATAATATAAAATCTATGATATAAGATTTTAATTCTATAAAATAATACTTAATGTGGACTCTCCATAGAATATTGGGGGACCCTTCAGGTACTCTGGACATTTTATTCTCTAATTTTTATGTTTTCTATAATGAATTTAGTTCCATTAATTCATATAAATTAGTTTAGATGGTTGTGTGGACTCTCCATGACAACATTTTTTGTCCTCTAAACCTATTATTGTATTATATTATTTTTTACACCATCATCATAAAACATTATTCAAGGAGTACCATGTCCTTCTCAAAAATTATAAACTCATTTATGAGATTACATAAAATCTTACAGAAATAATAAATTTATAATTTATAATAAATAGTCATAACCCTTCCAATAATGATTATAGAATAATATTCATGACCAGATGAAGTATGAGAATGGAATCAAATCTATTTATGTCACTATAATTCCTAATAAGATTAAGTACATGAGTTGATATTGAATTAATTTCTTTCATATTACATCGAATGATAATGTTTGGCACCTCATTCCTACCATGAATAGCTCATTTATGATGAATCATTTTCAGGATATCTATAATTTTGTATGCATTTATTTTTTTCATGTTTCTTTTTCAAATTGGGTTTAATGGAAATGATCATGGGACTATATACTTTTTCTAAATCCATTAGATATTTATTAATAGTAACTATATATGATTATTGAACATATTCAAAATTTAGTTTCTCAACAAGGGGATTCTCTAAAACAGAGAACATTCCTTCAAGATTGGGAACTATTCTAATATTTCGGAAGAAATCAAGTAAAATAAATTTATTATGTTTGTACTTCAACTATATATATCTCAACGTAAATATAAAAGATGACGATGATCCTTAAAAAATATAGATAAACATTATATCATAAGATTATCTATTTTTACACTAATTTAATAAGTAGATTTATTAAATTTTCCCTCAATAAAATGATAACTTCATTTTAATTCATAATAACCATTTCTAGACCATGATCTATATTTCACTATGAAAATTTTACACTTTTTATTTCATCTCACCATATAGTTATTTAGGAATTTCAGTATTCCAATCATATCATATCTGAATCATGGATGGTTGAATGGATAACTCTTTTTAGGACCCATCATAGAGATAAACTCAACAACAATCATATGTTTTTATCCTAATGTTTTTTCCAACTAATTGTATCCCAATGCACACAATGGGTTTTCTTTACCTAATTCCTAGGGATATCCATTTCAAAAATTTCATAGAGAAGATAATCTATGACACCCTACTTTTACAAAACCCACACGGTTGAATGACCATGGTCTTAACATGTGTTTTCATTGGATGAAATTTTATACTTATTTTATGTCCATTAGAATTTTAGTCTCACCATATTATCACATTTTATTATATTTAAATGTACACATGATTCTTGTGAATTAGTCTAGAATCACATCCCTTTTGAGAAATCAATATGTTCAAATACGATTCATATATTACTGTTTATAGAGATCATATTTTTTTATTAAACAAAACTTGAAGACAAAAATATTCATACATATATAAATAAATCCTATGTATAAGTTACATGAAATGTAATGACCTCTGATTTTGTATACTTTAAACTAATATGGTCTTTGATAACATTTGTCACACAAAACCCATAACTAAAAAAACATTTTAATTTAATGAACCTAGAAATATTAATATAAATAAATGAGTATTAAAATATGGATATAAAATGATAATAATAAATATAAATAAATACATATTTTAATTCTATTTTTATTAATAATATGTGTTAAAAATATTTCATTCAAAGAAAATTTTTTCAAAAATGTTATTGCATTTTATATTAATAATTTATTGTGATCATAGTTAAATGTTTTTTTTAGTAAAATTGGTAATGTATATATTTATAAAATACTATGTATGCATTTTTTTTTAAAATATCAACTCATCTTAAAGGCATATTACGTTTAAAAATTCATTTTTCAATTAAAATAATTTTCCTTTTTTTTCAGTTTAATTTAAATAAATAAATATAGAAATTTTATAATTTTAATTTGATAAAAAAAATTCTGAATTTATAATGTCAAAATTATCATAAATTTAATTTTTAGATGTATTCCAAAATAGTTGATTCTTAGGTGAATAGTAATAATATTATTCTCACCAAAATTATAAAATTATAATTATATAAGAAAGATCATTATTTCTATAAACACTTTAATTTATCATATATGTTTTTAATAATTAAATATATATATTATTAAAAACTATTCATATTTTTGAAAATCCTACTATATTGAAATTTTAAGTGCATAAGTAATATTTTCCAATAATTTTTATTTCACTTTTCATTTCATTAAATATTATATTTTTGAAATTTAATTTTAGATATATTTTGAAGATAGATAAATATTATTAATATTATCATGAACTAATTTTTATCTTGAAAACCAATTAAATCTTTATTTTTACCCTACGCATAACTTTTATTCTTAAAAATACACTTTTTTTGATAAAATAGGTTTCCACGCATTACATGCATTAATAATAAAATATTATTTTCATAAAAAAATAATTTATAAAATAATATTTATTTGAAATAAAGATTGATTAGGTATAAATTATGTAATATGATTAATTATTAGGCTTTAAAAGAGAATAAATTCATTAAAATTAGTTACCACTCTAAAATACAAAATAGAAAAAGTGAAAATTCTATGAATAAATGATATTAAAACATATTTAAAAAATGTTATAATATTAATGTATGAGGTGTGACTGAATTTATATAATAAACTAATTCATTATTATACATTATTGAGTCTTTATGACATGTGAACCCTATTCTCTCTTAACATTATGTTGTAATATTTACAAAAATTTCATTCTAACCATATATAAAAGTTTCATGTCACAAAAAAAATTGAGACCATTACAAAAAATTATATTCCCAAAACAACCAATTTAAATTTTAATTTTTCTATAAAGCAATTATTTAACCTTATGGATCTGGTAAAAATATATTGTCTTAATACCTTCAATTATAAATAATTGTCTATGGAAAATGAAAACAACTCAATGTGAGTACTAATTGTTTTTCCTAACTTATTTTACATTATATATTACATAACCAAATATAATTTTATAATTTTTATATAATGAAATGAATATTTATTATATAATTAATTTTATTTTTTCTAAATTAATGCCTATTAATAATATATCCCTTTCCTACTAAAAAAATGAAATTCATTTCTCCATTTTATGGGATACCACCTCCATGAAGCGACATCCCTCATTTTTTTCTCCTAAAACAAAATTAGATGACTATAAAAGATATATTGAAGGATTAATGTTAAATTTATAATATATTTATTATTATTAATATTCAAATTATAAACTAACTTCCTTCATTTTTATTCGTCAAGAAAGGAAAATGTTAAAGGCGTGTTATGTGTACTACATTCTCCATGAATTATCAAATCTTTTTTTTTCAAAAATATTACATATTATTTTATAAAATATCTTAAAATGAAATTAATATCAATTAAATTATATATAAGATATAATTATTCTAAATTAATGTTGATATTATCCACAAATAAACCCCATTTGAAATCATAATCATCCATTAATTAGGGTATGTTCATATTTGGGCCAGTCTTTCCACCTACTTGAACCATCCTAATAAATAATATCATGCATGAATATGAGATTATAATATAAAAATTATATAATAAAAAAATAAAAATATTATATTATTTTTGGTTCTGGAAATGTATCCTTAATATTAAACTCACTAATTAAGATAGCACTGTTCATTTGATAAAAATCATTGAAAAATGATTGTCCCTAATTTCATCCCTAATAATTGAAAAAAATACCATAGAATGAAATTATAATAATATATGTAACATCCAAGACTTATTTTAATGGTATTTGTCTTTTAATTTATATTCTTTCTTTGTTTTTGGGGTTTCCCATGAATTTTTAGAGAATGGGTGAGTTTTCATGATTTGGGCCAAACCATGAGCCCATTTCCAGATTTAAAAACCAATTTCGTTTCATTTATAACACATTATTTTTTCAATATTTCTAACACATTTCACTTCCAAAATGGCCTCCTCTGACCTCTTAACACCACCATATTAATTTGGACCCTTTAGGAATCCATAATCGTGGTGGATGTGGGTTTTTATTTATGGAATTGGGCAAGCCCAGGAGCTCATATGCAGTTTTAAAACCCAATTTATTTATTTAATAATTTATTCATTTTTTACTCTTTTTAGGTTACTCTACCTCCCAATGTTAGCCAACATCCATAGTCGTGACCCCATATTTGCTTCTCCCTCTTTGGAGCTTATGTGCATCATGAATTAGGCCAAATATTCTGAACCTTTCTAAAATATTCCCAATTGGAAAAGGTAATATGTTTCCATCATAAACCCTTTATTTCTCACTCTTTTCCCCCATTATAGTTCCTACATGACCTCCTCGTCCTTTTTTTAACCTCACTTGAATTTTTGGCTTTTTGAAAATTCAGCTACAGGTGTATTTTGGTAGATTTCTTCATGATCCCTCATGTGAGTGGGTTTCCACAATTCTTGCTCCCATTTTCTTTGGTTTTCTTCTCTTATTCTTGAAGTTTCTAATGTCTAGAAAGTAGGGTTTTGAAACTAGGGTTTGATCTTGTGTTTCATGGTCTAAAATTATGGTTTTAGGTCTATTTTAACTCTATTGTGGTGCAGAGGTGGTGTAGTTGAACTTTCACACAATGATTGCGGTTTTTGACACCTGTGGTAGGTGATTACATTGTGTATGCAATCCTTGTGGTTTATCTTGATGTTTTTATATTATTTTCATCTTTATCTCATCTTATTATTGGTGAAAAAATATCTTTTAGTGGTATTTGTAAATAAAATGAATTTTAAGTGACATTTTAATTTGAAATTGGGTGTTTTTCATTGAAATATTTTGTTGCATCATTTAGGGATGCCCTAAAATGGAATATTATATTTTATTGGAATTTATTAGGTCTGAAAATCATGTTTTGAATGTTTATCTCCTTTGGTTCTTGCTGTAATTTTTTTCAATGGTGTTTCTGATGAACATTGACTTTAAGTGCCATGTTTGTGTGAAAATTGAGGTTTTACCAAGATATAACATCTTGGATTATATGGGGATTCTATATAACTAATTTTTTTGGTATTATTGATAGGTAATGGACTTCCATTTTTGTTTTGGTGACTTATAAGTGTGCACATGGTATGCAAAGTGGGAATTTCAAGGAGTTTTGGGTGAAGAACAATGCGAGATTTTGAGAAGTGGTTTTATTGAAAATAAAAATGTTTTTTTGTGTGTTTTAAGTGGTATAAAGTGTGTATAGGTACATAATTGTTTGTATGTAAAAATTTGTGATGTTTTTATATGAAAAGGTATATATCTAGATTACTTAAATTGTTTGAGCACAAAAGGGGAATCCATGGTACCTAGGTGGGAGGATATGTATTAATAGGTGAGTGATCCAGATGGGTTTTGTCCCCATTTCACATAGAATTTGTATAATGAAAACCTAACTAAACTATATGGATGAATATTGGGGACTAATAGGTTATGGTTATGTTCCATACTAGTGGATCATGTGTGAGAATAGATTTTTCTATGGTTACGTTAAACTGACGTACAAGGTACATAGGGACCGAGACTATCTAGTTCTTAGGGGTGTTCCTAGTTTTAATTCTCATTGGATTTGTGGTATTTTCCCCTGTCTTAGGGTTTTTTTTCACTATAAATTACAGTATCTAACATGTCTTATTCAAATGTGTTTACATTCTAAATGTTTTAGTTTGAAATTCGTTTTCAATTGAATGTTTCATTTCATGGAATGTTTTACTTCTTTTCTTTATATATTAAAATTGTCTGCTTTTTCACATTGTATTGAATACTCTTTGGAATATTTGGTTGGTATCCAATTGGGCTCAGGATCACACCCTACTTAAAACTCTTTGGGGTATGTAGAAATTATTATGCTTGACTAGGTTAAAGTAAAAGACTTCGGTGAAGGTGGTTCGAGTTGTTTGTCCCCTCATATGGTGCAGTGCTGTGGAGACGACTCAAGGGTGATGACCCCTTATCCTGCGGAGTCTTTGTGGATTATTTCATGTTGTATTTATTTATGTTTGGACCCATTTTACTTTATTTAAAACCTTGTATTGAGTTCTGGATTTTTAAGGCTTGTTTTGCATGAAAATTTCAGATTCTTGTTATTGATTGTTTTTAATGTTATATGCTTTCATACTTAGATAAATTATTCCCAAAAAAAATTTACTGATACCCGAGCACTTGTTCCAGTCCGTGGGGATAGGAAACGCCCTTTGGTCCTTGTAATGGGATGGATTTGGTGCTAGTATTAGTGGCGACTAGATTCGGTTCGTGAGAAATTGGCATCAGAGGTGGTACCCATCCTTAAGTGCAGCACACTGCCTGGGTTGAGATGTAGGGACCACAATGAGGACATTGTGCTATGGGGGGGGGGGGTAATTGTAACACCCTCAAAGATAAAGGTTTAAATCGATAAATGATATGACTCATGTCAACATGGTGCACCTTCCTTTTAGGGAGCCTACCTGATTATAACTCCACAATTATGCGTGCTTGGCCTGGATTAGTGATCAGGATGGGTGACCTTCTGGGATGTTTCTTAGGGTGTGTGCGAGTGAAGAAAAATCAAACTAGAAATGACATGTGTTGTAATGTGGGGATTTTCATGAGTAGGGTTCTTTGCATGAACCACTCTTAGTAGACCTTGATTCACCATGGGATATCAAAACTATTTGTTTGACTTCACCTCCAAGTGATATGTGTGGGCTACATACCACACTTTGACATCGAGTGGGGGTGGAGTAGTTGTTTATTTTATTACTTTAATGTGATTAGATTATTAATATTTGATTTATTTGATTAAATTTTTCTGAATTGTGGTATTTAATATTGTTTTTTTGAATGCTGCATTTTGTAGAAACATGCATCCCTGGAAAGCTCCCATTCTCCCACTAGAGGATGCTGGAGATAGTTCTCCCACACCGATTGATCAGAGGCTAGTTGAGGCTATGTTTTGGGTTTTCCAAGATCTAGCATAGGGGATGACTCATATTCCCATTCTTGTTGTGGTAGAAGAAATGTTTCCTATAAAAGATAAATTTTATGAGCATTTGAAAAACAAGCCTCCTACTTTTTGAGGCAGCATAGAACCCCAGGAAGAAGAGGAATGGCATAAAAATATCAAGTGCATGTTTTGGTGACCTTCTAGGATTTTTCTTAGGGTTTGTGTGAGTGAGTAAAAATCACACTACAAATGACATGTGTTGGACTACGTAGATTATCATGAGAATGGTTCTTGGCCCGCACCTCTCTTGGAAAACCTCAAGTCATCGTGGGACATCAGAACTACTTGTTTGACTTCACCTCCTGGTGAAACGTGTGGGCTACATACCACACTTTTAATTTGGGTGGGGGTGGAGTAGTTGTTTATTTTATTAATTTAATGTGTTTATATTATAAATATTTTATTTATTTGATTAAAAGTTTCAGAATTTTGGTATTGACTATTTTGTGTGACTGTTGCATTTTTTAGAAACATGCCTCTACAAAAAGCTCCAATGCGCCCATGGGAGGAGGATGGAGGGAGTTCTCCCACACCAATTGATCAGAGGATATTCAAAGCTATGTTTTGGGTTTTACAATCTATTGGATAGGTACCGACTCATGTTCCCACTCCTATTGGGGAAAAAGAGACATGTACTTGAAAATATAAAGCTCTTGAGTTTCTAAAAAACAAGCCTCCTAATTTTTGAGCAGCATAGAACCCCAGGAAGAATCGGAATGGATTTAAAAGATTGAGTGAATGTTTTGGTTCCTAGATACAGCTGAGGAGATCAGGGTGAAGTCCACATCTTTTCTATAGGATGGTCCCAGCTGTAAGTGGTGGGAATCGGTACTTTAAACTGGGAAGAATGAGTTGATGCACTGGGGAGATTTCAAGGCTGTCATCAATGAAAAATACATACCTGTGGTCTTGACTAATTCCAATTCTCGAGTGTTCATGGATCATGTTCAGGGGAATCTATCTGTGATGGAGTATGCCAACCGTTTTTATGATTTGGTTCGGTATGCTCATGAAATCATCTCTAATGAACAATCCAAAGACCAGAGGCTTGAGAAAGTCTTATGACCAGAGATATACTCCCATGTTCACTTTTTCGATTTTAGGACCTATGTTGAGGTCATTGACCACTCATGTATGGAGGTGATTGATGGTAAAGGTAGTTCTGGCTTCTTTGGGTCAGTGGTAGCTATTCAGAGATGAAAAAGGAAGCAGGAGGAACATGTGAAAAAGTGGGGAGGGAGTTCAGGCCACTCTTCTAGGCAGTTCACATATGTTTCTTCTAATGAGAGATCTTCCATGTGCCACTAGTGTGGGAGGTAAGGTCACATATGACTATCATTCCTACTTCCTCTGAATCCCTATTAACAATGTGGAGGTACGGGTCACTTATAGTGCTTTTGCGTGGTGGCACATACACTTCAGAGTGGGGAAGGGTCAGTAGCCTCTAGAGGAGTACCATCACAGTCAGATCCATCGAGGATAGGAGGATATCGATTTGGTGTCTGTGGTGGTAGGGATGGGTAATCTTCTGGGTAGAGACAGTTTTGGGCACAACCATAGACTACCGATCGTCCTCAGGTAGAGCACAAATATCTCCATGCAGTGGATCAGGCACCAGCAGGATTAGAGGAGGGACCGTCAATAGTTCATGGTACCATTTTTATCGCATCTTCTATAGAAAATTCAATTTTTGATACTAGTGCATATGTTTCATTTATCTCTACTCGTATTGTGGACACACTGAATTTTCCCACCGATTTGTTCTCTTTTGCGATGGAGTTGGTGATACCATTAGGATAGAATAAAGAGTATGTTCTCTGGTGCCCATCATGTGTGTTTTTGTGTCAGGGGTTGAGATGGAGTGGGACCTTTTGGTCTTAGATATGAATCAGGTGGACATAATACATGGCATGGATTGGCTAGTACACTTCCATTCACATATTTATTACTACATGCAGCATGTGAGTTTCAGGGCAGCTGATGGGAGTCGTAAGGCTTTTCGTGGAGAATAGTATCCTTGATCAGGTCACGTAGGACCTCCACTCCCAGAGTTGGGAAGTCATATCATCCAGTTATTTTCGATCACCCTAGACAAAGATGGTGTTTCCCCTGAAGGTGAACTACCTGATGTAGTGAATGTGTTTCCAAAGGTAATCCCAGATAATTTTTAAGGATTTCCCCAAGAGCGGGATGTGGAGTTTTCGATTGATCTGGTGCTGGGAACACATTCAATATCCCTTCCCTCATATTTTATGGCCCCCACAAAGCTGAGTGAATTAAAGATACAACTGGGCGACTTATAATCCCAAAGATTCATTCACCCGAGCATCTCTCCTTGGGTTTCTACTATGATGTCTGTGAAAAAGGCTAATGGATCCCTCCAGTTTTTCATTGACTATCAGAAGCTAAATGAGGTAACAATTAACAACAAATACCCATTTCCTATAATAGATGATTTTTTCAATCATTTTAAGGGGAAATTTGGTTCTCAAAAATAGACTTGCATTTGGGATACCATAAACTCATAGTGAGAGAGTCAAATATCCCCAAGACTACCTTTTGAAGCAGGTGTGACCACTTTGAGTATTTGTTCATGCCCTTCAGATTGACCATTGCTCCAGTAGTCTTTATGAAACTCATGAATAGGGTGTTATATTAGTATCTAGATTCTTTCATTGTGGTGTTCGTGGATGATATTATAGTATACTCTGGCTATAATGAGGAACAAGAACATCATTTGAGGATCATTTTGGCCACTTTGCAGGATCACCACCTCTATGAAAAGTTATTAAAGTGAACTTTCTGGATCAGGGGGGTGATGTTTCTGGGGCATGTGAACTCAAATCAGGGGGTTTCAGTGGACCCAAAGAAGATCACTGTGGTCATGTAATGGCAGAATCCAAAGAATGTGTTCGAGATTAAGAGTTTCCTTGTCCTGGAAGGCTATTACAGGTGGTTTTTTTGTGATTTCTCTTGTCTTGCTTCACTGATGACCGCACTCACCCGAAAAGGGGTGATGTTGGTATGGGGTCCAGAATTTCAGGAATTGTTCGAGGAGCTAAAGAAGATTTTTAATACCAACCCCTTGCTAATTTTTCTTAAGGCTAAGAAGGGGTATATGGTGTATTATGATTCTTCATGAATGGTTCTTGGGTGTGTGGTTATGCAGGATGATCACGTGGTGTCATATGGAACTCACCAACTCCAACCACACGAAAACAATTACCCAACCCACAACTTGGAGTTGGCTACGGTGATGCATGCTTTGAAGATCTGACATCACTACCTCTTTGGGGAAAAGTTTTTGGTCTACTCAGATCACAAAAGATTGGACTATATTTTCATATAGAAGGACCTCAATCTGAGGCAATACCCTTGGATAGAGTACTTGCAGGGGTTTGAATTCTACACTATTGATACCCCAGGAAAGGGAAATGTAATGGCAGATTCATTGAGTAGAAACATACCAGTGTCGGCCTTGATGAAGTCCAATGATGAGCGATCATTGGGGGGGGGGGGCTCTTTGCTTAGATGCATGGGTTCTGGACTTTGTATGTTCCTAGGATAGCTATTTAGGATTGGTAGAGTTTTCTTATAATAACAATTAGAAATCATCAATTCGAATGGATCCGTTTGAGGTGCTTAATGGTCTGCCTTGTCGGTCCCCCCTCTGTTGGGATGAGGTAGGTGAGACAACACTATTGGGGCCGAGTCTAGTACAGAAGAAGTTTGAGAAGGCCATGTTGATCAGGAAGCACTTATTGATATCCCAGAGTCACCATAAATCATATTCTTACCAGATGTGTTTTGAACTAGTGTTTTTTATTGGTGACATGGTATTCTTTAATGTGGACCCTCTTTTGGGCCATCGTCGATTTGGAAAGAAAGGGAAGCTGACACTGCGGTATGTCATACCTTTTGAGATCACCAAGCATTTTTTATTGGTGGAATATAGGTTAGCCTTACCTTCATAGTTTACATCCATCCATGCCATATTTCATGTCTCTAAGTGGAAGAAATACAACCTAGATCCAACCAATTCACTGAATTGGGATGAGTTGGATATAGAGCCCGATTTAACTGTTTTGGAGTGGCCGGTTTGAATAGTGGACTTCCAAGAAAAGGTTATTTGAGGAAATTATATTCCACTAATCTGAGTTCATTGTCAGCATGGGAATGATACACATGAGACTTGGGAGTGGAAGTCATGGGTTGAGGAAGAGTACTCATTCTTGTTTTCTGATCAAGCTTCAGGTTGACTTTCCGGGGCAGAGAGTCTCTCTTGGTGGGGACAATTGTCATATAAATGACTTATTTTAAGTTAATTATTATTTAATTTCCATTTTTTTCATCACTTTGGGGGGTTCCCATGCATTTTTGGAGGAATGGGTGAGTTTTCATGATTTAGGCCAATGCGTGAGCTCATTTCCAAATTTAAAAACCAATATTTTTCTTTTATAAATCATTCATTTTTCAAGTTTTTTCACCCATTAAACATTAAAAATGGCCTCCTATGACCTATTAAAACCACCATATTAATTTTTACACTTTATGAATCCATAATCATGGTGGATTTGGGTTATTATTTAAATAATTGAGCCAACCCAAAATCCCCTTTCAAGTTTTAAAATGATTTTTTTTATTTAATAAATTCTTTAATTTTTTACTCTATGTTAGTGATTCTAAATCCCACTAGAAGAAAACATCTGTATGACGGAACCATGCTTCGCTTCTCCCTCTTTGGAGATCATTTCCATCATAGATTTGGGAAAATCTGCTCAAGCTTTCTCAAATCATCCAGATTTGAAGAGGTAATTTCTTTCTTTCATAACTCCTTCACTTCTCGCTCTTTTACCCGATTATAGTTCATAAATTCCCTCCTCATCCTTATTCTAACCTCACATGAATTATTGTCTATTTAGAAATTCAGCTACTTGTGTATTTTGGGATATTTCTTCAAGATCCCTCATATAAGTGGGTTTCCATCATTCTTGCTCCCATTTTCTTATGATTTCTCCCCTTATTATTGATGTTCCTAATGTCCAGAAAGTAAGGTTTCAAAACTATGCTTTCATATTGTGATACATTGTATGAAATTCTATTTTTTGGTCTTTTTTAACTCCTTTTTGGTGTGGAGGTTGTGCAGTTGAACTTTCTCATAATGATTTGAGGTTTTTGACACTTATGGTAGCTTATTCCTTAGAGTGTGCAATACTCCTGACTTAGAAAGCTGTGTTTAAAATATTTTCATGTATATATCATTTGATTATTAGTGAGAAGATTGGTTTTAGTTGTATCTGTAAAGAAAATGAATTTTAAGAGCTATTTTTATGTGAAATTAGGGTTTTTTATAGAAATATTTTATTGGTTCATTTGAGGCTTCTCTATAATTTCTTAATTGATTTTATTAAAATTTATTATGGATTAAAATAATGTTTTTAATGCTTATATCCTTTAGTTGTTTCTATGAAAATTTGTCTTAATGCTGTGTGTGAAGCATATGGACTTTAAGTCCCTTGTTTGTGTGAAAATGGAGGTTTTACAAAGATATCACTTCTTAGATTATATGAGGATGCCCTGTAATAGATTTTTGGGAATCATTGAAACGGTATGGAATTCCATATTTGTTTTTGTGACTTATAAGTGTGTACATGGTGTGAAAAGTGGGTATTTCAAGGAGTTTTGGGTGCAAAACAATGCGAGATTTTGAGAATTTGTTTTATATAAAATCAAAATGTTTTGTTGTGTGTTTTAAGTGTTATAAAGAGTGCATAGTTACTAAATTGTTTGTATGTGACTAGTAGAGATTTTTTATATGAAAAGGTATGTATGTATCATTCTGAAATTGCCTGAGCACAAAAGGGGAATCCTGGGTACCTAGGTGGGAGGATATGTACTAGTACGCTAGTGATCCGGATGGGTTTTGACCCTGTTTCACGTAGATTTTGGATAACGAAAACTCTAACTAAACTATATGGATGATGATTGGGGACCACTAGGGTATGGGTATGTTCCATACTAGTGTATCATTCATGAGAAAATATTATGCTATGATTACTTTACGCTGAGGTAAGAGATGCATAGGGCCCGAGACTCTCTAGTGCCTAAGGGTGTTCCTGGTTTTGGTGCTCATTTGATTTGTGGTATTTTCCCTAGTCATAAGCTGAGTTTGGAAATAAATTATAGTAGATAAAATTTATTATTAAAATGTGTTAGCATTATGAATGTTTTCGTTTGAAAATTTTTATCAATTGAATGTTTCATTTCTTGGAATTTAATTTTGCTTTTCCTTACTTATTAAAACTGCATACTTTTTTCACATTATATTGTATACACTTTGAAATCCTTGGGGGTATCCTATTAGGCTCTGGATCATACCCTAATTACACCCCTTGGTTGTAATTCGACTTGATTATGTTTGACCCTGGTAAAGGAAAAGCCTCAGGTGAAGGCGGTTCGAGTTTTTAGTCCCCTCCTATGGTGCGGTGTTGTGGAGAGAGCTCGGGGGTGACAACCCCTTGTCATGTGGAGTCATTGTGGCTGATTTACTACTATAAATAGGAATTTTTTTACTTCTTTAACTTTATTTAAATCCATGTATTCAAATATATTTTTTGGTAAGGCTTGTTTGGCATGAAAATTTCAAATTTCTATTAATGATTGTTTTTAATGTTTTTTGCTTTCATACTCAGGTAAATCGTTCCCAAACCAAATTTATTAATACCCAGACACTTGTTCCAGCCCATGGGGATAGCGAACACCCATCGGGCCTTGTTATGGTCTGGATTTGGTGCCATTATTAGTACTGACCAAATTCAGTTCATGACATTATAAATAATTATAATAAGTCAATTCTAGTAATTTTTTATATTATAATGAATAATTTTTTTAGAATAAAAATTAGCCACACTTATATAAAAAAACAAAGTCAAAACTATAATAAGTACTAAGAAATGATATTGAAAACAGATAAAAATTAACTAAAATGAATGTATAGAATAAATATAATGAAACCTATTAAAATGTAATAAATAATAAAATGGATCTAAATTAGGTTATTAATAATTTTAATTTTTTTATAGGAGATTATTGTTATTTACCTGAATTAATAAGTTATGGTAAGGGGTTCTTGTTATCAATTATAATTTATTGTGAAATATTTGTTAATATTCACCACTATACCATTAATATAGTTTCATTAAAATGAAATGTTATTATTTTTAAATATTCGTGGTGGTTTTCATATCCCAATCATGATATAATTTAAATTTGGATTGATTCAAAGGACACCAATGATAAAATTTGTTCATATTAAAATGAAACTAAAACCATAAGGGTTTCATTTCCAATAAAATTTTCTCATATGGAATTTTTTTAAAGATAATACATACAGATAATTTTAATTGTAATTAAAACCCCTCATAATTTTTATTTTATATTCATGGTTTTTTAAATGTCCCCTAAAATTTCATTTCCCCTCAACAAATATTTTACCTGAAGGGTTTCTTGTATGTGGAACTAACCCCGTCTCTTCTTCTCGATGGAGAACCTCATTTTTCCTTGTCCTTATTTATTGGAGTATTTTTAAAATTTCATTATCTATTCCTCAATAAAATTATAAGGGAATTTTATACAATATTAAATTCTTTATAAAATTTTAAATACATTTTTATTGTTTTTTATATGGGTTGTTTTTGTTAAATTGTGTATCTTCAAAATTTTCCGTGTCAAAAAATTATCCCTACTCCATTTAATACAATATGGAACATTCTTTCAATGTTTTCATGTTTTATAAAATAAATTATTTTTATCCTAGTTTTGTAAAATCATTTTATAAAAAAATATTTTCAAATGATGAAAAATTATACTTATTTCAAATGTGATTTTTCTAACCTCAAAAAAGAGTTTTTGTCATCTATGTAATTCTTATTTGACATGTACTATATATAATCAATAATTTTCATAAAATCATACAATCTACATTATTTTTATAGACATATTATTTAATTTACTTCTCTTTTCTATGAAGGACATGTCACTAACTCTATCTTACCTAACCATCCACTGTGTATAAAAATGGGAAATCATTTAACATTTTCCATCTATAAACACACAATTTCTCCATATATTGATTGAAGGGTGTTCACCTAGATACCATATAATAATTTATTATGGAAAATATTGATTTATGTTTATACCCATTATCTTTCTTGTGTAAAAAAGATATGTTTTATTATATTTATTGAATGATATTTACCTAGAATGTTCCAGAATATCCTCACATACCCATTTAAGTTATACGGGGTTATTCAATTATGATTATTCATTTTTTATTAATTATTTTTTCCCTTTTCAAAATGATTGGAAACCTACTCTCTTTCCACGTCTTCTTTATTATATTTTTTTAATTATTTTCATTTAAATGTTTTATAAACACCATTTTATTTTAATGTGTTCATTATGATGTGGTAAGTGATTTATTTTCAATTGAAAATCATATGTATAGATGATGATGGGTGGGGTCCTATATCACCCACCAATACATTGGATAAATATTTCTATATTTGGAGGAAAATATTAAAAAGTATATTTTAGTTGTTCATAAGTGTTATGAACATATGGTGTTGACCATCAATGTAATGTTTACCTATACTAATGTTATTACACAATTAAAAGTGGAAATGTTTTATTCTTTTTGTATTTTTCATGTTATTATATGATTGATCATGTTTATCAACTCATGATCTACACTATTTTTATTCAGGTATTATGTTATTCCTTAACTTATGACATTATTTATGATACCTAAATTGTTGGGTTGATATTTATTATGAATTTTAATTTTGACCATATCATCATTTCAAAATAACTAATGATATTTCATTATAATCATATTTTCTTAATCTTGTGGGCCATCTAGGCTCACCCCTTTCATAAGTTTCCATTTCCCCGTGTCTTGATGATGAATATAACTTATGCGACCTCTACAAGGATTTTAGTGTGGAACTATTATTTTTAATTGTTTACATGTATTATAAAATAGATTACATATATAGATATCTTTCAAGGACCCCAATCAAAATATTATTTGGATTTTAAAATTATTTTGTGAGACTTAATTATTATATCGTAGAAATGAGGAAAAAATAATGTCACTTTTCACATGAGTCATTTACCTTGGTATTGGAGAAGTGTTTAGTTATTTTTGGGGACTACTTTAGTTATTCTGGGGATATTACGAGACAAAATTTGTTATAAGAATATAGATAAGTCTATATGGTATGTTTATTTATAAGATAACCTTTTGATGATTTGTTAAATTTTTTATTTTGTGGTCCTCCTAGAAATTTCATTGTTGTTTGGATACTAAAAATATAGTGTTGTTTTCGCATAGATGCACCTTGGGGTAATCACCATGAAAAATATGGGACAAGTATAAACTCAATCATCACTATAGTACATGATGAGTGGTCATAAGACAACACACGTGGAAAGATACCTCTAAGGAAGATTCTATGTTTAAATCACATTCTCTGTAATGAACCATTTTGATATAATTGAGATTGATTGTATATAATTTGGTTATAGAATCTGATTAGAATTCAACCAAGGATAAAAATTGATTGATCAAAGAGATTAATTGGATTAATGGAATGTATCATATGTTAAAAACAAATGTGACATAGGTGAAGACATATTCAGGTTAATGTTTTCACATTTATATTTTTCATATGATCATAACAATTATTGTTTTATTATTTATAGAAACATGATAATGAATATGAATATGGGAATGGTATATATCTAGAATACACTAAATAATATTAAAAAATATGACATCATACATAAATTTTTCAGAATAATATTTTATTCGTGCTATGAAGGATAAGGTGAGTTTCATAGTCATGCTTATGTTAGTGATGTAGTTATCTTAACAAAATTTAATTCTTGACACTCTTATCTATTTTCATTAATGAGTGATATTTATAGATAAAATTTTAGTATATTATAATTTTTATAAGGATTATGTGAAACATATAAGAATTTTTCATTAGTAGTTCTTCATGAAATATTAGGAATAATATATTAAATGGTATCTGTAAAAGTGAATATTAGTTTTCTATTTTTAGGGATATCTACTGAAGAACACATGATTGAGGGAAGGATAACCCATGGGTTTCAATGGATTATTTACTACAAGAATCATGAGATAGATAGTATTTTTAACCTTATAATTTATTATTCATTTAATAAGAAAGTGATCCATGATATTTTCTTTAAGAATTATTCATTTTTGGGATTATGGTATACAATGACAAGTGCGTCAAATAATAATATTGTATTTAATAATAAGATTTATTTTTTAATTAATATAAAATTTCACTATTGTTTAATGTCATGGATATTCAAATATTTTTTGAAATGGAATTTTATATAAAATATAAGACTAGGGTATATAAGTACATCGATATATTATTGTACGAAAAATTAATTTTATTCGATGAAATATACGTAAACCGATATTTCCCAAGTGTGTAAGCTTGATTACATATTATAAGTTATACATTTAATGATGAAAATTCTATGAATACCCTCTCCTAATTTTATCAGTGATTTAACCTTAAAATGTTGAGGATGGAAATTATTTAAGGGGTAGAATATAGAAACGATAAATTTTGGATCCTATAAATTCTTACAATCATTTATAAATTATGCCACATAGAAAACCAATCCTATGCAAAAAAAATATATACACCGGTAGATTTTAAATTTTAAAAAATATTATATAAATTTCATAAATAAAAAGATAATAATCAAACAAAATGTTTACATATTATTTTTTTTCTTTGATTAATATTAAAAAACAACCCCTTATAATTAACCATTTAAGAAAATATGAATATTATTTTACTGTAAAAAAATTAAATTGTTAAGAGTTGAAATTTTCATATAATAGGTAATGTTTGAAATTTTTGGTAATTATATTAATATTATATAAATTTCAAATTTATAGGAAATACAATAAAAGACACATGATGTTTTAAAAATCATTTTTAAATAGTAACCATATTTATTTATTTTTATTTTCATATATAAAAACAAATATAGAAAAGTAAAAATGGAATTTTTTTTAAAAGAACATAGTTTTTTGAATTTAGATCCATAAATTAACTTATAGATATTTTTTGAGATTTTACAGATATAATCGATTCTTTTTGGAATGGTGAAAATCATGTTTTTAGGAAAACATTATCTATATAATTATATATGAAAGACCAATAAGTTTATAATAAATTTAATTGATTATATATCTTCTTAATGTGTAGAAATTTACATTTTAAAAATACTATTTTGAATTTTTAAAAACCTAGTATTTGAATTTTAAGGACATCTGTTATATTTTCCAATAAAAATGTTTTTAAACTATTGTTTTTATAAAATATTATTTAGGTAAAATTTGGATATTTATTTATTTAAAATCCAAATAATTATATTTTTTTTAAACAAACCAATATATATATATAACAAAATACATTTTTAATTTTAACATATACGTAAATTTAAGGATTAAAAATACACTTTTCTAAAAATTGGTTCATACATGTTACATGCAGTAATGTTAAAATTGAGTCTCATTAAACAAATTAATTTTATTTGATAAAATTAATTTCAAATATGGAATCAACAGTTACAAATTATTTAATAAGGTCAATTTTTTAAGAATTAAATTTAAAATACTTTTGTTAAAACTTCTAAACATCGTAAAACAAAAATGTTGAATGCAAAAAATTATTAGTCTACAAATTAGAAACTTGTTTTATAGTTAAAATTTGAGTGATTATTGGACATATGTCATTATAGAATCCACTATTATCCATATTCAAGTCTTCTTGACATGTGAAACATGTTATCTCTATATAATATTTTGAAATATTTAGAAAAACCATTCTTATCCCTTATAAAATAGGCCTCCTACATCCAGTTGAAAAATAATCCAAAAAAAATGTTTAAACCTATAAATATACCCATTATACTTCATTAATAACACAATAATATTTCCTTATGATTTTGGTCACATGATATTGACATAAGAACTCCATTTTCAATGAATCCCCTAAGGAAAACACAAAGATTTCAATGCGAGTACTCATTGTTTTTCCTACCTTATTTATTGTTCAATAGTACATTCAAATATAAATTTCATAATTTCAATATTATGAAATTATTATTTATTTTATTCAAAATATTTCTATTCAAAGGTAATAACTAAAAACTACATTTCCATTTTCTCTAAAGAAAAATGATGTTGTATGTCATGCTTTGTGAGAAATACCAGCTCTCTGATAGGACGACTTCTATTTTTTTCTCACCCAAATATATTGTATAGTTAATAAAGATATAATTAGGAATATATGTGACTTATATAATTTAATTTGTATTTTGAATAGGAAATTATAATCTACCTTCACCCTAAAAATATTCTGAGAATTGGAAATGTTAATCATGTGTTGTGTAGACTACCACATCCATGAGGTTGAGTATCATGTATTTCATCTAGTTTATTATTTATTAAAATTTCATAAAATATTATTCATAATATTAAATTTACATATATAATATAATTTTTATTCCTCAATAATGATATTATTTCATAAGAAACCACATTCATTATCATAATATTTTATTAATTATCTTATGTTATTATTTGGGTCGTTCTAACAACCTACATAATCGATGATATAAAATAATATCATGGATAAAAATGAAAAAATAATTACTATTAATATGAGATAGAAATAAGATAATAATTATTTTATTTTGGTTTGGGAATGTAACATTAATATTAAACTCATTAATTAATATACCACGATTCATTTCATAAAAATCATTGAAATATTCTTGTTACCAATTTTGTCTTCAAGAATCCTAACCAAAACATCCATAAAATGAAATTATAACATTAGAAATAATTATAAATAATTAATTTTTGTAAATTTTATAATTACAAGTAGATGGAATTTTAGAGAATAATGAAGAACAACATTTCTATTATTCAAGTACTTCAAAATGATCATGAATCCTCACACTCAATATTAGAAATAGATAATTGGTAAAAAATACACATATAGTGAACAAATAGAAACACATTTAAAAAAAGGATATAATTTTTTAAAAAATTCAATAATAGGTAATTAATATTGTTATTTTTTATATTATCGTTCTAGTATATATAGTGGAAGTTAATAATTAATGTAGGGGGATCATTGTCTGAAATTTTATTTCATAAGACATATTTCGTAATTTAGAATAAGATAAATTTAATATGGTTTAATTAATAAGAACTGGAATTAATTTACCATATTATTGGTTTTTGAATAACTATATATGTTTTTTAAATGTATTTTGATACAAAATAAACTAATGTTAAAAGGGGTTTGAATAAAATGTCACTCAAACTATTAGGGCTTCATTTTCAATATAATTTTCAAATAAATATTGTATTTGAATCCTAATTCATATACATATTGTTTATTATTTCTAAAATCCTTATAAATTGTAATATGATATTCCTAGTGTTTTTCATGTCCCATCAGAATTTAATTTCCCCTTAACTCTTATTTTGCTTGAAGGGTTTCTTATAAGTGATAATAACCCCAGTCTCTTATTCACGATAAAAACCACCCAATTTTGATGTCTGTATTAATTTATTTATTTGTATAATGTTATTATATTTGAATAAATAATTTATTAATGTCAATTTTATACTAGTTATACTAACTTGAAAAAAATTTAAATACATTTTTAACTTGTTTTAATCTGTTTTTTTATAAATGTTTGAATAATATATATTTTTAACATTTTATGGTTGAAAACATATTTCTTCCACACTATTTTCTATATGAAACTTTCTTATATTAATTCAAATGGTTTATAAATTAAATTATTTTAATCATAGTATTAAAAATATTTATATTTAAAATTATTTCTCAATAGATAATGAATATTTATTATTTTTTTAATATATTTTTATAAAACACCTTAAAAGTGGGATTTCCAACTAAGTCATTGTTATTTGACATTTCATTAACATGATCTTGGAAATTATATAACCAATTACATCCAACTTGTTTCTATAGATTACTTATATATTGTACCTATCTTTTGGTGGAATGATCTATCTGTTCCATTTTCTTTTAGAATCAACCATCTTGTACAGACATGATATATATTCTAATGTTTTCCTCTATAATATATATATATATATATATATATATTAATTTCATCTTATTGAATATTGTTCACATAGATTTCATATATTGATTTATTGTGTAAATTTTTGACATATTGATACACCCTTTATGTATATGGTGTATATATCATCTGATTTATTATATTGATTGAATTGTGTTTTCCTGTAATGTTACTAAATATATTTGGATCCCCATTTGTTTTCCATGAGTTCATCATGTTATGATTTTTAATGATTTCATAAAGTGATTTTATTTTCAAGTATATAAAACCCATTTTATCTTCATATATATTGTATATGCTATAAATAGTTAATGTTGTTTATTTTATTTTTTTATAAACAGAATTTTATTTCAATGCGTTCAAAACAATGTGATCAATGAGTTTCATTCATGTGGAACTCAATTTTATATATTATTAAATGTGGGGTCCTATATCTATCTCCAAAGCATTGGTTTATTTTTATATCTAATGAAATCAATATTGGTGAGTATATTATAGTTTCTTTTATGTGCGGCTACATATAGTGTGGCTCAGAATAATGTATACCTATACTAATATTGTTCCATATTTTAAAAAGTCACATTTTTATTCTTATTCACATTCATATATTATACTCTCATGGATCATATTAATTGACTCATGTTTCCACACTCTTTTGATTCATATATTATTTTATTTCAAGACTTATTCCATGATTTATGATCTATTCTTTATTATGTATAAGGTTCCTATGTATCATGACTATACCTATATACTGATCTTATGCTCACTAGTTATATTTTATTATGATCACTTAGGTTTAAACTTACTAATCATATGATCTCGCCCCTTTCTTATATTTCCCTTTCCCCAAGTTATGAAAATGTTTTAAACTTATGAGATTTCTTGAATGACTTTAGAGTTTCTCAATTATGGATAAATTTGTACAAGTATTGTAAAATATGTTTCGTATATAAAAAGTCTTCAAATATAACAATCTTATCATTATTGGTATTATGATATTTAATGTTTAAATTATGTAGATGATGTAAAATGGGATGTTTTTTGATGAGGTCACTTCATTAAACCCTTTCATGTAATGTTCTAAAATCATATGAAATAAAAAATTTATGTTAGAGTCTTACTAGAGTGATAGATGGAATCCCTAACATTTTTAGAAAATGTATAATTCTTAAGATGAGTGAGTAGTCCAAAATAAAGTTATAGTATCCATAGATACTTTAATCAAGTAAAATTTAAATCTCTTCATAATTCTAAATCCTATTATGTATAAAATATAATTAACTTCTTTATTCACTATCATAAACTAATAAAATCAATGGTCAAGGTATATAAATATTAGAAAAATTATCCTATCATTATTGTAAATCCTTCTATAGATGTATGATCATTGATAAAGGTATTTTATATCTCTTTACTAATCCATAAATCAATTCATAAGATATATAATTTTTAAATGTGAATTATACATGGGATTGACTAAATAAATGGACTATAATATTCAGGGTTTTCCCTAAGAGGTCAGGATCCTTTTAATATTAGGTTTAATGTTAATTTTTGTTTCAATCATACTGGATAAGAATTAATTAAAGGGTTTGGGGGCATCGTTGGTCCATTCAATGCTTGAAGATATAGTTTTGAAAGGAAATAGGTGACACACATATTTAGTGTATGATTAGTGCTAACCATGAACCTCGAACCATGAATCCCTATAAGGGTGATTCTCGGTTTCTTAAACTATTCATGGGAGTCATATACCCATGCGTGGGTGTAGTATAATGTTTTAGAAGAGACAAACGGGCTACCCATGGTTTGTAAAATCATGCACCAAGCTTTTGAGAGGGGGAATGACACCCAGACAGTGCTGGTGTAAGGTTAGTGCTCAGTTTATCCAAATCTATAACCAAAACATGCAACCAATGAATGTGGGTGAACTTACCATTTCACCCCTCCTTCAATTTGAGTTACCACCCTATTTTATCCTCAAATTTTTAATTCACAATATCCTCCCACCTGTTAGATCTCTCCTTTAGTATCCAAGATGGTATTTGATCCATCTCTTACATCCAATATTTTTTTTTGTACACCATTTATCTTATTGGATCTATATTAGTAAATTATTCATTCCACTTACTTACATTCATTTTTTCCTCTCCATTTTTAATGCTAAATCCATATGATATAATATTCCGTATTTTCATGGAATTCACCTATTTCTAAAATTTCATATGTTTAAGACTGAGTTAAAGGTCATCAATGGATAAGGATTCTACTACCAAGATAATTTGGATGGTTTAATTCTTGTGCCTAAATGTATAGTTATTTACATAGTGCATTGATTTTTCACATGATACGCGTTACATGGATCACCTCTTAAAATGGTCTTTTCTTAAAATATACCTATAGGGATAGACCTACACGGCCTATACAACCTGTAAATATAGGAGATTTTAAAAACCCCAATTTGATCCACCCCCTTACCATGGTCTATTAATTTATATTAAATGATATTGTTTTGAATATGAAATTGAACCAACATTCAGGTGAGGTACTTTCCATCTTTAATTTTGGGTGTTAAAGGAGTTGGATGAAATTTAAATTGAATCAATCTCAAGAGGGAATAGTGATACCATGTCCCTAGGCCTTGGTTTTTTCTTCTTATGGATGAGTTATCCCTTATAATTAAATGATCAACATGAATTAATGTGTTGTTAAATGGTATGGGTAGATTTTGGGCCATGTTCATTTAGAATGTCATGTTGGGGGGACACATGGGTTCCCTCATGGAACTTCATGGATTTTATTATATGGATTATCAAGTTGAAATGAATTATAAATTGGAATTTATGATAAAGTGATACAAGTATTACTATATGGGATTCCACAGATGGGTTCACATGGTGAGAGTAATTATATAACACCATGAGTGATACTTATTCTCCTTATGTGGGATTACAAGGATGGAATTGGAGGGTTGTGAATTATATTATTCCCTGAGATTCATATAGATTCCTTACATGGAATATTAAGGATGGGATCCAAGTGAAATTTAATTATTCCACGTATTGGGTGATACCTGGGTTCCCATGAACAATTCCATTGAATGGATTATATTGAGATGGGATCATAGTAAACATATAATGATACATAGGTTACCTACAAGGAACAAGTGGGATAGTATTAGTATGGTAATTAATTATTTATATGTTTTTTTTTCAATGTTAAATAACATACACAAACCTGGTAAATAATTTACATTCAAGAAGGAATTGTTCTATTAATTATATAAACCATAAAGTGATTGGACTTTATCACCAGTTATGTGAAAATGATCAATGTTGGATGCCTTGTATTTGAGCCCTGGGTCCCAAGCCATCATTAAAATTAAATCCAGATTAGAAGCCTTTAGAGGCATACCATTTGAGGCAGAAATATATTTTATTGGAAATATTATCAATGGGAGACTCACAATAAAATGGGGATTATGTATGTAATTTACCACATTATCATTATTACATTCACTCGATTTCATTATATTTTCACACACTGGATTTCATTAGACCCCATTTGTGGGGGCCTACTGAGTATATATCACACAGTATTTGGGATTCCATATAGTACTCGGGAAAGCTTTATGGATGTAGGGGGGATAGTGGGAAAAGATTTTCCAAGGATGATTGATTTTTCTGAAATAGGATAGATCATTATAGTAAAAGTTTGATACTATTCTCATGATGATATTAGAGAAATTTGTTGATCTTTTTATCATTTTTTATTGCAAGTACATATTCTGGATGTTATTTATCCCTTAAATCCCCTATTTTTATACAATAATGACATGATCCATTTTTTCATATTTAAAACAAGTTATGGTTTCTATCTATTCTCTATTTATCTTGATATTACTATATACTACTACTATATTGTCGTCTATTTCCATTGAATTCTTTATTATTGAACGATTGTGTATCACACTGACAACGAGGGTGTAGTCTCCCTATATTACCTTCACATACACTCAATTATAATTGGAATCCTATGGAATATGGGGAGGTGTTTTGAGGTTAGGTGGATCTCTCATTATATTATTTATCATTGAATAATACCTGAGAAATTACAAATGGTATCAGAGTTTTTTTCTACTTCTCTTACTATATCATTTGTTAGATAGGAGACAAGGTATATGAAATAAAGTATTAACGAGCCTACATACGGGACAATATAAACCATGTAAAGGTAAAATATAGTTTCCTAGGATGGGAATTGTTGTTATATATTATACCTATTACTATTGTATTGATTTCACAATGGGGTGACAGTCTTTATTTGTGGTTTATAATGGCATTCTGGATGTAATTCTATTATTATCTTGTTATTATAAGGAGGTATTTACTTCATGAATTAGTATAGGAACTTGAGGATTTATATTTCATGAATAGGCTATGGTTTTCTATATTACATCATTCATTTCCTATAGCATTTTGTTGTTCCATAAATATTATACATGTTTTTATAATTATGTTATTATAAGGAGTAAGATAAGTAATTGGTTATTAATTTTTCTATAATATATTAAGTAGTATATTATTGATTATCTTGATGATGGATTCTTAAATAACCAATTATGTCAAGTATGAAACATGGACCATTGGTTGCATAGTCCAAAAAATTTATAGTTGTAACTAAATAGAAACTAAAATGTCAATATATAATGTGTAGTGTCCTTTCTAAACTATAAAAAATTGTGATCGATATAATTAAACCATAATGGTATACATGTCACATTCTGATGATGAATGTAAAAGTTTGGTTTTAGATACACGACCTTCCAACAACAACATATCATGCATGGGACCTTATAACTTTGGAAGAGTGAAAAATTTAACAGGGCCATGCTATACATACATATATATATATATGTGAACTTATTAGTTATTAAATGTTATATAAAATGGTATCCATTAAAATGGGATGTCAATTAAAACATAAATGGTTTTTTACATTTTAACATGAAATTGAAACTCTATATACACAAACATCATTAGTGTAATAGATAACTTCACTTGGACATCTACATAGTAGTATCAATAAAGGAGTGTATTTTGTGTTCCTTTATAACAAACAATACACCTAGACTTGGATTCAGGAGTAGGAAGAGAAGTGTTGACATAGTATATGAAGTCTTGTACTTATCATATTCTTATGAAAATATTTTTTTTCTATTAACAACATTCATTCTGAGGAGTGTTCCTAAAATTATAGAGAGATGCCACCACAATTCCCTTAATTTATTTTCCTAAAGGGAGGCAATGATCATGCTTGGGAGGTGATGGGCCATGATCCGCCAATATTTCCTCATGTTGTCACGCATATGAAACCGCCCATTATACCTGAATAAGAAATAAATTCCCATTTTCATGTGTGTTTTCTATTACTTATGCAAACATTGTAGGTATTACTGAGACCTACCCCGACTATGGAAGAGTAAACATGAATGTTTCTACAATAATATGATCCCACGTTTTTTTTGGATGGAGTTCCATAGGATGCATATTCATGGATAGAGTCCATGTAATCTACCTTTTAGAACCTTGATATACCTCACGAGAGGAGAGTGAATCTCTCTTCATATATGTTTCATTACACAAGAAAGAGATTTCGGGATGTTATTAACCAGCGAAACCATCATCAGGATATGTTTGGGGGATTTTAATACTTCGGTATAAAATTATTTCTACTATGAGAAATTAAGGGATGATAGAGCCTATGATATTACCCACATGGGGTAGGTCACATTATCATGTATGGACTATTAATATCACATTATTGAGTTTCATAGCTTCACTCCAGTTCTTCTAGATTATGAGAAACCAAATTTTGGAGATTTAAGTATCGAACATGGTATGACATACACTTATTGGTGAATGTATTTTGGTTTATTGATGTATCTGGTATAGTGAAAAATAAACTAATCACCAAATTTATTCTTAGAGATGATGAATGGGTGATCTAGTATGGTTTAGCAACTAGATGCAAGTTCTTCAACCAATGGAAAGAAGCATCGCTTTGAGGTTTCCCATGGGAGAATCAATAGCCAAAGTGTGCTCCTAGGTGTCTACATGTTATACCCTAAATGTTGTAGGATGATACACAAGAATACCTTGTGTATCAAGGACCCATCTAGGGGATGAGAATTTATAAATATGGGTCATAGTTAGCGTGTTTGTATAAATTATCTCCTAGTACATAATGGGATGGGATATGAACCAAAACTATATTTATAATAATGATCAGAAGCTCCACATCTAGAATGGTGCTAGAATACTATTATAAGATCTATCTGAGGAGGTAGACGTAGCCATGTAAGACAATGATATGAGATATAGTTCTAGAAAATAGTGTCTTCTTAGGGTAATTAGGAAATAGGTCAGGGTCATGGATCTGGACACCTAAATTTAGTAAAGCATATCCTAGAGGAATAGATGAATGAACATTCTACTAAATGTCGTATAATCATATTATCTAATACATTAGAAATAGTATTTTTTTAATATAGGAAATTCACCCTCCTTTATATCCATGGAAATTACAGAGATTCGTGGTCTCTATATTCAGTACTTCTTATAGGGTAATGAAGATTGACACTACATTGGGTAATAAATCTGAGATTTTAATATGATGTATGGAGTTCCCCATGAGATAGGAAACTATATTTTATTAAGGAACCCCTTCTCCCTCAAGGTGAAATGTTTTTACATCATTATTGGGATGGAATGGTTTGTTACATACCATGAACATGTTGACTATCACCATTAAAGGGTATCCTTTACATAACCCGAGGGTAGTAATTATATTCACATGGGTGAATGGGATGTCCAAAAAAGTCAAGATAGACCCCAGAATCATGGGTTGGCCAGAATGAAACCCCAGATTAGTAGTATTTATTTGGATGACCAAGTAATGATATCTTTATAATTCCCTCATATACATGATTATTTCAGGGACATCTTCCCTGGTGTCATTTCTAGACTCCATCCCAAGAGGGAGATAACTTTTATCATTTTGTTATTTCCATGAGTATCTCCCATATACATTCCTCCGAAAAGGGTAGGTACTACTGAGTTATAGTAGCTCAAGAGATATAAATATTACTTTTATGCTAAGGGTTTTATATGGCCTAGTACTTTACCATGGGGGTTTTCAATGATTTTTGTGGAGAAGGTGGATGTGACCCTCATGATTTTTATGGATTGCCACTACTTGAAAAATACAATAGTTAAGAATAGGTATATACTACATCCAATAGAAAACATATTTGATTAGTCATAAAGAGTTAAGGTTTTCTCCAAGATTTATTTTATGTCATAATATCAATAAGTACATACTAGACCTTTAGACATACGATGTATAAAATTACATAGTATACATGGATTGTATGAGCTCTTAGTAATGCCATTTAGACTCATGAATAGACCATTGGTTTTCAAGGATATGGTGAATCAGTTGTTCCACATAAATATGGATTCATTTTTGTATCTATTCATGGATTAATTCTTGGTGCATTCATATACCCAACATGAACATAACAAACATCTTGATATCATTTTGGGTACAATAAGAGTGAACCAGCTATATTGTAAGCTCACAAAATGCAACTTTTTGATCAAAAAAGATCACTTCATGGGTTATATCCGCAACATTTAATCCAGGGAGCCACTAAATGGTTCCCCAAGATAGTCAGTCACATGACCTGAAGTGTGGCACCCCATATGTAGAAGGGTTCCAACTACCATTGAGGTTACAAAGGTAATGTAGTGGGGATACTATTACCTATGAATTAGAAAAAAATACATAATAAATAATAAATAAATGTATAATATGGTAATAATAACTAAAAATAAATTATAAAATCATAAATAAACTTTTATGAAGATTATGAAATATTAAAGAAGGTGATACAAGAAATAAAACTATAATAAATAAAAATAAATGCCTTTAAGTCTATCCCCATTAGAATATTGGGCAGTAGATTAATACTATGCTCCTATGATCCCATGTAAAAATATTGTATCCCAAATTATAAACCATGATCTTGTTCATGTAATTATTTGATGTCAATCTGGGTACCAAATGGTGTCCCGAATACGGTGTGATTTATACTTGATATGTGTCACCAATGGGGTACAAATAAATCTAGTGGGAGTTTATAAAATAAAGTAGTGTGCATGTATTCCAATGAATGGTGGTGAAATAAATGTAAATATAAACAAGTTGGCCTTGGGTCCATCTAGGAAACATGTCCACCCATTCCTTATTCAGCCTAATCTATAATAACCATGCATACATTCCATCATGTAAATATAAATAAAAATATACAAGAAAATTTTATGAACATATATACTTCCAATGTAGTGGAACTGTGGTTTAGTAACATAGAATCCACATGAGGGGGTCACATATATAAGATAAGGGATGACATTCCTAGGATTACAAACCCATCGATAACAATATAAGGAATGCTATCATAGGGATTCAATAGTCATGAATCACAATATAATGGATTCCTTGCCTAGGGACTCAATGATCGCGATTCATAATATATTGGATATAATTATTGGGGACACCATACCCTTGAATCATGATATTAGGGATGCTAAACCTTAGTATTCCATGACCATAAGTAATGAGATACAACATGCTCTGTCATCATAAGATATAATATGCATAAATAATTTAGCTCCCATTTATATAAATATCCCATATCATAAGTTGAGTACACAAATTTGGTCATTCCATTTTTAAGTAATTAAAATGTCCTTGGGAGGTCCATGCCACTACCAATTCATAATGTTAGGTGGTTCATTCATTTCATTCATTTATTGATATGTGCCATTTTTATAAACATACTATTAAAATTTCTAAAAGATGATGATAGAATACCTAAATTTTTAATTCATTATAAAACTGGTAAATGTATACAATCAAATCTACTAACAATTTTACTATGTGATAATCCATTAAATTTAATATATTCAAATTCAATTCAATTAATTGGGTTTTACAATTCATAATATCAAGAATAGTGTGAACTATATATCCTAAAGATGGTTATCTAGATCATTTTACCCATTAGGACATTTAGGATGAACTAATTAATTCAAATGAATGAAAATATGGGGGTTCAATTTGATTTCATCAACCTCAAACCATTTATGGGGTATTGTAAAACTTCAAAAAGAGCTGTAGGTCATTAATTTGAGGTTTTTTAAAATTTAGGAACAATACAAATAATATTATAGTGTGTGGAACAAAGAAAATACTTTATAAATAATTCAAATTTGAGGGAAAACGTATATACCACCTACCTCAGTCATAGGATGATTCATTCATCCAGTATAAAGATTTAATTAATTCCAGAATAAGAGAAATTAGAATAATCACAAAAAAATGAAATTAGGGTGAATTATCTCATAGTAAGATAGGACTAAAGAAGATAAAATAAATGATGAAAATAATGATGACGATTCATGGATATAAAAACATGCTTCCAACGTATGAAATGAAACTTTAAATAGTAAATGGACTGAGGGGATACACCATGGAGGTAGAGAGGAGGAGGTAGTCACACATGATGGAGCAGTAGGAAAAATGGTGTAGTAAAAAGGGTTAAACCCTTTATGGGTTAGATGTTAAATATGGTTATTAAATGAGTTGTACAGTTTGACCACATGGTTTGGATAACCTTTCACTAACCATGATACTAACACTACCCAAGAGCCATACCCACCATAGTTTCAACAACATGTGCACTAACCGTGTGGTACAATTGGTTATGTGGCACTAAGCATGTTGTTAGGACCATGATTTGGAAAAACATACAGATATCATGCACCCAACTCTATAATTTAACACAAACATTTAGCATATACATTCACCCCACCTTTCATGGTTTATTAATCAAACAAACACCCCTTATAGGACCACATGGTTTATCCTGAGGGGCTCTATGATTTAAACCAATAATGTTCCATTTTTTACCCCAAAATTGAGATATTTCTGATACATAGGCTCTAAACATTCATTCAATAATTCAAAAAAATATTTGGAATTAAACTAAATCCATGAACAACACATTCAAGTGTCCAAAGATTTATATTTTCATTCCAAGTCTCACTAAAGGATTAAACCTGTTAACTAATGGGAAAAATAAAAATCGCTTCAAAATTACACCCATCATAAATAAAGGACATTATAGTCTCACCACCTTATACATTATAATACTTGAGACTCCATGGAGACCAAAAATACATAACCATACCATCATGGATCATGAATATTTCTTCAAACATCCATGTTTCATTTCTAAATTCCCAACACAAACTCATGCGTAACTTAATGAAAATTGAACATAATCCACTAAAACACAATCATACACTCATGAAATATATTGAAATATTTATATGGAACATATTTTATACCATAATCTCCAAGAAATGATATCATCATCATATCTATTTTCATTCGGCCTATGGAGCTCCCATTAATTGGTTTTAGATTCCCCATGACCAACTCCAAGTCAAATATGAGCCCCACATCAAAATTGCCTACTGAAACACATCCATAACATATCATAGAGAATATTATAAATTTTTTGAAATTATAGATGGGGGTTCTATCCTCGGTCCTTGATTTAATTGGAATCATCAAACACCAATCGAAAGGCTCCATAATGGTCATGACGGGTTTTCTTTGAAAATTCCTAGTTGACCCTTTATGAAGCACATGTCTCATTCTGATGTCATGCCTGATGTGATTCCCTCATAAAACGAAACCATCTATTTTATATAAAAAAAATTGAATAGGCTCTAGTTGAATAATTAATAAATGGTGACCTCCTATTACTAATATGATGACCAAAACAGGATTCTAAATCCATATCTTAAGTCATACCATGATCATTCGTAGTAAACTTAGTGAAGCATATACCATGTTCTAGTGACATCTATTTGGAAAACCATATCCCAGACCGAAATTAATTCCATGTTATTTTACCAACACCAATAAAATCTTGATTTAGCACCCATAGACTATAACAAGTTACACCAATCTTCATGGACAAATATTCATTTCACCCAAATCCATTCTTGATTTCACGGATGGAATTTTCAGAGGATTTAAGTTATTTTTTGGAAAATTTATTTAACAGTATACTAGAGTGAAAAGTGTTTTTCCATAGATCGGTCTGGGTGTCCCCTGATCCTTCTCACATGAGGGTCTTCACCAACGAATGACATCCTTGTACCCACATTAGGAGCATC
This sequence comes from Viscum album, assembly GCA_963277665.1. Taxonomy (NCBI): domain Eukaryota; kingdom Viridiplantae; phylum Streptophyta; class Magnoliopsida; order Santalales; family Viscaceae; genus Viscum; species Viscum album. The sequence goes on from OY728141.1 coordinate 934,636,983, forward strand.
CTTACTATTGTCAATCTAAGAAATGAGAAACTAATTAACTCTATGCTTTACCAATCCATCTATGACACATGACTACCATGTCCATGAATCCCCCCATAATTGAGTGATAATTAATGTCACCCATCCACTATTCCCACTTTCTATTAACAGAGATATCCTTTGAACCACTAATTAAGTAAAGCTGTCAAGTATTCCTCTCCCATGCAGACGTTGATTTTTGGGTATCTCTATGTAATGTAAAAACTATGTAATTATACATAGAGAGATTCCAGGATGAGACGAATGATCATTTATAACTAGGAATATTCTGAGATTTTATTGATAGGCATGTATAACACCTATAGTTCCATGATAACATTTAAAATAGTCTATCTCTTTCTTAATTTATTTCTTAATAGTACATCTTCTGACCATCCATTTCATGGTCTAGCTATTAGTCATATGTCTCATAACTCTATGTATAATCTCAATAATTCCCTAGTCCAAGGAACATTCATCAAATATTACCCAAATCTCTAATACACCATTCTAATATGTGTCACTTATATTAAACCATTTGTCCCTATCTCACACTTATCCATTCACATGATGTTCAATTTTTAAAAGTTTTGATGTTCAACCAGTGTAAACTAAAATATCAATGGATAAGGGTGTATATCTCAGAAAACCTAATTCTATACCTAAATCATTCCCCACGAGTCATTCATAAATAGGGTCAAACCAATTTCTCTATAAAGAATTTCAGTATTTTAATACACTAGGAGTTCCATTGGAAATCCTTATAAAAAAATTTCATTCCACATGTTCTATAATTTATCAATTTATGGATTTCCTCATGAGCTCATTTCTTGTAATAAATCATCATTCACACAAAAACTATTTATCAACTATTATAGGTTCCAAAAGGTCCTTACCCTTATTTTTTTTCTTAATAAACTATTTGTCATGGTGTTTTTCAAAATTAGTGGCACCACATTGTCTGAATCGAATGAATGAATCACTGACTAGTAATAAATTTATTAAAAATTATAAGACAAACCATACCAAAAAAGGAACTATATCCCTAGACCTACCTCTTTTACATGTATTCCATACTAGAACAATTTCATTAACCTACTAGGGTAGAAGTCATGTGATGTCATCTAGGTCCTACAACCTAGTCCTAAGGCCACTAGCATGATAATCACATCCTATTTATCAAAATTAGTTACATGTAATTATAAATGTCTATAAACACTTTCTAAAAGAGGTAAAACTGATGTCGATAGAGAATCATCGAACTATAGGGGTCAAAATCTATCAATATGGCCCATGACATCACTTCTAAAGCACTGTCCTACCAGGACCTAATTATCTCTGAGCATCTGAATATGGGAGTTATCATTGAATAGTGACAATGAAAATGTTGGGTAGGAAGAGATGACACCCAAGGGGTATCCATATTCAGTAAATAACTCTTGAGTTTAAGCTTTCTATACAACCACCCATCTACACAAGGATATTGTTTCTTTATCCGGAGTCCTACTTGAGATAACTGCTACTCGAACAACACCTCACTTCTAAAAATTGGAAGTTAGCATTTACTAATTTGAATTCACCTTAGAGTGTTCAAACTCTACTATGTTAACCCCTCATTAAATCATAGGGTGTCAATTCCCAAATTAGGGTCATGCATAATATGATTATTAAAATCTATTTATCTATCCACTTTTTTTATAAAATAGAAAAAAAGAAGCCAATCGAGACCTTTGAGAAATTTTCATGATCCTGTTGAATTTACTATAAATGAAGTTTAATTCTAACCACACTCAGGGTTTCAGAACATAAAAAAATATACAAGTTTTAATTTTATTTCATTTACATGATGTTTAATTAATAAAAAATCTTAAACAACTCATATAAAAAGAATTACAAGTACATGTTTTGAAGACAAATAGTAATAAGTACTATATTTGTAAGATTCCATACATCATTTTAAGAATATCCCATAATTTGAAATTTTGTCTAATTATTTACCCATTTCATATAATTATAAATTATTATAACTAGGATAGGTTAAAGAAAATTTCAATTTTCTTCTATATAGAAAATCAGTCTTTATGTTGAAACTAGCTTATTATTTAACAACAACCTCACAATTATAAATCTAAAAAGTATATGTTTATAATTAATAATAATGGTCAAGTAAAATCCCACTATATTATTATATGAAACACCTTATAAGTGGATGTAGATATTTTATGTAACTATTCCATTAACAGAAACACACCCCATGGGTTTAAAAACTATGTAGTTAATGGGATAAGGTGACCTATGAGGGTGATGTCATGTTATTAGTAATATTTAAAACAAAATTATTGGGTTCATCACTTAATTTGAATTCCCAAACTAACCTACTTCGGTCCATTTGTTCTTCTAGGATTCTAGTAATATGGGTTTCTAGGAAAAGTTATAGAGGAATAAGCCCGTATAGACTTACACATTTTATATTTCAGTAAATGAAATTAATTTATATAAGAATAAAAAATTCATCATATACATATATAGAATGGTTCAGTTATAGGAATTAGCATTACCAAATTACAATGGTTCAGGAATTTATAGGTCGCAATTGGCATTCATGTAACTGAAACCAACTTATCACACTTGTCTACATAATACAACTAGTCCATAATAGACGGTTCAATTGTAAGAGTCACTATTCCCCAATTTATAAAGCATATATAAAAATTATAAATTTGGAATTTTCACCCATTTAATATTGACCATTAATATATCAGCTCACAAATCCAGTGATCAAGGATCGAACATATCATAATTAGTTAGTTGCAGTGTCACCATCAAGCTATATAAGAGAACACCATATAGGTTGAAGTATTAACATTAATAACCAATTATTTTATCATGATTATAACAACTCATGCTATCAAAGTGCAATGAATATATATATATATATATATATATATTCATAGAAGAAAATCAAAGAAACATGTTTTATAACTAAGCATGTTGAATAATTACATGATCATGTTATATGGATCATCATGCATCAGAAATTATATAATGAAATCTACATGGAATGTAATCTTATGAACATGTAAAAATATATATTTCTATTATCATATATGTAAAAACCCTTCACAGAAATACTGGTCTATGGAGTGAATCTCATATATCATTAACTAGTAGAATCCTAGATATCACTCAGAGTGAAATATAAATCAATTGTAAAATCAATCAGCATAAAAAAGACTCCCATACTTGAAAACTAGGTCTTTCCCTCATGTGTGGGTTGATGGAACCCATACAAAAGTTATTTACCATGTACCAAGACATTTAATTTATCATTTGTACCTTCCTAAAATATAATGAAAAACAGAAAATATGGCTCTAAAACCACTTGTAATGTCATGGAGTATGATCCAATGAATGGTGACTTTAGCTATTTTGTCACATGGAATCAGACAAACCTCCCTGTATGAGAATGGATGTCTACTAGCATTGAGATTTTAAAGGTAGTAATATAGGGTTATTATAACATCTAGGTTAGAAATAAATACAATAGACAAAATAATAAATAATGGAATAAGAAGGTAATAATAACTGAAAACAAACATGAAAAGGGTACATAATCATGCATGGACATAATGAAATATACAATAAGGTTATTCATGCAATACAAGAAAACTAAAATAAAGACAAATCCCTCTAATTTCATCCCCCTGATCATCCTATGTATAACCTAAATTCGGTCTTCCTAATCTCCAATATATAAGTGTAAGATCCCAAAGAAAACACTATGGTCCTAAATATAAAATTAGATGATATTTGTTTATGTAACGAATGAAGACCCAAATAGGGTGTAATAAATAACTAGTAGATCAACACCAATGGTGTCTAAATAAACCATGTCTATGTTTATAAAATAATTTAGAGTGTAGGTATAGAAATGTAAGTCAGTGAAATAAAGGTAAACCTAAGTATGTAAGAATCACGTTTCTCAAGGAAACATGGATGACCATACTTACGTTATCCTAATCCTTAATATCTTTGTGCACATACCATAATGTATATATATTCCTGAAAAAAAATTCATATGAATAGATATACATGAATCAACATAGACCTGAGTTTTTCTATAAAGGAATCGACATTAGAGGGTCATATATCAGATAAGGTACATCAATCCTAGGGTACCGTGCCAATTTATCATAATATAAGGGACACTACACCCAAGGACTCCATTCCTATGATTCATATTATAATAGGCGCCATGCCTAGGGATTCCATGCCTGTGAATCATAATATATCGGAATCCATTCCTAGGGATGACATGACTATGGATCGTAATATATGGGATTCCATTTCCATGGATGTGATGACGATAGGTATTGAAGGATTCCATACCTGAGTGTCATAAGTTATAATAAACTATAATAAGGAAGATTTTTTGTCTATAAACATTCCATAAAATAATTCATGTATAAATATTATGTCATTTCATTATTTTGGAATTAATAAGTCCATATGGAGGTCCATACTCCTTATAATTTATCTTGTGTGATGGGTCAAGTGTTTCAATAATTTATTTACACGAACCTAATGTATGTTCTTATAATTAAAATATCTAGTAGAAGAAGATATCCCACCTCAAATGAGGGTTTATTATAAAATTTGTCAATGGATGCAATTCAAATCACTTAAAATTTAACTATACAATAATCATTTCCATTTAATAGTTTCTAATTAAAATTAATTAATGGGTTGGATGATTCAGAAATTCAATCAAAATGTAAAATATAAAAGACAAAGTGGTTTATGTAGACCTTTTAATCCATTAATGAACTTATGATGAATGAAAACATTTAAAATAACACACATGGGGGGACATTTTATAGTTACTGATATCCAACCACGTAAGGGGTTTTATACCTTATCTAAAAGAGGTATAGGTAAATAAATTACATTGTTTCAATATTTAGGAGAAATAAAAGGGAAATTTTCCATGCATAAACAAAAAAATTATTTATTAATGATATAAATTTTAGAGAAAAACAAATAAAAACCTACCTTGTTCTTTGGATTATTCACTAATATAATATTGGGATTTTATTCAATTTGTAAGAAGAGAAATTAAAAGATTGTCCAAACTCCCTGAAAATATTGTGAATTATCTAACATGAAGAGAGTGCTAAATAATCTTTAATATCTAAGAAGAGGACTAATATGAAGTCTTAGACTTACTGATATACTTCTAAATCACATGATAGAGCTTCAATCTGACCATGATTGTAGATAATTCAACAAGAGGATGATTAGAGGGGGTATGAACATGTGGGAGATATTCTTGTAAAAATTAAGTAGGAAAAGGGTGAAAACCCTTTATGGGTTAGATAAAAAATGGTCATTTTACCATTTTAATGAGGCATAAATTTAGGCCACATTGTTTGGATAATTATTTGCCAACCGTTCCTCTCACACTACCCAAGATCCACACGCAGCATGGTTTAGGATAATCAATGGAAACCTGTGTTGTGATACTAGTTTTGTGTCACTATCCATGTGGTTAGGTGTATGATTATCAAAATCATGTTCATGTCATATTCCCACCGCTAGAATTTACTGTAGACATTACACATGGACATGTTCCCAAAATTTTAGGATTTATCAATTCATGTGACAAACCATTCAGGGTTTTACGGTTTTTCCAAAGGGTCCAAAGAGTTTAATCAATCAAATCACCATGTCTGATCCACCTATAATGTGGGAATTTGAAGATTGGTTCTCCCAAAACTCATCTAAAATTCCGAGACACATCATTGAACTTATAGAAAATCCATTTTGAATAAATTAATTTATTTAAACACATATATTGTCATTAATTGATTCATTTAAATATTCATCCCATTAACCATATGAAAAAACTCAAATTCCCTTGAAAAATTAAGAAATCCAAAATATGAGTTATTACAATATCTTGTTAGAATCAGGGGTGCATGTGGACCTAAAGAAGGTGAGACCCGTTGTTTCCTTAGAGTATACGTTTCATTGATATTTAGAGTTTATTGGGGATGTATGGATATTAAAATCAAATTATATAGTATTTATCACATCATGAATCACCTGTTACAGGCTTAACAATGATGGGTGTGAAATTCTTGTTGTATGAATCTTATGATAAATAATTTCAAAATATGAATTGAATTTTAACATCAGTGTCAATATTGATTTTACTTGACCCTTTTGAAGGTTATAGGATTTATTTTTATGCATCCTTTATTGTGATATAATTAGTTCGTATGTAGGGAAATTGTGTCATGTTGTGCGGTCTCTCCATTTGAGGCATCGTGACCATACTTTCCCAATTCATGATACTAAAATAGAAGATGTGTATCATGCCGCGAATTTTTGTATAAATATATTATTGGGAGATAGATTCATTTTATACACAGATCACAAGATAATAAACTATATATTTATATATCATGACATGAATCTAATGGAATGATGGTTTTTTACATACCTATAGTATTTTGAATTTGTGACTGTATATAGGTTTATGATGTATAATGTAATTATATATGAATTGTGTATGAAGAATTAGAAACATGAATTTTGAGAGGTAAATAGAAAAATGATGTTGATGTCTCTATTTTCTAAAATGAAAATTGAGATTAAAGACCATCATAGGTTGACTATTATTAAATATTTAATTTTGAACTCTTCACTTAATGATAGAATGAATATGAGATAACTATTATATATTGAGGGATCAGTCCAATAAGTGAGCGTTTCATCTAGGGATCCACCACTTGGTCGGTTCGTTTGAGAGGATGAGATCTTGTTCATTCATCGGTGTGTTTTGGTGAATATAAACATCTATGCATAATTTATGATATAGTATCATGACTCGTTTTTAGAAGTACATCCTATTAATACAAAATTTATCATGACATACACTAACAGTAATGTTGGTCTGGGATGAAAAAGTAGATAGTTGGCTTTATTACTATGTGTTCCACCTATCAGTAGGTGAAAGAAGATCACTAGAGACTAGTGATACTTTTATAGTTGATTCCCATTCCAGAATGAAAATGGAATGATTTCACTATGTATTTTTGTGACCTACATTTTTTGATCACCTCATGGTAATGAAATAGTGTGGGACATCATTGATAGGCTGATGAAGGTCACCCACTTCTTGTCTATGAAGTATAAATTCATAGTAGAGGATCCTGGGGGGATCTATATCCATGATATTGTATTACATCATGGGGTTCCTCATACAATTGTATCTGACATGGACACTCACATTACGTCACAATTTAGGTATGGGTTTTAGAAGGAACTATATTTTTAGGTGCTGCTATGTGAAACCAATAACCCATTAATTGATGGGAAGACTGAGAATAGGATACATGTGCTAGACATTATGATTTGATCATGTATCCATGATTTTTTAGGTTCATGGGAGAGACAATTAGCTCTTGATAAATTTTTTAATAATAAAAATTTATAAGGTACTATAAATATAGATCCTTATGATTATTTATTTGCTAGGTCATACTATTCATACATATTCTAGTTATAGGTAGGTGAAAAACCATTATAGGGACCTCATCTTGTTCAAGAGAATTCATGGAGAGTACAACTTATTATGAAGTATATGTCTGAAGCTCAATCTATGTAGAATTCTTATTATAATCTCCATTGACAACCTATGGTGTCTAAGGCTAGGGATTAAGTTTTTGTGAGTATTTCACCTAGGTCGTGTTATATAAGCATTACAAGGAAGGGTAATCATTTTCCTAATTATGTTGGTCCTTTCGATATCATTGAGATATTTAGTTAAGTATCCTATCAGATAGATATACCTAATACGTATAGATATATGCATGAAATATTCCATATATCTCAACATTACCATTATCACTCAGACCCATATCATATTTATTATCTTGATGAGGATGAGTTTGAGGTAGATTATGCATGTGAGGAGTATCCTATTTATAGAACTGATCATGGAAAAAAGGTTCTCCATGGATGGTCAGTCCCACTTGTATGGGTGTTATGGGATAACCAACATATATTAGACAACACCTAGAATAGAGAGGTTGATGTACATTCCTAGTGGTTGGAACAATTCTCAGATGAGGTTTTACCACCCTATAATGGAAAAAATGGGGATGGGATACATTAAGGAAGAGAGTTTGTAACATCCAAATTTATTCCAATGAGGTATTAATAATTTTAATTTCTGTTTCCACCATCCTTTTTTCATAAATAAATGATTTTAATAACTTTTTTATGGTTTCATAGAGTGTCGACGTCTTGTTCTCATCATGGAGCTTCAGTTTTTGGGAGAAATAGATGGGGTGCATGGTTAGTGCAAACCATGAAACTCATTCCATGCATCCCTATAAGGGAGACACACAATTTTTAATCCCTGAAGGAGATCCATATTTCCTTCTGGGGGTGATGTAGAAACTTTCATAGGATCTCCACATGCTTTTCATGGTTCATAAAATTATGTGACTGGACTGTGTGAGGGGGTGGCAGCATGTAATGTGTTGGCACACAGTTTGCTCATCCCTACATCTAAACTATGATCCAATTAATGATGGTTAAATTTTTGATTTCTCACATTCTATCATATAACATACTTCCAAATTATCTATCAAATTCTCATGCACAGTAGCCTCCATCACATTAGATCTCTCCTTTAACATTTAATCTATAATTTGATTAATCTCATTCATGTCGCATCTATTTCACTTTTTGGTCATCTCAGTGGAACCATATAGGTAATATATTCATTACTATTTTTTCCATTTTTCATTTCGTTAGTTGTATTGAATTCAAAATCCATGCTATCCAATATGACTTATTTTAAGGGTTTTCAATATTTTCATTGATTTCAATCATTCGATCCCATGTTTGAGGTTGAAAATGGATGGAGAGTATAATACCCATATATGGTAGGTATTTTAATTCTTTTATCTAATGGTATAGTTGTTTTATTAGTGTTATGTTGGTCAATGTTCTTTATTATCCATGAAACACCTCTTAAAATGATCTTTTCCTATATTAAATGCATGTGTTTATACCTATTTGACCCATATGACTTGTAAACATCATGTAGTTTGAGAAACATAATTTTAACTACAACTTAGAGGATATCTATGAATTTATATTATATGATCATTTTTTGAATATGAAATTGAAAAAAATGTGGGGATATTTCTTTAAATTTTTTAAATTAGGATGTTAAATGATTTGGATTAAATGTAAATTGAATCAATCTCATGATGGAAGGGTGATCCCAAGTATTAATGACCTTATTTTACTCCCATATTATTATGTTATACTTTCTAATTAAATGGTAACGTTGAAATAATTTTATTTATGGTTTGGGTAGATTATGATCTATGACCATTCAATATACCATGTTGAGGGTGATACATGGGTTCTGAATAAGAATAACAGGGACGTCCTCATTAGGATTCACATTATGAAATAAAATATAAATAGAATTATTATTCCATGGGTAATATATGGATTCATTTATGATATTAATTTTACATGCTCACAATGTGAGAGTAATTATATTACTCCATGAGTGATATGTCCTTTCCCCATGCGGAATTCCAAAGAAAAGCTTAGATGGTTGTGCATTATATTATGAAATGAGTCACCCATTGATTCTTTATGTGGAATTACAAGGAAAAAATCCATGGGAAATTCCATTATACCATGCCTTGGGTGAAACATGGGTTCCCATAAGGAATTACCTATATGTGATTATATAGAGACGAGTTCATAGTATAACTAGATCGATACCTATGTTCCCTATGTGGAACACATAGGATGGTCTTAAGATGCATATACCATGAAAAATAGCATTCTTAGATCTGATCAATGGTTTATATATATGATGATATTTTACTATTCCTTATTTAAAATAGAATGTTGTGGGACTTATTTATGCCTATTATGAATATGATCAATGAGTGATGCATTGGCTATGAGCCTTGTGTCCTTATCCCTTTTTAAAATTGAATATTGATCAGAATCATTTAGATACATAACATGTTTGGCTAAATCTGGTTGAATTGGAAGGGTGGTCCTCGGGAGAACCCCACTATCATGTGTATTATTTATTTAATTAACTTATTTATCAATATTTCATAGACATTGTTTCATTATATATTCATATATTTGATGTAATTATACATCATTGGTGGTGTCGTACTATGTATATCTCACACTATGTACATATCACACTCAGGTACCTGAGTTGACAACATGGATATAGGTATGGATAAGGTTAAGTGGCATGGCATGGGTTCTCGATATTATGTATTTCGATAGAGCTCATGATACAGGGATGGAGCCTGCAAATTTGATGCTATTAGAGGAAGACATTGATATTTTTCTCTTTTTTCATGTCATGTGAATTTGCCTTATACTCAATATCATTTGAATCCCCTATTTTTTATGAAATAATTAAATCATTACTTTTGTAATATGAAAAAGGTTATGGTTTCAATATATTAAATAATTTTAGAGATCTTATTATATTTTTCTACCATTCTATCATATGTTTATTTTATTTACTTTATTATAGCCTCACTGTGTATCACTTTGACCAAGAAGGTGTAGTATCCACATAATACATTCATAGATCCCTGCCAATCATCTCTAGAGTTTGGCCTATGGGGAGGTTCACTTAAGTCTTGGATGAGATATAGTTTGGTTAATTATTAGTGAATTAAACTCAAAACAATACATGAATAATTAAAATATTTTAATATGAGATATACTATTAATGAAAAAAATCATAAATTAAGTAACTATATAAAATTTATAATTTATCAATATTTTTTTGGACACTCCATGGTTTAAGGGATATAAACATTTTATAAATATATGAAATAATAAAATTTTTACATTATTTATAAATGTAATCCTTTATAATCATGTAATGTTAAATTAAATGAACAATTTTTTTGTTTATATACTAGTATGAAAAATTTTAAATGATCAAAATAATTATTTTTTCCAAAAAAAAGGGAATCGTAAGCTATAGGATTGAAAAAATACCCAAAGGAAAAGGTATTATTTTCACTGTAAGACAATGGTTGGAGCGATACAGTGACATGAATATCCAAAAAATAAAATAAATGGATCATGTGACCCCAAGTTGATAAAAATCTCATGACCCTAGGAACATCATCTGAATTTATTATATAATTCACATGATTTATTAACGATCACATGAATCCACCCAAAATCCCCTAGTTCATGCGATGGCATCCAGAAAAATGTTGATGGTCATGAGAAGGCTGCCAAATGTTCTCCTCCAATCAGGTGATCTATCAACCGATAGTCACATGAGAATCATGTAAACCCCCTGCAAAATAAAATCTAAAAAAGAAAAAACCATTAGGTTATTATAGTTACAGTAATTTTCATTTGAAGGCATCCGAAGAATTATGTGGTCAATTCATCAATCATGAGAGATCCCTAACAGTATGAAAACCTTGTCACCAAATGATATTTGGTATATCACCCTCATCATGTAGAGGACCTCAGATGCATCCATTCAATCATGAGATTCCCCTTCAGATCGATAGACATTCTGGTAGACTTTCTATGATAATTATCACATTCCATCATGATATTCATCATTTATCATGCGACACACCACATACAAGCTGAGTGATTGTCCATGATAATGATCATATCTATCATGAGATCCAATATTCATCATGTTACACCCTGGTGTCCACCTAATGAGGAGGTCATATAAAATAGTGCATAAAACTTTAAAAAATTCAGAACCATTATGAAAAGGATAGTTACACTATTTTTCTTGTGAATTCCCTCAGACGAAAAAAATAAATCTCATAAAGGACCCCATACAAGGACACCATGATCGTGAAAATGAATCATTGAAGGAAATCATAAAATCATAAATACTCCTAGTGTTTTTATATCGATCTTGAAAAATATATTTGACATGGAAACATGATTTTCTGAATTCCATTTGATAAGAAGTGGTCCCAAAAAAAATAAGGCGATGATGGAGTGTTCTCTCGGATGCTGTTTATCATACGAAACCATGGATGACCCACAACAAGTTTATTTTAATGGCATGATATGATCCCCCCACCAAATCGATCAAAAAACTATTATATACATTCTATTCAAGGAATCGTATATAATGTGCAGAAGGGCCTATAATATACACTGTATCATCCCAAAAAAGTTTTGTACGGACATGTGAGACACGAATGGGAGAAGATAAGAATGATCAGACTTTTTAGAGTCAAAATACATGAAATTGTTAAGTTATTTCACCATGTAAACCCAGGGAACAACTTGTGGGATTATTCAGAAGGTATAAACAATTTCCATGATCACCATATTGATCATGTGATGGACTTTATTTGTCCAAGATAGATTATGTGATGGAGTTTTCGCATATCAACATGATCAAATGAAACATAAAAAATATAATTCAGGATGAACATTGAGGAATATATGCAATAAATTCTGAGAAAAAATAATTCTTACATGATTATGGATACACATATTTTCATGTGAAGGCATCATGCACTTCAGGGACCGTATCCATATAATGAGACAACACCCGAATATGTCAGTCACGACAAACAATGTCAATCGATCAAGTCCTAAAATTCACCCATAGTACATTCAATGTGTCATCCATGTCATGAGAATTCCTCTAGACAAGTCATCCAAACCACATGGTAGCCCTCTATTGTTTCATTCCTGATTGGGTGACACCATTGGACATGTCAGCATTTATCATGTGAATCCCTCTAACAAGCCAGTCCTAATCATGTGACACCCACGGAATTGTTTGTGTTGATTATGAATACTCCACGGGAAAAGTCAATTGGATCAACAAAACCTAGGAAATGTTTTCATTGATCAAGAAAATTCCACCAAAAATGTTAGTTGAATATTTAGAAAACCCTCTAAAATGTGTTCTTCAATAATTATAATCACCATGTACATTTTTTTGTTTCTATGTGCAATCCACTGGACTATTCAGATGAATTAAATGACAAAATATTGACACGTCTTTTCCAATCATGTGATCCACAATGGGAATGTAATCCCCATCATGCAGTGAATACAAATAATGTTAACTGTATCATGTTGAAGAAACCATAGACATATCTAGAAGGATTCCTGAGACGTAACAGGAAGATAACTAGGACATGTCCAACGTACATCACTAACATGACAGGCATGTCATGTAGAAACCCCATGACTGGACAACCTTGTCTAACATACATACCTGGACATAAAAAATATTAAACTATGAGGACTCTGATTCGAATCAAAATAGGATTTGTAGGATTCCATCCAAAACCCCATTTACTAATTATGAAATCACCTTAATGTAAGTCACTCCATATTTAAGACCCTCATTCACATGTGACAGAAAATATCTTACGGGTTTATCATTCATCCTCATCCATCTGAAGATTGAGTAGCTATATGAACTATAAGTACAATGATTCCTTGTATAAGGATGTTATGCATGAAACCTTCCAAAGGCTTGATCTATTTATCAAACACCCCATTAGGGTAGCGTTAGTGTATAAGTCTCATATCTATGTGCAGTGAGTTTGATAAATTTTTATCCTTTGTTTCTCACACCCAACACGACTTATATCCGCATTGGGATTTGCAACATTCATAGCTTCATAAATTTCCCCCATTAAGAAAAATCATGGTATATTATCCCCATCTAGTGAGATGATAAGATTTTATTCATACAAGGACATTCATCTTGGTAAAAGTATGAAAGGTATTTTAATACTGGAAAACCATAGGGAAATAATTATAACAATCATTTATTTTCTATCACCACCCATGAGCTGGTTGAGGGAGGAATTAAATATGATGAATCATATTCCTCCTATAATATAGATACATAATATACCTTCCTAAGGATCGACCTCCATACCTAGTTCCTTTGGATCCACATATATTTACTTTTCTCATGACTTTAAACGACCAGTATTAATATTAAAATAACTATAATGGTTTTTATTATCATTATACACAGGTTACGTAGGATTTTGTAATGAGGGTTCAATCTCATCCTCGAAACACCAATCATTTTTCTAGATAACAGTAAACTCTAGAGTTACTGGATGTATGGATTCAAAATAAAATTATCTACCCATTTATAATTAATAACATGAAATATATAGAGAGGGTGAAATATATATAGATAATCTAATCAATAGAACCCCATTTACATGTAGAGGGATTCAATTCCCATATATTTTAGAAGGGTACCCAATCCCAAAATAGGATTTGGAAAAGATTCATCAACATATATTAAATATATAAGAGAGTCCCATAATAGTAAATAATTCTCCCCAAAAGGGTTTGATGAGCCGAAACTCCCATTCTATAGACCAATGTATGTTCCTATATGATAGGTGATTTCAAATCGTAAATGAACACATACCTTTGGAAATCCGTTTTGCAACATGGGGTGGATGTGGAAATCATTTGGGGATTTTATAAAAGTTTAAAATTATTAAACTAATGTGAATGATTCTGAAACCATACTTAAACACCATACAATAAATTCTTCAAGATTATATATATCTGAAAGAAAAAAATTGTGAACCTAGGGTAATATCCTATAATTTCAGAGTAACTGAATCATTATTGTCATAATACATCATGTCATCTGAACCCTGGGGATACCATCCATAATCATTCAAATGAAAAAATGATTTAAATGAGTGGAATTCCACAAATAATGAAAAATATTGATTGAATATGTATCATGAAATATTTTTTTATATCTCCTATAAAAATAATGATTGCACACCCAAAAATATATTCTAAAATAACAAGATGTAACTATGGTACCCCTAAAATATTTCCCTTTTTATGTCTAAATTCCACACGTGTAAAATGGATGAAAAATTAATGATAACAGACAATTTCATTACCATGTATAACTGATTGAGATTTTTTCACACATGTGATGATGCACTAATCAGTGTCCTTGTTCCTTGTCTTTTTTGTTTCTATGAAAATTACTCTCATAGAAAACTTTACTAGAGATCATGTGATAAATTATTTGAATGTTCTGGAACCAAAAATTCAATAGTGACCTCTTTGGGTCACAAAAAAAACTCACCCATCCAACACCTTAAACTTTTTTCTGGGAACATAATGGGTTTGGAGAAAACTAACATAGTACAATCCTAACCATTGAGGATGCATGTAACGGTCTCTAGATACAAAATCCAACAAGGTTATCTCATTGAGGGAATCCGTCAATGAAACCAGTGGTACCTGTATCCACTGCAAATCACTTTAAAAGCGTATCCGTATAGCATATAAATTAGCACCTTCCATATCATAGGATGGTGGATCAATGAGTCGACTATAAGTCCATCCAATATTTTGAGATACTTATGAGGTATCCTATCAAAAACATTCACTACAATAATCTATATATTGATCCTTAGTCATCTTCTAAGGGAACCACATGAAAAATTTCCACCATGGAATCTCATGAATGGGTACCAAGGATGAATCTTGAGGTATGGAAAGATGTTGATAAATGTTATTTGTCTCACATCCATGCTTCCTCTAACAAAGCTAGTCAGCATATTCTGGCTATTGACAACGTCCATGCTCATATGCCTCCTAACTCAGATCATGTTTGCACACATAATTCTTCTACAATCACGGGGGAGACACATATCCCTCCTTCCATAAATGAATATCATCATCCTATTATGATGGAATAATGGGGATAATAGTGTTATTTTATCCATAGTCCAATAAAAAACATCTACAAGTATATAAAGGAGAATGAAAATGTTCAAGCCTACATTCCAACACAAACTTTTCTATTGCATCTCTATATCATACCAACACTAGAATATGTCCATTAATAAAAAGTGGAACTAGTATAGATATAAGTATTAGAAGATATTACAATCTCGATAGCAATATTATCATATAACCATGATCTGTACAAAGAGGCGGATACTCTAGAGTAAGGGAACACTGTTTCTCCAATCCAAGAGGATTTTCGACATATTTTGATAAATTTTGAGGCATAGGACGAGAGTCAAATCCCTTAAATAAAGGTATCACCAATTCATTTTTCCACATGCCTTAGGACATGCACACATTTCTAACAAAAATTACCAGTGTAATATTCCAAAGGCACATGACCAAGCTCATATCCCTGTTCTGATAGGGGTTCACCAACTCATTTTTCCATATACCTTTGGAAAGGAATATATTGAAGTGAACAAATACGATAAGAATACTCAAAATTCCTAGGAATGGGAATATATCCCGTATCCAGTCCTGGTTTGACAAAAAGATATGGAAATAACCTCAGATCAGGCTTATATACCTATTAGTGAAACTACTTAACATACTCTAGAAGCTCATGGAATCCATGATCGTATCCATACGTTAGCTGATAAATTAAAGCACCAACCTCCATAAAATTATATATAGGAGAAGGATCATATCCCATCTCCCATTATGGAGGTCCATAAATGTTTTCGTATTTGGAATTCATACTTGAAACATGATTGTACACCCTATTCATCCAAGATTGAAAATAATATTTTAGCAACCAAATATTGGTCGGCTCATATTGTTATTGATAATAGAGAAGATCACTAGCATAATTAATCATCTTATTATAAGTGGGGTGATATCCCCATATCAACATAAGGTTATCAAAATATTCCATTAACCATCATAAAACCACATCATATCCCTACTCAACCCCAAACATTAGGCTTCCATATTCAAGGCATGATTATAACACCCCAGAATGTTATGTGTTTAAATGATCAAATGGTATGACTCATCTCAAAAAGGTTTAACTTTCATTTCATGATCCTACCTAATTATAACTTTATAGTTAAGCGTTATTGTAATGGAGTACTGATCGGGATGGGTGACATCCTATAAAGCTTCTCATGGTGTTTGGGGGTGATGAAAAAGAATAGTGTAAAGAACATGTGTTGGCCTATGGGGATATTCATCAGTCTGATGGCCTGTTCAGGCATGTGAGTGGGCCCTAAAGAGGGGACCTCATGTTTGCAGGGCATCTGATGATACCTTGTGGGCCACGACCTAACAACCAGGTTAATTTGGGGTGCCTATGCTTTTAGTGAGGCCCATTTGTTATATTAGTATCAGATAAGGAACCCATCCTTTTGTGTAGTGTAATGACTAGGTTGAGATGTAGGGTCAACAATGAGGACATTGTGCTCTAAATAGGATGTTAATGTAACACCCCGTTATTTTATTGGGTTAAATTATTAAATGATATGACTCATGTCAACAAGGTACAACTTTCCTTTCAAGAGCGCACAATTAACTATTCTTGACTGGGAGTAGTGATTAGGATGGGTGACGTCAAGGGAAGTTTCATAGGTTTTGTGTGAGTGGGAAAAAAGAACACTAGAATATACATGTGTTGGAAGACCGGGAAATAATTAGTTTCATGACCTGTTCAGAAAAATTGGTGGGTACTAGGGTGGGGACTACCTATGTAAAGTTAACTAGTCGTATCTGGAGGTCTCAGACCCAGCAACCATGTTATGGCGGGGTGTATGCTCTATCAATAGGTCGCAATTGTTAGATTGATGAAAAATGATGCTCATATTAATGATCATCTTGATTTCATTTTCCTTGTGGCTATTCGACTCATATAAGAAACACATCAACGGTATATGAACTCTTGTACCAAATTAGAAGGAAATAATTACCTTGATAGTCATCTATGTGGTAGTTTAGATATGAATCGTAGAGACACTTCATTTGAGATCCACCATGGTCCACAACCCCATAGTGATATCTCTACTAGATAAGTAAATCCTACCCTTTCCTGGGAAAAATTATATATAGATAATCACAAAACATATATCCCATCATATATAGTGGTGCTCAAAACACTGGGGTTAACTATATATAGTTCCTTATAAACTATCAAGAACAATTCACCATGGTTAATAGGAGTCCATGAGAAGAAACCTATTTGGTCTGAACTGGTGGAGGAATATAAATTAGATGAAGAAGGCTACATGAATATATTGATAGAATTATCTATAAACAACCTCTCATCCATTTTTCCCATCACCCATTAGATTGTGAGAACTATGATTATCTAGAGAATGTGTTCGTGCCTTACATACACAAAAACATGCGGATAAATCATCTGTGATTAAGGGATAGAAACATCATATCTAGGATACGAGGTCACCATTAGACCATTCACATACTATGTTTTCAAATGGATATGGATGTTGTCTCCATATCACGGAACCAAATATTGGAAAAGAACAACGATGATCTATAACACTCTTTCCACCATTGCATCACAACAGTTTGTAAATTCATTTATGAGACCTCATCAATTATTTCTATATGAGGATGAGGAATTTATGGTGAATTGGGAATTAACACATCCCTAGAATAACATAACTCCCAAAATATATCATCTTGTACTCTCATAGTTTCAGAAGAAATCAAGTGACTGGATAATACTCATTCTAGATGGTCAATATAACGAAATTCTCCATCTTAAAATAATTAAAGATGTCTCAAATGGAGATTAGAGGTGGCCAAAAAAGATTCTAAGATGGTCCCCCTAAAAAATGAAAACACATTTCAGACATGTAATATTTTTTTTGTGGTCTACACATAGGATTACCTTGGAAGATGAATCCCATTATAGACAATCATTTCACCATACTCACAAAATAGAACAATTTTACCAAATAAAAAGGATATCATTAGAATCCTCCATAGAAAATGTCCATGAGTGAACCCATCCCACACAGACGAGGGGATCTCTAATACCCCCACCACACATTGGGTCTTAAAAACATGGTAGGATCTATGATATAATTTTAGTAGATACAAACCATTTCCATCCTATAGGGATGGGGGCATTTTAATCTCTATCACCATAAAAAGGTTCATCATACCCCTATAGGGTCATAGAGAAATTATAATTGGATAAAAATCAACCCCATCCACCACGTTTGGGGTAATTGATATATTAATTTCCATATTTTGATCCATAAGATCATCAATTATAATCATCAAATCCTCAACATCATGATCAAAATGTTTTTATTATAGTCTCGAGTTATCCATGAGAAAATTGGATGTGGAAATTTTCATCATTATCATCACCCTGAAAGGAATATTTCATCTCCATGTTGGGAGGTAAATATAAATGGCTTGTTTCCAATTTATTCATCCCCAATCAAGAAATACATTTTCTATTTGGGTCTCATTCAGAGAGAACAAATGAAAAAACCCTTAAGGTCACTATTTAAAGACAAATACAGGAGAATCATATGTTGAAGGAATAATAAAGAATAGTACAATATGTTTAGGAGGGAGATGAATTACCCTGGTCAAACCATTAATAGTTGAGTAATTGGTGCAGAATCAACAAACTACATGGAGAGTAACTGGATAACTAACATTTCCCATTTCACCATAGTGAACATCATCACGGTAAACAAAATACATGGTGTAATGAAAGATGTAAACCATGAGGGATGAATGATGAAATGATAATTTGAGAGTAGGGTGATCTAGATGAACCAACTAAGGCTGCACATATGCAGAATCAGAGAAAGAGATAGAACCTATATCCTCCAAATTATGTATTTCCACCTCTACAACAAAACATTTCCAACGAGAAAGGAAAAATCAGGAATACATCCTACTCAAAACCAAGATTATCAAAAATTCCATACAATGAGGAATGACAATCACATTTTAATAATGAGATTCAATATTTCAAAAAAACTCATTAAAGAACTAATTCAGGGGAATCATTCTCGATTAGTATCATATTTGGATAGAGATTAATATCCCACTTCTAGTATATCAAAAATGTGAAATTTGAATATCAGGATAATTTGAATATCAGGATATATCTTGATCAAGGAATTTAGTCTACATAAATGTGGAATTTAAGGATTGTCATGAATTTCCTCCATTACAGAGAATACCGTTTTCTCACCAGGGTGATCATTCATTCCTACCACGGATCAATAATTAACATGATATGAAAAAGGGTACGCATCAGAATGCCATTCACAATCCATGTAGATGGGAGGTGGTCTGGATAGAGGTTCCTCTAGAACTCCTCAACACCATTTAATCCCTTACTACATGAATGGAACCCATGGATGGGAAACACATGGTCATGATACTCAATAAGAATCCATATCCCAAATGGATGGATGGCACATTTAACCGACCCAATTTTAGGAATCCTATATCCTAAATTTTTGACACTGTGATATATCTAGAATAATATCTCAAGCACATCATTCTCGTATGTGGATAGAGGGTAGTCCCTCAAGATCCATAGGAGGATACCATGTTGAGATGTTTTGTACAAACTATGATAGGCCCAAAGGTCATATGGTATAACATCTTTCTTGAAGGATTCATTATGGGGGTGGTAAGACCTTCATCATCAATTCCATTAACATTTTATCTCCATTTTAAGTAAAAAAATTAATTTTCAAACTAATAAATTTATAAAAAAATGTAAAAAGTTGATGGTTTTTGACATCATATCTTGATGGAATGGTTTAACCTAATCACTGACCATCCTAATCTAATAAGATAAATTTATAGAACACTATGGTTAAATTCATGAGGATGAGATGAAAATAGATTTGAACCTGATGAAATAATCATGAAGATTATGTGTGTTTTCAGATATGGTACAACATTTAGAAGTTACAATTTTGTCGACCAGAGTTAAATCACTTCCCTTGTAATCAAAATATTGAAAATGATTGGTAAGGCAGAGACTGGCACTATTAAACTCATACCAGAATTAGTCACCATTCGAGCACAAAGGATGGTATTGAATAATCAGCTGCCTCTAGCCGATTGATAGTAAGAACAAAATAACTCTCTTCATGAATAAAGAAAATATCAGATTCACCCTTGATTTCAGTATCTGGTGAATAAATATTTTTCCTTCAAATATGATAAGTGACCTAGTTTTTTAATTGAATCAAATGAAAATAACATAATAAAGATACCTAATCTAATAAAACCCAATGTGGTTAATCTTAATGGTGTCCATGACAATTTATATTTCCATATGAGGCTGGATCAAACCATCTATGACAGATTTTTCTCCAGTTATGTTCTCCAAATCATGGTTTATTCTGGATAGGTGATGCTAGAGAATTCCCTAGTATAGGGGACTTGTGTAACATTCACTGAACTAGAAGAAGAGGGTGACTAACAAAATATTCTGACCAAGCATGGATATAAGTTTAATAACTAGATAACACAAAAGATAGTTTTCCATGATCATTCCTCCCAATGAAAATAAATTTGAAAACCTACAATAATCCAGTATCCTAGTGATATTAAGTTGAATACCCATACTAGAGGTAAATTAAATCATTAGATATAGGAAAAAACAAAAGATAAAGAGTAATATTTAGGTATAGTACAAGCTCATATACTTGTTGAATTCTTTCCCTCACCAACTGACGAATAGGAACTACCCCACCAAATAGAACCATTCTTAGTTGAAGATAAATTTTCTGGATATATTTAAGTAGTTCAGATGAAAGATCCCTTCTATAATGATGAACAAAACTCCATGTATGAGTTCCCCATACTTGACAGGTGATCTAGAGGCTAAGGACATAGAAGTCGATGATACAGGGGATTGTGTGGGCAAGGTGGGACCTAGTATTTTAGTCCCATTACTATGGAATCAATATATGTAGTTGTGATCAATGGTAGAGGACTCTAGTAAGCCCAATAAAAACACATAGATGCATCATAGCCCTCTAGTGGTCATACATTCCCAATCATGTCAGACAATCGATTGTTGTGGGTGTGATCATATAATTATACCACACAATTAGGAACGATGGAACAACCCAAGACCCCTTCAATAAAAGGTCCTTTGACCTCTAATTAAGAATCAGACCAATACACCTGAAACACCTCAACACATGTGCCACATAAGTATGAGCATCATCACCATAGGAAGCATATAACTATGGAAAAAATATGAAATTCTGATACTGTTGGTGGTTGAACCAGCCAAACTCTTAATCTAGGATTTTCTCTAGCTATCTAAAAAACATATAGATTCACTCATTGGGTCCCACCAGAACTTATGGGATAATGATATAGAAGTCATTGTAGTTGAGGTATACTGAATGGAAGCTAGTCCAATAGAACGTCATATCACTATCTCATTCATAGAACTTGATGAGATTGATGTTACCCTTGGACATATCATACCCTTGCACATTCTAGGAAATCTAAACAAAGTTGGTATCTAAATAGATCTATTTGAAAATGGTTCCAGGATTATCACCATTCTGATTTGGATCCATCGACATTTGGGATATAGATATGGGGATTTATCTCACACAAATATAACCATTCAACTATTCGATAACAACATGTAAAGGCATTTGTATCCTCCCATAAGCTCTCTTACCTCAATAGTGATAGAGGTTCTCTCAGATAACCCACCATGTCCAAAAATTTCTTCATGGAATCAGAGATGTATGTAGAATATGAATATATCAATAAAACCCCTCTAGTATTTGAGGATGGAATCTCCACCACCATCAATTATCTCAAGCATGTGATTTTGGGAACATAAGACTGCTCTTGGAAAACATTTACCATTTTCTCCATGAAACTTGTGGAGTAGGATATGTATATTGAATTACTAAATTAGCATCGATACATGTTCAGTTTGAATTATATAGAAATGTATGAGATGAATCCAATTATGGCTACACATCACATAGGATTACCCGATGACCATCACAGATTCAAGATAGAATCCAAGCTGATTCACCCCCTCATACTAAAATTGTAGAATCATAAGTTGAAAATTTTAATGAAGATAACATTTTATAAGAATTGAAATACATAAAATATCTTTCCAACACTATCCATATCATGACAACGAACATGAATATTATGATTTTCATCGATATCAGGGATCTTAATAGGCACTACCCAAATAAAGATTTCCCATTTACAATAAAAATAATTTTTATTGTTAAAGATTATATATTCTAATACCTTTCCTCTATGGATCAGTATTCAAGGCATAAATAAATAAGGACATTACAAAAAGAAAATGAATCTAGTACCATCAGGGCACCTCAGGGGATCTATTTCTGTATACTCACGCCCTTTGGATTAAATATATAAAAACATTATTATTTAGTTAGAATTAATAAATGATTTATTACATAAGATAACACATAGTACAAACCAATATATATATAATTCTAGTTTATTTAAGAACAAGGTATATATCATAACATCTTGAACATGGGATACAACAAGATTATTAAAAATGTTCATCACATGCTTCTAAAGTTCCATAGATTTTGAAGCATCCTGTGATATCCTAGGGGAAATAATAACAAAGGGGTGAGATATAAATCCCAGTAAGGGAATAAATATTGAATAAGTTGATGTAGGTTGGAAAATAGGAATAAAAATTGTAATGATATACATTAATGGTGAAACATGATATATCATGGTAATCATAACATGAGAAATGTGGAAACAACACAAAAAACTACATAATAATCATATATCAAGGCTAAACTA
Source organism: Viscum album (assembly GCA_963277665.1). Classification (NCBI taxonomy): domain Eukaryota; kingdom Viridiplantae; phylum Streptophyta; class Magnoliopsida; order Santalales; family Viscaceae; genus Viscum; species Viscum album. The sequence goes on from OY728141.1 coordinate 934,660,695, forward strand.
CTAATAAAAAATGATGGTAAAGGTCTAATAAAGGATCCCAAAATTTCGTATCATCATACTAAACATTACCCAATGCATTGGATCTATATATAAATCTGGGTACAACGGTCGCATTCAATTCATTCTCAGGATTAAGTGTTCCACATAGATCATAAAACATGGATTAATTTTGCATAATTATTTATTCCATGATCAAGGAGCGAGTAATACATATATGTATGTACCCAATAAATAATTATATGTTCATAAATATGAACACCCTTAATCTAAATGGGTATGTTATCCACTACACAACTAATTTTCTAGGGAAAATCACAGTGACATTTAGGTATCATAATGGTGTCACTTAAAGAATAAAAAAAGCGGTTTTACGAGAGAGAAGTGGGTATCTCATCACATATAAAAAAATAGGTATTAATAGGGTCATTATAAAATATATATCAACATTATAAATTGGAAATATAAGTCATAAGTTAATGAAAAAAGTGAATAAATAAAGGAGTCCTAACTATATTTTGACATGGTAATAGATGTACATTAATGATAATGGGAGTCTTAATGAGAGTCTAAGGGGTATATGATGTAACACCCCGAGATTTTATGAAAAATATTCTTTTTAATTTCACTAATGTCTTGTGTTGTACGCTGCACCAAAAGGAGGTTGCACAACACGCATCCTTGACTTGCCTTTCATTACACGCAATCGCGACCTTCCTCGATAGCATGTGTAGTATGTAATACTGAGTTTCACTAAACAACGATATGCTATTAAAATACTATTAAAACTAGCCGTTATGAATAGTAATAACCACTTTTTAAATTTTAGAAATTTTAGCTCTAAAAATGGACTTCATTTTTGGACTCAGAATACCGAAATTAGCCTAGGGTGAAATTTTGGTATTTTTCTGAAAACTTTCAATTTTTGATGAATAGTGAAACCACTAAGTGGTAGGTTAAAAACTGAATTTTGCATAAAACATAATTTTACCGCTTCTGTGAATTGAATTTCAAAAATCCGACAGACACGGTTGATATCAGTAAGTAAAATGTGGTTCAATGAGATACAAAGAATTTTTTGGTGAATAGTAACTTTTTACTTTTTTTTACCGCGGTTAATAGTAAATAGGGTAACTAAGGGTAAATATGATATTACTATTACCCTAACACATGTCCTAATTCTATTGGATAAGTGTAATTCGACCAAAAACAACCTTATGAATAAAATATGACCATTTAGGCCCACATGGATTAGATTAGGACATTTATTATTAATTTATTTAAAGAAGGGTTAAAATAGTTAAAATCAAAGTTTAATAAGTAAATCATTTTTAATATGGGGTTATACATAAGATAAATTCGACTATAAATATTCATTAGAAAGCTAAAAAGATTTCCTACATAATAGTATTTTATTTGTAATTTTTAGACATTATATAAGTTAATTTATTTATGACACAATGATGATGCAGTAATTATTTTATTTATGAAATATTGACATAATTGATGTTATAAACACAAAAATAAATTTAATTTGAGACTTTTTATGGATTCCACTAATTTTCTAGGTTAATATGATATATTAGTGTTGCTTTAAGCAACTTGGATCGAACATATAATTCTGTTATTACTTTCACAAAAATCATATATCAAATAGTGTCAAAATTGACACAAAATAGTTTTTAAATAAAATATTATATTATTAATTGTTATTTTATTCCTAAAAATATAAGGTTCGGCCAAATGACTTAGATAAGGATATATGTATTAATAATATACAATTTGGGGTTCGTTTGGCATTTTATAGTAAGTGTATTAACCATATAGTGAAAGAAAACAAAAAGACACGGTAAAAGTTAAATTATTTAACTTAGAGTTAAATCTAATTGATAAGGTTAAAATAATACCCTAAACTTGTCTAAATCCTATTGGATGATAGGATTTCGACCCATCCCCACTTTATCTTCTAAATAAGACCCTTTGGAACCATTATAAACCGATTTTGACTTTAATATAAAATAATATTTTGAGATATTCCTAAGGTGCCCCTCTCCTCCCTTATAAAAGGACACCTCCTCCCCCTCCTCCTCACACCAATTTGAGCACTCAAGATCATCCAACCCCTGCCAAAATCACTTCTCCACTTCCATAGAAACATCCTAGAGGTTCTGGTCTTCCTAAAAGACCAATTTTAGTGCCTTAATAGGAGGTCTCAAAGAGGCGCTTCAAAGAAGAGGTAATTACCGTTACCAATTCTTTCATCTTTATTTCTTCTTCCACTTCTTCTTCTTAGGTTGTTTCATTATGAAGTAATAACATAAGTATCACTCATATACTGATATGTTATTATAAGTATGAAACAACCCTATTTCACCATCTATCCATCCTACGGAAAAAGAAATCACCGCGCGTGCGTACGTACGGAATACCGTCTCCACGCCGTGGTGTAATCTATTTTCCACCACCACCTTACATGGATGGGTATAATGGTGTAAAGAATAACTATACATAGTTATTACAACATCATATTGATTCTGATATATTGTATAATACACTCCAATTCAATTCAATATTTATGGAAATGATATCATCGCTCGTGCGTACGTACGGACTACCGTCTCCACGACGTGATGAGATTCATTCTCCATGTTAACCATTTAAGAATGATTATAAAGTATATATAAGAAATAATAATGAAATATATGACATTATAAAGCTATTGGATTTATGTATATATATATATATGTATGTCATCTACTTACTTCCATTCAAGACAATAAGGAAAGGAAAACAACGTTCATGCGTACGTACGGACTACCGTCTCCATGAACGGTGTTTTTCATTTCATTTATATATCTATTATATATATATATACTGAATATATATGATATATAAATCATATTTTATATTCTGGATGTAAGTAAATCATGATATAAGTAATAATAATGTCATGAACAACAAGTCAAAACACCTACGATAAATGAAACGATTTTACCCAAAACGCTTCTTTAACATGGAATTTACAAAAGAACGGGTAATATAATGTCATAAGTGAACCATATATGATATCATAACATTTAATATGATTCTGTAATAAGTCAATGACATTATTTAAATCATTATACAGGAGGTTCGGACACATACGAAGCAAATCAGACCTAAGGTAAGGGAAATATCACAATCTCATTTTTATCCGAGATTGTTTATTCGTAAGTATTTACTGGGGTGTATTTTATCATCCACATCCATGTTTCATCAATATGTAATATTATTTCCATCCACCTAAAATTGTTTAAATCCATTTTTACCCTTCGTTGAGTTTTTAGTAATATCTATGAAAGGAATTTTTTTTCGTACGAGGTACTTTTTGACTTTTCCGACAAAAGTACGAAGAATGTTTTTTTAACTTATACGGCATGAATGGATTTTTAAAACATTATTTCCAAGAAGCTTCCTTTACAAGTTTTCAAGTTTATTTTTAATCAACTTCTTTTATTTTAAAGTTGTATGACATGTTATGAAAGGAAAAATGTTTTTGAAGAAGAAAGGATATTTTCCTCAAGAATGGAGTTCAAGTGTTTTATCAAAATTATTTTCCATCTAAGATAATAAAGGGTTCTGTTTTTATCCCTATTATTACATGGATTTGATTATGTTGTGATGGAAACATTTTTATGAATTCCTTTATCTTATATTAATTGTTTTATGATGTCATGTTGTTTAAGAATCCCATTTTTTATTACATGGGTTATGCGATGATGTATGATTTATGATTATGTGGCACACATAAGAAAGGATTCATTATAAGATGGGTGGGACCTATATCTCCCTCCAATGCATTGGGTAAAGATTTTATATCTCATGAGATAGACATGGCTGGAATGGTAGGTTATACCGGTTCAGTGAAACAGGACTGAAACGAGGGTTACTCGATTCAGAAAGGGACTTTGTCCACTAAGATAGTCTTGGCAATGAGTCTTGACTAACAAGAAATGATTCTCTATGATTATATGTGAATGCCACAAAGTTTCATGTTTTATGTTATGATTATTGTGATTACATTTCACTACCATGATTTACCCCATGTTATGAAATTATGCTCTCTTTTGCAGGTTATGATTTCCAAAATGTTATGTTCTTATGAATACGATGTGATTGATATTTCTTTTGTTTACCCTTACTGAGCATTTGAGCTCACCCTTTTATGTTTTCTTTTCCCCAGGATATAAAGAATGGTTTTAGGTAAAAAAGGAAGATCATTATGGGAGATGTTGAAGATCTTTCACAACGATTAGAAGATTTTATTCCAAGTTTCCAAAGACACTAAACTATTACGATCCTTGTGTGTGTGTTTTTTGTTATGTACTAAGTATTCCGCAAAAGTAATGTAAAGTCTATGTAAGTCAGGCTTCGGGTCTCTACAGTTGGTATCAGAGGAAAGGTTTAGTCAACCTTTGGAAACTAGGATGCGAAAACGTTAGTGAGATCCCTAGATATATTTCTAAGGTATGTCTAGGGATGTCCCTAAGGTTAAGTATATGTATAGGATATAGTCCTAGAACTATGGTAACGATATTAGATTAAACCAAAGATGTTAGATATTTAAGTTACTCCCCCTTTATTATGATTTTTACCTCTCACACTATTCTTTTTGGGTTTTAGAAAATGGCTGGAAACAAGATGATTCACAATAATGGAGGATATGATGGCCAATGGAATGATATTCTTCATGGGAAACCAAATGAAATGGGATTTGGAGGTCCGAACATCATTATTATGCTGAATCAGCAATCTCATAATATGATCAATAATGTTAAATTTGGTAAGATTCCTGACTCGGCTAATAAGAGAAAGATGGAGTTTCATGATGATCATAGTGGAAAGAAAGTTCAATTTCCCCTATGTAAATCATGTGGGAAGAGGCATCAAGGAGAATGTTTCAAAGGAACTGGAAGATGCTTTGGGTGTGGAAAAGAAGGACACAAAGCAAGTAAGTGCAAAGGAAAAGGGTCGGTCAACACCATGGATGAGGATAATGGTATTGCTACGACATCAAAAATGGTTAAGTGTTTTAAATGTGGAATGTATGGGAATTATGCAAACAAATGCCCTAAGGGAAAGACTCATGAAGAGAATCAGTATGGTCATATGGGTAGTATTTATGTGGATGATGATGAAGAGGCTACAAATGATATGTGAGATGAAGGAATTTTTGAAGCTCGGTCAATGGTTTAAGAATGTATTGGAATGATTACATGTTTATCATGTGTAATGTTGTATAAGTAATCTCATGGTATTGTAGAATAAAGAGACATGTAAGGATTGTTACACTATTGTCTGATTAATGTTACCAGTATCCATGAAAGGTTATTTTTGGAATGTAGATGATATGCGCATAATGAAGGGATAAGGAGAAAATTAAATGTTTGATAGTATTCACGATCTCATGATTGATATAAGGACTAAGTGATATCATGGTTTGAGTATATAGAATTTTGAGGATTTTGGTATGTGGAAGGTGTTAAATTTAAACTGCATTCATGTTTTCACTAAGGTATTCAAGAGAATACATGATTAAGGACTTTGAATGTTTGGAATGTGACCAACAAGACATATCTTATGATATATGGGGATCTCTGGTAATCGTTTTCACTATGTTATGAGAGTGGACTGCAGTATTATGGATAAGCCTAAAGATTGGAATGGATTATGTCGGACATAAGTTAGTATTATTTAAGGATAGAAGTTTTTTTCGATATTATTGATGGGATGTTATAGTATTATAGTTTTAGAAAAAGGACAACCTGCAGGACGGGCGACAGCCCATCGCTTCGGACAAGGCTGTGGGAATCGAACCCACAACCGAAGTGCAACTGGCCTTTATCGCCTACCACTGGCCTACAGGAAGTCCCTGTTTAGTAGAAACTAGTTTTATTTTATTAAGCGGTATGATATATGAAGTATAAGTTCATTTTTGGAACCATATATGATTAATCTAACCATAAGATGAACTTATAACTTTTCAAACCTTTTGTTTGAGACAGATTGAATGACCCATCATTCTATTACATGATCTGCTAACACATCACGAATAACAAATTCAACTTCATTTATTTAAGATATGAAGTGGAAATTGTTCAAGGCACAAAAAACAGTGATATTGTACCAAAATAAAGTAAGTATTTATTCTAATTCAAATTTTCAACTTTAGGGAAATGATCTTGAAAACCAAAAATGTTGTCCTAGTGATATTATACCTGATGAATCAGATGGTACCTTAGATCGTCACAAATTTATGGCTTTGTGATTACTGGCTTTTCCATAGCCATGTTCTCTACCACTCTCCATCAGAACATGATGGTTAGATTTCTCTTCCATATCCATATTTTCACCTATGTGGAAACCCAGTGATTAGTTTATTTGGGTAACCGTTACGTTTCATACTTTTGTTTTTAAATATTGGTTTTGATATTCCTTTTTACGATGTGGGTTTCTATTAAAGAAACTTTCAAATAGTAAACTATTTATAACCCCAACGAATTTCGAGGGCGAAATTCATTTTAAGGGGGGTAGAATGTAACACCCCGAGATTTTATGAAAAATATTCTTTTTAATTTCACTAATGTCTTGTGTTGTAAGCTGCACCAAAAGGAGCTTGCACAACACGCATCCTTGACTTGCCTTTCATTACACGCAATTGCGACCTTCCTCGATAGCGTGTGTAGTATGTAATACTGAGTTTCACTAAACAACGATATGCTATTAAAATATTATTAAAACTAGCCGTTATGAATAGTAATAACCACTTTTTAAATTTTAGAAATTTTAGCTCTAAAAATGGACTTCATTTTTGGACTCAGAATACCGAAATTAGCCTAGGGTGAAATTTTGGTATTTTTCTGAAAACTTTCAATTTTTGATTAATAGTGAAACCACTAAGTGGTAGGTTAAAAACTGAATTTTGCATAAAACTTAATTTTACCGCTTCTGTGAATTGAATTTCGAAAATCCGATAGACACGGTTGATATCAGTAAGTAAAATGTGTTTCAATGAGATAAAAATAATTTTTTTGCTGAATAGTAACTTTTTACTTTTTTTTACCGCGGTTAATAGTAAATAGGGTAACTAAGGGTAAATATGATATTACTATTACCCTAACACATGTCCTAATTCTATTGGATAAGTTTAATTCGACCAAAAACAACCTTATGAATAAAATATGACCATTTAGGCCCACTTGGATTAGATTAGGACATTTATTATTAATTTATTTAAAGAAGGGTTAAAATAGTTAAAATCAAAGTTTAATAAGTAAATCATTTTTAATATGGGTTTATACATAAGATAAATTCGACTATAAATATTCATTAGAAATCTAAAAAGATTTCCTACATAATAGTATTTTATTTGTAATTTTTAGACATTAAATAAGTTAATTTATTTATGACACAATGATGATGCAGTAATTATCTTATTTATGAAATATTGACATAATTGATGTTATAAACACCAAAATAAATGTAATTTGAGACTTTTTATGGATTCCACTAATTTTCTAGGTTAATATGATATATTAGTGTTGCTTTAGGCAACTTGGATCGAACATATAATTCTGTTATGACTTTCACAAAAATCATATATCAAATATTGTCAAAATTGACACAAAATAGTTTTTAAATAAAATATTATATTATTAATTGTTATTTTATTCCTAAAAATCTAAGGTTCGGCCAAATGACTTAGATAAGGATATATGTATTAATAATATACAATTTGGGGTTCGTTTGGCATGTTATAGTAAGTGTATTAACCATATAGTGAAAGAAAACAAAAAGAAACGGTAAAAGTTAAATTATTTAACTTAGAGTTAAATCTAATTAATAAGGTTAAAATAATACCCTAAACTTGTCTAAATCCTATTGGATGATAGGATTTCGACCCATCCCCACTTTATCTTCTAAATAAGACCCTTTGGAACCATTATAAACCGATTTTGACTTTAATATAAAATAATATTTTGAGATATTCCTAAGGTGCCCCTCTCCTCCCTTATAAAAGGACACCTCCTCCCCCTCCTCCTCACACCAATTTGAGCACTCAAGCTCGGCCAAAACCTGCCAAAATCTCTTCTCCACTTCCCTAGAAACATCCTAGAGGTTCTGGTCTTCCTCAAAGACCAATTTTAGTGCCTTAAGAGGAGGTCTCAAAGAGGCGCTTCAAAGAAGAGGTAATTACCGTTACCAATTCTTTCATCTTTATTTCTTCTTCCACTTCTTCTTCTTAGGTTGTTTCATTATGAAGTAATAACATAAGTATCACTCATATACTGATATGTTATTATAAGTATGAAACAACCCTATTTCACCATCTATCCATCCTACGGAAAAAGAAATCACCGCGCGTGCGTACGTACGGAATACCGTCTCCACGCCGTGGTGTAATCTATTTTCCACCACCACCCTACATGGATGGGTATAATGGTGTAAAGAATAACTATACATAGTTATTACAACATCATATTGATTCTGATATATTGTATAATCCACTCCAATTCAATTCAATATTTATGGAAATGATATCATCGCTCGTGCGTACGTACGGACTACCGTCTCCACGACGCGATGAGATTCATTCTCCATGTTAACCATTTAAGAATGATTATAAAGTATATATAAGAAATAATAATGAAATATATGACATTATAAAGCTACTGGATTTATTTATATATATATATATGTATGTCATCTACTTACTTCCATTCAAGACAATAAGGAAAGGAAAACAGCGTTCATGCGTACGTACGGACTACCGTCTCCATGAACGGTGTTTTTCATTTCATTTATATATCTATTATATATATATATATACTGAATATATATGATATATAAATCATATTTTATATTCTGGAAGTAAGTAAATGATGATATAAGTAATAATAATGTCATGAACAACAAGTCAAAACACCTACGATAAATGAAACGATTTTACCCAAAACGCTTCTTTAACATGGAATTTACAAAAGAACGGGTAATATAATGTCATAAGTGAACCATATATGATATCATAACAATGAATATGATTCTGTAATAAGTCAATGACATTATTTAAATCATTATACAGGAGGTTCGGACACATACGAAGCAAATCAGACCTAAGGTAAGGGAAATATCACAATCTCATTTTTATCCGAGATTGTTTATTCGTAAGTATTTACTGGGGTGTATTTTCTCATACACATCCATGTTTCATCAATATGTAATATTATTTCCATCCACCTAAAATTGTTTAAATCCATTTTTACCCTTCGTTGAGTTTTTAGTAATATCTATGAAAGGAATTTTTCTTCGTACGAGGTACTTTTTGACTTTTCTGACAAAAGTACAAAGAATGTTTTTTTTAACTTATATGGCATGAATGGATTTTTAAAACATTATTTACAAGAAGCTTCCTTTAAAAGTTTTCATGTTTATTTTTAATCAACTTCTTTTATTTTAAAGTTGTATGACATGTTATGAAAGTAAAAATGTTTTTGAAGAAGAAAGGATATTTTCCTCAAGAATGGAGTTCAAGTGTTTTATCAAAATTATTTTCCATCTAAGATAATAAAGGGTTTTGTTTTTATCCCTATTATTACATGGATTTGATTATGTTGTGATGGAAACATTTTTATGAATTCCTTTATCTTATATTAATTGTTTTATGATGTCATGTTGTTTAGGAATCCCATTTTTTATTACATGGGTTATGAGATGATGTATGATTTATGATTATGTGGCACACATAAGAAAGGATTCATTATAAGATGGGTGGGACCTATATCTCCCTCCAATGCATTGGGTAAAGATTTTATATCTCATGAGATAGACATGGATGGAATGGTAGGTTATACCGGTTCAGTGAAACAGGACTGAAACGAGGGTTACTCGATTCAGAAAGGGACTTTGTCCACTAAGATAGTCTTGGCAATGAGTCTTGACTAACAAGAAATGATTCTCTATGATTATATGTGAATGCCACAAAGTTTCATGTTTTATGTTATGATTATTGTGATTACATTTCACTACCATGATTTATCCCATGTTATGAAATTATGCTATCTTTTGCAGGTTATGATTTCCAAAATGTTATGTTCTTATGAATACGATGTGATTGATATTTCTTTTGTTTACCCTTACTGAGCATTTGAGCTCACCCTTTTATGTTTTCTTTTCCCCAGGATATAAAGAAAGGTTTTAGGTAAAAAAAAGGAAGATCTTTATGGGAGATGTTGAAGATCTTTCACAATGATTAGAAGATTTTATTCCAAGTTTCCAAAGACACTAAACTATTACGATCCTTATGTGTGTGTTTTTGTTATGTACTAAGTATTCCGCAAAAGTAATGTAAAGTCTATGTAAGTCAGGCTTCGGGTCTCTACATATGATAATCTAAAAAATAAATTGAATGTAAGGGGAACATTGAATGACCTATTCCAACCTAATAAAATTGAATTTAAGAGATGTATCTTAAAATAAGTTCTCGATTGGAAATGATAATAGGAAATACCTTACTAAATTTCGGCATGGAAACAGGTGTACATAATGGTTCATTAGAAGTATTAATGAGAATGTATGGTGTCTATAATCATAAAAAAATAAAAATGACTGTATGTGTTTTAATGAAGAATAAAAACCAACATTATGAAAAGGAAATTATGAATCATATCATAAAATAAGTGCTTAAATAAAAAGGACAGTTGAAGAAACTTACTTGAGTCTATCACTCCAAATGTTTGGGTAGGGAATATTGAGAGGTTTGGGAACTAATGGAGGACTATAGAGTGTGTATAAAAGATTTTTTTTGTTCTCCAAAGAGTTTTAGTTTAGATAACTAGGATCATGGTTGGGATTATATTGAAAATTATGGGAACTGAATTATTATTTAGGTTTTAGACTCTTATTAGCAAAATCACCAAAACCCAAAACCATACCATTGTTTTTCCAATGGTTTATATGAAATTGGAGTTGTTCTAATTATTTTATAAGGCCAAGCTTCTAACATTATATGACAATTCCCTTTCTTGTATGGAGGTGAGACACACTCTTAATGAAATTATTTTAAAGCCATAAAATATATTGATGGTTTTGGGGGACTCATAATAAATTTATAAAATTAATAATTTAAACATAAAATCAATAAATTTTAATGGGAAAATGTATATTTGGTTTTGGATAAATTTTATAGTATTTATTACATCAATTCTGGGTACCTATAATGTAATATAACATAGAATATATTTATAGGGTATTTAATATCTACACAAAAATTTGACTCTAAAAAAATAATGAAAAATAAAATGTTAGATAATTTTGACATTATGACTCCAAAAAATGATCATCATTTTTTCTAAATAATATAATTTTAAATTTTTCAATAAGATCGATATTTATTAAGAAATGATTGGTTTTTGACAATAACAGTTTTTGAACACCTATAAAAATTAAATATGAATTCAAAAAAATCATATAATAATTTATATTTAATAAATTTTATATAATAATATGATTAAAATGATATTTATTTCAAAAACCCATTAACCTATTATTTCATTAATTTAATTTGAATATTAACCAATAATAAAATTTATTCTCTATTGTGTCAAAATAAAAATCGTTTCCAAAGTAACAATAATTGGTTGAGAATCTATTCATTATTCTATAAAAAATATTATACATATTTATATTTCTAGGGTCTTCATACATACCCTATAAATAGGCCAGAAAATTCCCAACGTGTAAGGTGTGTGATGGTGCGACATTCATGTGATGGTTCAAAAAACATGATTTAGTCTATGATCGTGACACACATGATCTTCTCCAATAAATGGTTTCTCTCATTCTTAAGTTCTTAGGTCTCAGATTGGGTTTGGTAAAGGTAAAGTACCATAAATTATATCTCGCTTAGATTCTCTGATAAATGGGCTTTATAGGGTTTCATGACCCACCTTCACGAAGACGAGGGAAGGGACAAAAAACTTATAGAACTTCCATTCTTTATGTTGAAGGAGAGATAATGATCCCTGAGTCCCGCCTTCAATAGGCCCCGGAGTGGCTACTAGCACCAAGGGTATAGAATCATATTTGATATGGATGGGATTAACCTTTTTTTTAAATTGATGGGGAGATAAGATATTAAATCCCAAACAAAACCAAAACTGGAAGTAAAAGTAAAGACAAAACGATCCATTCCCATATTCATTTTCAAATATAATGTCATACAAGTACAATAATAACTCCAAAGGTAAGTAAAAAGAGAAAAGAAAAGCAACAATGCCAACGGTCCCGACGTCTAAACTAATAGGTTCTGACTTGGTCATCAAAGTCCTTTTGGAAACCTAAAATTTATTTTATATACATAGGGTGAGTATATAGGTATACTCAGTAAGGAAAACCAAAAGCACTCATGCATAAGTGGGGGAGGCATTCTAATGCCCCGTGAGAAAAAGGAGATAACCAAAGCAACTAGAAAGGAAACTATCCACCCAACCTCACAAACGAACACTCCACAAATAACACAAGTCAGGTGAAATAATATTAATAGCACATTGATTCTTGGGTACGCCGCACCACTTTCCCACTAGTTATTGAAGACATCCTACGCATCTAACCTCCCCCACCATTTTCATTGTAGTCCCACTACCACCCAAAAACAACCATTTGGGCCACCACAACCATAGATCCGACCCACATACATCTGGGCCACAACAACAACACACCTTCCCTCTTGTAGACACCTAATCCATAACAACTACCACCATGCCCAAAGACAGCTGTGCTAGAACAACTACCTTCCATGCCTGAAGACACTTAGGCCTCATCCCATAGACACTAGTAAAAAAACTTCCTGCACACACCTAGGGCATCTACCCCAAATACCTTACCTAAATAATATTGGGATATAATTAACCTTAAGTCATGACAGCCTTCTCTAAGAGTCTTGGAATACTCGGGAATGGGAGAAGAAAAGGAGCTAATAACATTCCACTCATCGGAGTGTTGGGTAAAACACCCTCCCCCATGAAATGGGGGTGTTCGGCACTAAGTGCTCAACATGAGTGCAACACGATTAATAAACATAAGAAATAAATTATACATATAAGTAAACAAGCACTCATCCCAACTTAAGAGTTCCAAAACCTTCCCATACAAAAACACATTTGTTACTATTCATTTATAAAAATCACAACCGCCACAACCAAGTCACAAATCATTCCCGAAAAACAATTCCATATCGAACCCATTCATGATATCATATTCAAGTGATTACATTTAAATAATTCTTCACTACTGGGAAAGTAACAGACATTTCCACAAGGCATGGAAGGAAAAACAGCCAAGCCATAATTTAAGTATTCACATCTGGTTCTCCTATAAAGTCACAAAAACAAAAGGGATTAGTGAGATCTCTCGATGTATTGGAACCAAAACAAGACCCAACATAGGGCCCCACACAGCCCCAATACCAAAAACCAATAACTATAATATAGGGATCCTATCCTCACCCACGTTACCCCACAAGCATCAAGAAGAACAACCGCAAACATTAACAAGAAAGAGAAAGGGTGTTTTCATATTTAAACACACCATTCATTAAGTTCCTTCTTTCCGATTGGTTAACAAAGGTGATCACACAAGGATTCTTGTTCACTAGGAATCCATATAATCAACCAAATTTTGTGATTAACCTATTCCAGTGTTATACCCATTCAATCACAGTTTTATCTTGAAAACAGTGGTTTATTAGTGTGCAATAATGAAACACTAATGGCTATAATTTTCAGTGGACATAAGCCCATACAATTCACATCATATAATAAATGTTAAAAGAGTACATCAGATTCATCAAGCACACCCCTTCATTATTTAAATACCATTTATTATAATTGTTATGGTTTGGTTTCTTCCATTCCCCAAGGAAACATTATCATAACCTCCCCGCATGATACAAAGTAAAGAGAGATGAAGGAAAAAACCCTACTTAGATGATCAATGATCGATGTTTTTCTCCCCATGCTAAGAACTATGGATGCAAAACTTGTAGGGGAGGAACTTCGAGGACTCTAAGAGCGAGTAGGAAAGGATCCATCACAGGCGCACCACTAGACTCAGGATGGGGGACTCCAAACACACCAAGGAAATCAAAAGAGACTATCCGAGAAGAAGAACGAATCCCTATGTGATAAAAGGTGAGATCCTAGAGTTACGGGATATGAAATCATGAATGGCTTTAAATGAATATCATTGTTTCACCATGCGGTTGGATGGTTACACATGATGGAATTAATTTTTATTTAATAATTATCATTGAAGGGGTGTCCATAATGGTAGTGAGTTAAACAATTTCCATTAAAGGGGGAAAAACCACGTAACAGGGGACGAATTGGGAAGTACAGAAAAAGGGGTGAATGAGAGGACCAGTTTGGGATATACCTAACACTGAGAGGGGGGGGGGGAATTAGTGTTGGGGACTTTTTAAACTAATTCCAACTTTTATCCCTGTACCTCTTGACCTATAAGGATCTTGATTCTCTTAGTATCTTTTCCCTATCGCATGCAATAATAGAAAGAATTAAAAATATGCACGCGATATTTTTACAAGGTTCACCACTCAATAAGAGTAGCTACGTCCTTTCCATGCCTAGATATGACCAGTGCATGGATTCTACACTATGGTGTGATATTAAATTACAGAGGAGTGGCTAGAAAAACAATCTTCTAGCCAGTGTGAGTCCCTACACTTTGGAGGCGGGGGGGGGGGGGGGGGACAATCCTCTCCCCTGGACTAGTGATGGCCTAGTCCAACTTGCATCTTCCAGCTGGTTCTTTTTACTGCCTAAGGAGACAGTATTCTTCCTTCTTGAGTAAGGTAGGTTTTTCTCATGATCTTCTTCAGTTCTCTTCACTTGATTACATGAAAAGTAGTATGCACGCAATTATTCCCTTTTTCTTTCTCTTCTTCTCTAGTGCAATAGTAACTTCACTAGGCTTCTTCTTTCTTCTTCCCAGAGAAACAACCAACTACACTAAAACTTCTTCTTTATTAAGATAGAATCAAATACACCAATGTGATTATTCAAACACTGAGGATCATCTCACATAGCATTATCGAGATTTAACTGCCCTGAACAATTGTCAGCATTCAATTGGGCATACTCTGTTATTCTTCTTCTTCTCTTCCTTTTCGTTGACACAGTAGAATATGGAATGGCACTGCAGTGTCTTAATCTCTTTCTTCATTTCTCAATACCAACATATAAGTGTGTCGGTATACTACCTTCTTCCTTTGTGAAAATGTGAGTTCTATTGCATGACTACTTCTTCTTTACTTCACAAAGTACAACGAGGGTGATAAACACCAGTCGTGTGAGTGCTGTTCAACTTCTCTTTGTGAAACCGAATGGTTCACAGTTCTTTCTTCTTCGCAAAGCTTCTTCGAGACTGTTATGCACCTATCGAAGGCCTACAGGACCCTCAAATTTTTCAGGCAACCTTCTATGTGTCTTGTGCGTAAAATTCAAGCCTTGCACGTAAAAACACTTTTTGGCGAGAAAACCCCTTTTCACGCAACTCTTCTTTTTCGCGCAAAACTTCCCTTTTTTGTGCAGCAATTCTTTTTCTGTGCAACACTTCTTCATTTCATGAAATACTTTATACGTCAATTTTTTCCCACGCTAGAGCTCGGGATTTGTCTATGTGTCGAGTCTCTACTAATGAGAGGGGTTCACCTCATATTTATTGGCATTTTTGACCTTGCGCGTAAAACCCCTTCCAGCACGTAAAACTATCTCTCACTTCTTCAGATTACGCGCACCTTCATGGATTTTTTGCGCACATCATGAATTTTCCATTTTTCATCATTCTAATCATGAATACACTCTTGCACATAAAACATCAAACCAAAATTTTGCGCACAACCAATTTTCCCGCACACAAGTCTAATGTTCCGCGCACCTAGCGCAAACATCTCCAATTTTTTGTACACCTATTACCTTTTTCATTTTTCGAATTTCAAATCACAATGCACCAATTTCACACAAAATTACACACCACATTCCATATTACGTGAAAACCCAATCTTTCCTGTGACATCATACTTCACGGACTGCTCCAATATTTCACGCATTTCATGCCTTTGCCAATTTTCGAGCTTCTGATCTCAAAACACCTTTTGAACAAAAACATCATTCCTCTATTTCGCGCACCATGCCAATATTTCACACAACCATCATTTTTCGTGCATCCCACTGATATTAGGCGAAATTTTTTTTTCAACGCATCTCGATGATATTTCACGCATCCCGCTGATATTTCGCGCATCCCGCTACTATTTCGCGCACCGCTTTATTTTTTCACAAAACTCGCCAAGGTTTCCACGAACTCCATGCCTTTTTCATTTTTCAATGTTTTGGCCTTGAATAATGACTTGCATGAAGAAATATAAACCATCTTAAATCTTCCACGCTCCATCCATTGCCAAAAACACATCTTCATCTCCCGATTTTCAGGCTCGAAATTTTGGTAGACACTGGAAAACAGTGTCACCTTAAACTGTGCTTTTGTGCCTCCCCCAGATTGTCCATTTCTTTTTCATTTCTCTCTTCACTTATTCCCATAACCATTCTTCAGCATTCATCACGAACTCCACTATCGTGATATATATCCTTTGATAGATCATCTTTAGCATCGTCAGAGTTGCAATGGGAACTGAAACTTCCCTATCCTCCAGTAGCATCATTCCTTCCAATCAAAACTATATATGAATGGCATCATCATTTCTCCCCCTTTCCTTCATAAGGGTTGCATCACAAGTTATCCTAACACATGATATGTGTGAAATACATACCAGCAATGCATCTTCTGATTTGGATAAAATGAGAAATGCATGGCTACCTCAGAATGCCAAGCCCTTCCACATTCTCTCTTCTTCTTCAACCATCATTCTAAACTTCATGGAAATCATATGATTTTATTATTCAGGTAATCGGTTTCATGGATTTATATCATGAAGAATTTCAGGGTCTTCTTCAAATCCTCATTCTTCTTCAATCATCCTAAGATGGATGATACTTCTCCATTATGATCCAATCATCCTGAAATGGGTGATACTTCTCCATTCTTCATTGTTGTAAACAATGTGTCACCATTGAAACGTGTTCTTTGAACTTAGGATTAGCTCAACAATCGTCTGAATTGATCGTCTAAGAGAATTGATCAAGTATGAAATCCAATGCTATGATTCCATAACAATTCTCCAGGCATCCTCACTTCGGCAAAACTCCACTAACATTTTAGTCCTTCTTCACCTATTTCTTCTTTTTGACCGTCATTGAAAACTGTTGACAACAAATACAATATTCATACACAAAGTGGTCCCAAAAGTGACACTCATAATAAAAAACATGTTTTGATAAGTCAAGGGTCGTTCGGACCTTAGGGTATTTTAGATATCATTTATGGGATTTAAATTGCCTTGAAATAATTATTAAAACACTTATACGTCAAAAGATATGTTACGGGGGTAGAACTGGAAGAAGTCTAAATCTGGGAAAAGACAAAGGGTGGGACACCGTTTGGTGAGACACTGTAATGGTTCTACTGTATGTAGTTCCACCATTTTAGTGTGCGACCATGACGGTGCGACCACAACGGTGCCACCATCATGGTACCACCGGTTCTGTGGAACACAATATATAGTTCCACCATTTCCATGTGTGACCGCTACAGTGCCACTGTCATAGTTCCATCATCATGGTGATTCCATGACCGGTGAGACCACTACAGTGCCATCGTTAGGGTGGCACCGTCATGGTGCTGTTGTGACTAGTGCCCCCATCATGGTGCCTCCATGATAGGTGCCACCATTTTGGGGGAACCATTTGGTGGAACCGAGTTTTTTTGAAAAACTTTTTAATGAGTCACTTTCTGGGCCATTACATTAGATACCTCTCAAACTATTCTCACCCTCGAGAATCGAAACTCGACCCGAAGAAAAGAGTGGGGTCCAAAAAACCACCTCAAAAGATACCTCTCCAGAGTAAACCTCCAAGACATATAGAAACACCTCTCCCTCATTTAGAAAAACTGTAGAGGCTCTACCACTTCCCACCCTTAAGAAACCACACAAACATATAAAGTTCATACCATCCAGTCATAGGGATTAGGGAGTCCTTTCCTCCATTTCAAGATACTATCTACTTTGGGCGGCACTGACTTGACCGCATGAGTTTAACTGCATCCACATTAATGTGTCCCGATTAGGGATCAGGTCCTTCACTCCCCATAGTCTGGACTCTTCACACACATTCGGAGAACAAGGGAAAAACCCATCTGATAGTTAACAAGGTCATTCACTAAATCACAAACAAGTAAAAAACAAAACAGAAAAATGCACAAAAAAGCTATCGGTACTGGGCACGCATATGTGTCTCCCATTCTCAGGCACACTCCTCGAGGCCACCATGCCTCCATAACACACAAACCAAGGGAATGGTTCGTCCACGAATCACCTTATCCTCACGATCTTCGATCCTCACTGGTCACTATACAAACCTCACATCTCCCTAGATATCTAGCTTCCCGCAGTCGAGGATGTGATAATCATCGTGTAGAAACCGACGGAGCTGAGACACATGGAAGACAACATGCACCCTCAGTAGCAGTGGTATAAGCCACTTTTCCGACACACTGCATCACCTCAAAGGGAATGAAAAAACATGGAAAAATCTTACTTCCCTTATAAAACCTCTGTTGCACACGCAGAGGGAATACCTTCAGGAACATGTGGTCCTTGACCATGAAATCCATGGGAATCCTCCTATGATTGGAATACGAATTCTTCCGGTCTTGATCCATATTCATCCTCTCTCTTTCAAGCTAAACCTTCTCTATCATGCTCCACACCACCTCTGGGACAAGAAAAGCTACTTTCCTGACCTCTATCTAACACACGGGTGAGGGAAACAGTCCCCAATATAAGGATTCAAATGGATCCATATCAATGGTAGAGTGATATATATTGTTGTAGGAAAACTCTACCATAGTAAATTGTTGCACCCACGATCCCTCAAAGTCCAAAACACACGCCTGTAGCATATGCTCCAACATCTGGATAGTCTGCTCTATTTTCCCATCCATCTGGGGGTGGAAAGTAGTAGAGAGGCATAAATGGGTGCCAAAATCTTGTTGTAATCCTTTCCAGACTCATGAGGTAAACCTTGTATCCCGATATGATAATATAGACCTAGGAACTTCATGAAACTTCCATACCTCAGCAACATACCTCTGTGTTAAGGCATCTACTACACTCGACTCGTTGATTGCTAGGAAGTGTGCTGATTTCGTCATCCGGTCCAACACTATCCAGATAGCATAACAACCCCTTGAACATTGAGTATTCCTATGATGAAATCCATCAATATTTCATCCCACATCCACTCGAGAGCATTTAACAGTTGTAAAAGGCCTCCTGGGATATGGTGTTCAGCCTTCAACTGCTAACACATGAGGCACTTTTCCATAAACTCTACCTCTACACGCTTTACCCCAGGCCACCGAAACTAACCCCTTAAACCTTGGAACATCTTGGAAAATCTTAGGTGTACTTCCAGGGGTGATTTATGGAACTAACCAAGAACTCTCTTGCGCATTTCCACTATGATGAACAACATTACATGAAACAACATCTGATTCTATCCATCTTTCGACCATCCTTATGGAGCATCACACTGGCTAACACGATCGTGCACCACGTCATCCTCTAAGTCACCCCACAGAGACTCTTCCACTTGTTGCAACAAAGAGGACTGCACTTTTATTTACAATAGACAACCTCTTCCATTATCCATCACTGCATCCAGGTGTTGGGGAGCCATCTCTTCCATTGACATCCAAGCATCTTCCAATTCTCTAACCACTTCCTTTTGTGACTTCCTGATCAAGGAATTGGCCACCATGTTACCCATTCCTAAGGTGTATGAAATTTTGAAGTTCTTTTCATGAAGAAAGTACATCCACCTCCACTACTACATGTTCAGGTCCCACTGGGAGAAGATATACTTAAAACTCTTGTGATTCGTGAAGACCATGAATTGCTCCCCAATGAGGTAATACCACCACAACTTTAGTGACAACACGATCACTATATTCTCTAGGACATGGGTGTCATAGTTATGTTCATGAGGATGTAACTTCATCGACCCATAAGAGATCACCACTATTGTTGCATCAGCACACACCCCAAGCCGTGGCTTGAACCATCAATAACGACCTCAAATGTCACCCCTTCTTCTGCAAACCTCAGCACTGGGGCACTAACAAACTTACCCTTCAGATAACTGGAGGCTTCCTAGAAGTACTCACTTCATAAAAAATCCAGATCCTTCTTGTTCAAGGCTATCAATGGTGCTTCACTTCAAGAGAAAATAGGCACGAATCTATGGTAGTAACCCACTAAACCCAAGAAACTATGAATCTCTACAACAATATTGGGTGCTTCCCAATAAAAAACTGACTAGACCATTTATGGGTCGACTTATATCCCCTTCTCTAATACAAAATTTCCATGGAAGTCCATTTCTCATGTATGGAACTTTCACTTGGACAACTTCCCATAGAGATGGTGCTTTCGGAGGACCTCTAAAACCATCCTCAGATACTCAACATGATCCTCCTATGATCTTGAGTAGATCAGGATGTCGTCAACAAACATAACAACGAACCTATATAGATATTAAAGGAATATAGAGTTCATGTGCCACATGAACATGGCTAGCATGTTTTTAATGTTGAATGGTTTGAACACGAACAAAAAGTTCCTATATCTATACCAGAAGGTAGTCTTCGAGATGTCTTCCACCTTCACCATCAACTGGTGATATCATATTCACAAGTTGATCTTGGAGAACCATCCTATCCCTCTCAATTGATCTAAAAGGTCTTTGACACTCGGGAGGGGGTAACGGCTCTTGAACATAACCTTGTTCAGCTGTTGGTTGTCTATACACAACAAAAGACTACCATATACCTTCTTTGCAAAAAAGACTGGAGCACCCCATGGTGACACGCTCAGTCAGACAAAACCCTTCTTCATAAGATCATCAATCTGAATCTATAACTCTTGCAACTCAGCAGGTTCCATCTGATAGGGTGCCATCAAAATTGGACGGGAACCAGGTTACAAGTCTATCCTGAACTCAACATCACGTCTAGCGGGTAGAGTTACCACCTCTCCACGGAGGACATCCAAGAACTCACTAATTATCCCCGGGACTTCCATAACCTCTATATCTTCTGACTCTACTGACAGCTCTACTAATAAGGAAATAAGGGGCTCTACTCGCCGGCTGCCTTCATAAAAACCCCTCTCACCAACAAAATACACACTCTGGATACCCAAATCTGAAAACACGAACATTCATAAGAAGAAGACGATAATGACATACATAGAGAACAACCATTCTATGACTTGAAAGATATCATATGGCTTCATTTGTAGAAATAAAGTTTCTCACTGTACAGATGTGGTCCCAACATCAGTCTGTATCCCTGGAAAACATGTGACAAGCTAGTCTGACCTCTGACAAGCGTACTCAAAACCAAGTGAATAGGAAGTCTCTCTGCTTCTAGATCTAGAGTATGGGCTAGACTGGGTGAAATAAAGGAGAGTGAATCTCCAGAATCAATCAAGGCACGAGGAAGAGTTCCAAACAAGGTGATCGTACCTCTAATGACCTTTGGAACCGTTGGAACTACTGCCTCTACGGTGTGCAACATCCCACTCCAAGCTCCTCTACACCTATGCTTTCAGCCTCCTCCCTGGCCACGCCCCAGCCGAGGTCCGTGAGGAGTGCCCTGAGGTCATCCTCCACCTGAAACGTCTGCTCTTGGAGGAGTGGGATCTCACTGTCCCTACATATACTACTGATGGGGCCTGGCTATAAACTACTACTATTGATGTGGGTGCTGAACATGAACATCCCCACTGTACTGCACTTAGTCCAGGAATTGATTTTGAAGGCGCCCATGGCTTCCACCGATGAAGCATCATGGTACTCGGCTCTCAAGGGAAGGGCGAGGACCGAGAGATCGAAACTGGAATAATTGGGGCATGTTCCCCACTAGAGAAAACTTGGATGGCCCTAACAATTGAGGACTACTACTTATGGCCTTCCCATTTAATGAACCCAACAGGCTCCCTTCTCGTGGAACACCTCCAAGAACGTGCATCCTCTCAACCACTTTAGACATCGTCTGAACCTTGAAAAACATAGATAGTGTGAAGGGAGTGATAGAATACTATAGAGAAGGTCAGAGTGCCTCATGTAAACGTCATGCCGAAGGATCCTCATCCAAAAATAAGTCCAGAGAAAAGTGAAGGAGATCCTTGAACATGACCCATGAGTCCCTCACTGACATTATCCCCTACATAATGGAGAGTAGCTCTTGCCTCTTTTTAGCTTTCATCATGGAAGAGATGAATTCTTCCCAGAACTCCATCTGAAAGTCAGTCCATGAAACCTTAGCCTCTCTTTTCTCCCAGAGATAAAGCATCCACCACAGACATGATGGTCCCCGTATATGGATTATGGACAGAGGAACCCAATACATTATCGGAGCCCAGATTAAGTTGAATTCTATCACCAGCTACTCGAGCTAGCTCTCTATCTCCATGTTTGAAATGCTTCCCTTGTACTTCCCGAGGGTCTGCCGCTGAAAGGAACAAAACATCATCTTCCACTGGTCATACTCCTACTCTCAATCATCCATCTTCTATTCATCCAAATCATCCTCATGGGCCTCGGTCACCCTTACTACACGTGGTCGTCGTTCGGGTTCCATAGCTACAATGTAAACAAGGAACTCCAATGCCCAAGTAGTGTAGAAGATTGCTTTTAAATTTTTCTAACAAAAAATTTATTTTAAATTCCCAAAATACATAAGGCACATAAGAACAGAAGTCACTATGATGAAAGAAAATTTCCTAGGGTATCTACCCTATAGTCAATGTAGCCTCACCTAGTCATTCGGTAGGTCCAGATTCCTTGCATTAGATCATAAGGGGCCCTAAAATCCTATGTCCTAGCCGGTCATCCTTTGCCTATTTCTCACGCCATGATTTCATAACACTCTTGCCCTAAAATCCCATGAAATCCTCACTATGGCTAACCCAGGACTCCATTCTACCTATCAACCATAATTATCTCTGATACCATTCTATCACGACTCGCCTTCACCAAGATGAGGGAAGGGACAACAAACTACCAGACCCTCCCTTCATCACGTTGAATGAGAGATAATGAACACTGAGTCCCGCCTTCATTAGGCCCTAGAGGGGCGACTAGCACCAAGGGTATAGAATCATAGGTGATATGGAAGGCATTGCAATGTTTATGAAAAGTATGGGGAGATAAGATAGTAAATACCAAAAAAACAAAAACTGGAAATAAAATTAATTACAAATCAATCCATTCTCATATTCATGTTCAAATATAATGTGATACAAGTATAAGGAAAACTCCAAAGGGAAGTACCAAGAGAAAAGAAAATAACAACACCAACGGTCCCGACATCTGAACTAATAGGGTCTGGCATAATCCTCAACGTCCTCCTAGACACCTAAAAGTAGTTTTATATATGTTGGATGAGTATACAAGTATAATCAGTTCGGAAACCAAAATCTCTCATGCACAAGTGGGGGAGGCATTTTAATGCCCCATGAGAAAAAGCAGATAACCAAAGCACCTAGGAAAGAAATTATCCACCCAATCTCACTAAGGCACACTCACCAAATAACACAATTCAATTAAAATAATAGTAATAGAACATCAATGTTTCGTTACCCCACACCATTTTCCCACTGTTTATTGAAGACATCCTACGATCAGACCTCCCCTGCCATTTTCACTACAGTCCCAGAACCACCCCAGCAACAACCTATTGGGAAACCAAAACCACGCATCCTGCCCATAGATAGCTGGGCCACAAAAAAACACATACACCCCCACCCGTAGAACCTTGATCTACAACAACTACCACCACACCCAAGGACACCTAGACCAGAACAACTACCACCATTCCCGAAGACACCTAGGACTCATCTCGAAGACGCTAGGAAACAAGATGCCCGCAAGCACCAGGGCCATCCACCACAACTACCCTGCCCGATGAATCTTTCGCTACAATGGACCTCATTCCATCATATCCTGCCCAAATATTCTTTCGATACTTAACCAAGGGAGAAGAAAAGGAGTTAATAACCAAAAACTCATAGGAGTTTTGGTAAAAACACCTTCCCCCATGAAATGGGGGTGTTTGGAAAGAAGTGCTCAACTTGAGTGGGGAGCGATTAAGAAACATAAGAATTAAACTATACATATAGGTAAACACGCACTAATCCCAACCCAGGGGTTCCAAAACCATCCCATAAAAAAACACCCTCATTAAAATTAATTCATAAAAATCACAACAGGCACAACCAAGTGACAAATAATTCCTGGAAAACAATTCCCCATTGAACCCATTCTTGATAAAATATTCATGTCTTTTTATTTAAATAATTATTCACAACTGGGAAACTAACAGACATAACCACAAGCTAAGGAAGGAAAAATAGCCATGAATCCATTTGAGAATTCACACCCATTTCTCTTGTAAAGTCACAATAACAAAATGGATATATGAGATCCCTCGAAGTAGTTGAACCAAACCAAGCCCCAACATATGGCCCCACATGTCCCCAAACACAAAAACCAACAACTTCACAATACGGGATACCATCCCCATCCATGTCACCCCAAAAACATCAATAAGAACAACCACACACATTACAAAGACAGAGCAAAGTAGTTTTTATATTTAAACACACCATTAATTATGTTCCTTCTTTATTTTTGTTTAACCAGGGTGATCACACAATGATTCTTCTTCATTGGGAATCCATATAATCAACTGAATTTATGTGATTAACCAATTCCAATTTTACATCCATTCAATCACAGGATTACACAGAAAAAAGAGGTTCATTAGTGCACAAGAAAGGACCACCAACGACCATGATTTTTAGTGGACATAAGCCTGTACAATTAAAAAAATATAAACAAAGGTAAAAGAGTACAACAACATCATGAAGCACACACCTTTCATTCATTTAATACATTTTATTACCTTCGTTAAGGATTGGTTTCTTCCATTTCCTAAGAAAAAATTATCATAACCACCCCGCATGATACATAGTAAAGAGTAACGATGTAAAAACCCCTATATGGATGATTAATGATCGATGTTTTTCTCCTCATGCCAAGAACTAGGGATGCGTGACTTGTAGGGGAAGAACTCTAAGGTCTCCAAGAGTGAGTAAGAAAGGCTCCAGCCTAGGCGTACCACTATCCAAGGGAAGGGTGACTCAAAACACACCAAAGAAAGGAAAAGAGACCAGCCAAGAAGATGAATGAATCCTCATGCGATAAAAGTTGGGATCCTGGAGTTACGGGATTTGAAATCTTGAACGGATTTAAGGGTGGATCATGGTTTCACCATTCGGTTGGACGGTTACAAATGATCGAATTAATTTTTATTTAACAATTCTCATCAGAGTGGCAGCCACAATGACTGTGATTTAAAGGATTTATTTTAAACTGAAAAAAACAAGTAAAAGGGGCCGAACTAGAAAGCACTGTAAGATGTGTGAAACCAAGGGATAACAACACATTTTGATAAGTCAAGGGTCACCCGTACCTTGGGGGATTTTAGATATCAATTATGTTTTTTAAATGGATTTGAAAGAGGTATTAGAATACTTTTCTTTCAAAATATATGTTGTGGGGGAAGAACTAGAATAACTCAAAAACTGGGAAAAAGAGTGGGACACCATTTTACGAGACACCATAACGATGCCACCATAACGGTGCCACCATATGTGGTGCCACCATTTCATTTTATGATCATGATAGAGAGACTGATATGGTACCACCGTCATGGTGACACTGGTTCGGTGGAACACCATAACCAGTGCATCCATTTAGGTGTGTGACCGTGACTGTGTGACCGCTACGGTGCCACCGTCAAGGTACCGCCATTACCGGTGCCACCATCACGGTGCTGCTGTTACTGGTGCCACCATTTCAGTGGAACAGTTTGGTGGAACCATGTTTTTTTAGAAAATATTTCAATGAGTCATTGTTCGGGCCATCACATAGGGCGTGATCCTATTTGTTTGAGTGAATCACCACGTTTCAATGTTTTAATTGGATTTTTTAAAACCCTATTTTTATACAAACCATGTGATCATTTTTCACTACGTATACTATCAATAATAATGATACTTAAGGGTTTTTTAAATCCAACTGGATAAAATAAAACAAAATAAGTGCAAGTGTTTTCTATAACCATATTATTTAATAAGACATTTAATTATATAAAAAATGGGAATTTTATTTATAATAGTTATGTTCCTTACAATCTTTCCCTATTATAAAATTTCACCATTGAAATGTCAATTTAATACTCTAAAATAGGGGAGGGTAACTCTTCTTCATCACCTCATCTAGTTCCCCCATTTCTTTTTCAGACATTTGGTTCCTCCATAAAACTTCAACAAGGTGCATTGTCTTATTTCATAGAAATTATTCTCTATGTTGTAAGATCATCACCTACTACTCAACATCCAAAAGGTCATTATAAAATGGTACCATTTATGTATATAGAACATATAATAGGTATGATATTTATTTTATTAATAAGGATACATGAAATACATCATGTACTTGAGATAGGTTCGGTGGGAGTGATTGTCGGCAGTCCACCACTCTGATGTGACCATGGATCTCAAGGGGGCCTATGAATACTGGAATAACCTTTATCTTCTTCCCAAATCTCATCATATTATTCCATAGAGATATATAGATGAATAACATATATCCATCATCAATATTTAGGTCTGATCAATGATTGTCAGTATATATCTTCTGTTGAATTTGATAAGCCTTTATGTGATGCTAAATGGTGTTTAAATTTTCAACCATTTCATTAATAATTCTAAGACCTAGATGTTTTCATTCCCCAGCATCATCCCAACATGCAGGTGTTCTTCACCTCATACCATAATGGGATACATAGGGATCTATTTGGTTTCTCCTGTGGAATCTTTTTTTGTATGAGGAATCAACAAAAGGATGATGTTAGTCCCACCATCCACTAAATTCCACAGAACATGCTCACAATATGTCTTCTATTGTATGAATTTTCCAATCGTGTTGGAATTCAGTTTTAGTATGAAAGTACCTACTGAAGTTCATATCAGTGGTTAGTTCATGTTGGATACTTTTCCACAACATGGAGGACAATATTGGAAACTGATTAGATACAATCGATAGTGGTAATCCATACAGCCTTACCACTTCTCTGATGTATATCCTTGAATGTTGATATAGTTAAAAGTCCTCTCGAATGGTGATAATGTGATCTAACTTTGTAATATGATTCATAAAAACTCATATTGGATTGTTTCACATGGATATATTTAGAAATATGGTTAAAAATACCATGTGGATGTTCTCCCGTTTTCATGTTGGTATGTGTAATGGATTCATCATACCCTTAGACTTATTCCTTTTAGCCTTCACTTGCTGACATACCAGGAAATTTGATATCAATTAAATAACATACTTATTAATATTGTAACACAAAAAGATTTTATAGAGATATTGATACATATATTTGCTTCCTGAGAGGATGGAAAAGGTTGATCTATGTGCATCATCCAACAACATATTGTCAAACAGTGGATTTGATGGTATACATAGTCTTGACCTAGATTTGACAACTCTGTGTACAACAACATTGAACATCAAGGAATTAAACCATATTATAATTTCCACATTATTATAAATTCCCAAATAATCCTATTAGTAATATTTTTTCCTCTCCATATGGGATGGTAGTGTAATCATTTTCGAATTGATTGATGATGTTCTTACTTTATGATTCCTATTTCATTCAACTGTGAATCTATGAAGATCTTATCCCTATCAATTATCATTAATGATAAAATTGATGTATTATTTATACTTATATTGTTCACCACTTTATTTAAAATATCAGGATGGTAGTGGATTGAGAATTCACAATCCTCAATGATTACTAAACATCTTCATTTGTGCATATTAATCTAGTTCTATGTGAATATATATTTTTGGATACTATGATCAATATATATCTCACACATATCCCAGTAGAGATAATTCTGTTGGATTTTCGACTCAATAATCACTTATTCCATCTCTAGATCATGTGTGGGATAGTTTTTCTCATGAATTTTCAACTTCCTTGAGGCGTAGGCTATCAATTTAACATTTTTCATTAGCACACAACCTAAGATATTATTTGAAGCTTCACTATATATCACGATATTTTTCCCACTTGTTAGAAGTGTGAGTACAGGTGTTGTGATAAGAATATGTTTGATTTCCTTAGTGATTTCATCACATTACTCCATCCAGAAAAACATCACTCCCATCCACGTAATCTATTTAAGAGGTTTTGAAAATTGAGGGAACTTTCTCACAAATCGCAGATAACACCCCACTAATCCATGGATACAATATATGTCTGTCAAAAATTCTAGACTTGGCCATACTTAAATTCCTTATGTCTTTGAAGGGTATATAGATATCCCATTTCATGTGATCATATTCACCATGAATGTAAATTTATTTAACTAGAAATCATATTTTCTATACATGACATAAAGTTTCTCATTTTGTAGGGTCTTTCTCATAGTTCATAGATGGTCCAAATTCTCCCCCTTTATTTTAGAGTATATTAGAATATAATTTATTAAAAATACCAATTTTTTTTCATGATAATACCTAATGAATTTATTTATAAATTCCATTAAGATTACTTTAGAATTAGTGATCCCTAAAGTCATCACATTGAAATAATAGTTTCCATACCATGTATGAAAAGGTGTCTTGGGGATATCCTCTATCTTCACCATAACATGGTAATATCCTAACCCTGTATCCACCTTAGAGAAGTATTATGATCCTCATAGGTGATCAAAAAAGTCATCAATCCATGGAAGAGGATAATTTTTCTTCATCATGGTCTTGTTGATCACACTATAATCAATGAAAATTCAAAATGACCCATCATTATTCTTGATGAATAAGACTGGTTCAAATTATGGTGATGCATATGGGCCTATAAACCCTTTATCTAGATTCAACTATATTTGATTCATAATATCCTCATGTTCCACAATATCCATTCTATACCGAGTCTTGGATAATGGATACACCCTATGTATAAGGTAGATTGAAAATTAAACCTCTTGGATTGGAGGAATAAATAAAATTCCTTGGGAAACACATCAGTGTATTCACTCACAATATGAATTTTTTAAATGATTTTTCATTCCATAGACTCAATCACATGAGCTATATATGATTTCTGATAGGGAAATAATATCTATGATTCTATTATTTTTTAAATTAATATTATTCCTCCTCCTAGAAAATATCTGGAATTGGATGAAAATTCATAATATAGAGAGTGATTTACTTCATTATCAAATTCATATTAGCTCCATTTAGGGAAAGGAAATCCATTCAAAGAATTTAACCATTTTCCAATAAAGGGAGACTAATATTTGTTTGATGAGTAATGTTTTCACAAATATAAACATGTGATGCATTATAATAGAAGTTTTTACTGATGATATAATATCATTTTATGTGGTGACATGATGTTTTGGAAAAAAACAATATACGATTGTAGGGAATGAATTGAAATATAACATGAGATACAAAATTATTGAGTATAGGATACATGTACTTAAATTATCATGGTTTTTATTATCATAGGACAAGTATTGTTCCCTAGTTTAGGGATATTTCTGATGATCATCATGCTTCTCAGCCCTTGGAATAGAGCATTGGATTGGATAATTTAAAAAATATCCACACATATGACATAGAATTTTATAAGGAACATTAGATTAGACATTATTTCCATCCATCTTGTTATCTATTTTTATACGAAAATTAGATTCATTATTCTCTATAATTCCATAACTAAAATTTATTTGAGTCCCTTTCACACATTACCCTTAGTTCATATTTGCACAAATTTTTCACAATGAAAATTGATTATCCTTTCCCTTATCATCATTATCCAATGAAATTCAATGAGATGGTGTTTTATCATACTTGATGTATTTTGGAATTAGACAAAGTTATAATTGTTATTTGTGATTTTTGATAGCTTTTTTTGGCATTATTATAATATTTCAAACTTGCAATCCCAACTAATTGGGAGTCTCCTTTGGAAATTCATCACATTTCCCTATACATTGGATGTTAACACGATTGCTCTTATTTTTGGATATTTTATATAATAAAAGGAAAATTAGGGATGATTATTTTTTGAAATATTATACATGTAAAGGGGGAATCAAATGACATTAAAGGGTAAACATAAAAATTAAATTTTTTTATTCAATATAGAATTTTTTATGTTTCAATATATGATATCCATGATTTATTTCCTAATATATACTCTTATGTTTATTTTTTATTCCCTTAATAGTTTGTTGTAATGAGCTTATGAATTTACCAAATCATATCCCCTGGGTTTCTCAAACCATGTGCACTATAAGGCCATTTATAGTGTATGAGGTTACCGCAAGTCTAGCATGGGACACCTTTTCGGGGTTGTTACCCCTAGGGACATCTATTTTAGAAGCACATCTAGTTGTGATATCTAGAAAGATATGTATTTTTATGATAAAACAATTACTATATAATTACCAAATTTTAGGGATTTTTCTTATACATAGTATTATCACTAAGTAATTCTCTAGAGTTTTCAAATCCTAATTCCAAAAATAACTAAAATTTCTTATAATACCTACTATAGTAACCATGTCCATAAATTCAAATTAATACATGATTTATTACATAAATTACACATTTTAAAACCTGAAATACAAATAGGACTAGTGTATTTTGGAATTAGGTACACATAATAACATCTCTAATATTGGATACAACATTATAAAAAACATCCTTAGCATTCATCTAAAATTCCATGTATTTTAAAATTGATCAGGATAGCCTGGGTAAAAACCTGACAATGGGAAGATATATAAAGACCATTATGGTAATAAACATGGAATAAGGTGATAAATGTTAGTAAATAGGAATTAAAAAGTAGAATAATAAACATGAATGATGATACATGATATATCATGATAATCAAAACATTGGAAATGTGGCAACACCATAAAAAAATTCATCATAAAAATAGGTCAAGGCTATAAGACCAAGATATCATGTAATAAAAAATTCCCACAATGGAATCAGGTTCACATAATGTCGTAACATGAGATATCAAAATACTAAAATTTTCCCAATATATTGTATAACATAATAATTATAGGTGAACCCATCACATTCATTTGATTCTCATGCTTAGGTGTGCCACATAAATCATACAACACAAATTCATTTAACATCATAATTTATCCCAAGATCAGGGAATGTGGATAAATATATGTATGTAGCCTATAAAAATTATATTTTCATAAATGGAACACCCTTGATGGGAATGGGTATGGAATTCACTACACAACTTTTTTTGGCATGGAATATCACAATGTATTTTTTGAAGCATAACCGAATCACTTGAATATATAAAAAGGGTTGATGATAGATAGCAGTGCCTTTCATCCCATAGAAATAATATAGGAAGCATGAGGCACATGGAAAATCATATCCCAACATTAGAATTTTAAAATATATGGAATTAGTTAATGAATAAACTTGATTAAAGAAAAGAGTCCATACTATATTTCAACATGGTTATATATGTACATAAATGTTATTGGGAGGATTAATGAGAGTGAAAGGGATATATCATGTATTATACATTAAATAGTGAGTAAGGGTAATATATAAGAACATATACCAACATAGGAAAATATAATTTAAGAGAAATAACATAAAATAAGTGCATGAATGGAAATGACAATACAAAAATCCCTTACAAAATTTTCACATGGTAAGCGGTGCACATAATTGTTAATTGGAAGGTTTAATGAGAGTGGAAGGGGTATATAATAAGGTATAAATAAAATGAAATGTATTTTTCATTTTGAATAACATATCTCAATGTAAAAAATTTGAAATAAACCAGAAATACAAAAATGACGTGTATGAATACAAAGGAGAGTGGAAGGACCTTTACTCGAGTGTGGGATCCAATTGCTTGATAGGTTCTTATTTAGATCTTAGGGGAACCTTGGGAGGACTCTAGTTAGTGGAGATAAGTGTATGGATGCGATACAAGGAGTTTCAGTGAAGATAAATGGGGGAATGGGTGGGTTTATATAGGAAATGAGGGGGATTTCATTATAATTCAGGTTTTGGACTCTTCATAATAAAATGACCAAAACCACAAACCATGCCATGGTTTTTGACACATGAATTCTGATAAATGGGATTAATTCTCATTGTTTTTTATGGACAATGTCCAAACATAATCAAATAATTAACTTTATTATGTAGAGGTGATACACAATCTTAAAGAAAAGTTTTGAAACCATAAAATATATTAATTAGTTTTGAGGATTCATATAGGATTTATAAATTCAGTAAAATAATATTAAATTCACATTATTTTAAAAGTTAAAACACATATTTTATCTTTGATATATTTTATAGTATTTATTACATCACTTTATTGTTAATATAATGTCATAATACACAATGTATATTTATGCAGTATTTAATTTTTACCTGAAAATTTGACTGTCTCAAAAAATTATGAAAAAATTACCATTGGATAATTTTTATGTTATGATTAAAAAAATAATATTAATTATAAATATATATATATATATATATGTTTTTAAATATGTGAGTTGTTACATTTAAAATAAAATCTACATTTAATATAAAATGCGGTGTTTTGACAATAATTGTTTTTGAACCCTTATAGAAATTACATTTTACATCATAAAAATTATAAAATCAGTTATATGTGATAAATATTATTTACTAATATTATTAAAATATTATTCATTTCAAAGAACCATTAATTCATCGATTCATTAATTGAACATGAATATTAATCAAAAATACAATTTGTGCTTTATTGTTTCAAAATGAAAATCGTTATCAAAGTAACAATAATTAGATCAGAATATATTATTTATTCTATAAAAAATAAGTACATATTCATATTTATAGGGTCTTGATACATATCCAATTAATACACCATAAAATTCCCTAAGAGTAAGGTGTGTGATGTTGGGTCTTTCATGGGGTGGTTCGAAGAACATAATTTGGGCCTCGACCTCAAGGAGCATGAACGTCTCTAGAAAAGGGTTTCACTCGTGATTAAGTTGTTAGATTTATGCTTGATCTTTATCAAGGGAAAATCCCTCAAAGAATGTCTCCATTTAAAGCTATGATAAATGGGCTTAATAGGGTATGATCCTACGAATTGATGCCATCAATTCCTTTGTCTATGTCAATTGGATTTGTTAAAACCATATATTTTTACTAATCATTCAATCATTATTCACAGTCATTATTATCAAGTGTAATGATTCATAATATTTTATTAAATACAAGTGGATAAAATAAAACAAAACAAGTGAATGTGTTTTATGTAACCAAGTTATTTAATAATCCATCTAATTAAATCAAAAAAGGGGAATTTTATTTAGTAAATTTGGGGTCGTTACAATAGAATGCTTGAAAAATATAACATCACTCTATGAATTATATCTTTAATAATGTCCTATAATTAATAGAGGAATGTTGTGTCATTAATCTGGTAGTGAAATATCAATAGTGATGTGATTACCACATAGATCGTCAATCAATCTTCAACAGGTTGTGGAAACAAAGATTGAGGATGAATCCATTGAAGTGTTAATCATATGTAACATCATTGGAATTACTTGAATTTGTGGTACACCAACATGGAATCATCGTCAATACAGATAATACTAGTGAAATCCTTGAAATATAACCCCCTCAAGATCGCATATAATATAGGGGGATGCAATTAAACCTTTCTTACATAGGATATTTCATAGATAACCTGGATGGATAACATCTCCCCTTCACCAAGTTAATGAAATGAGCAATATCTTAATGATGGGATTTATACTACCAAGATTTCATTGAGAGTTTCAAGATGTACTTATTACACCTGTAGATATTGATTCCCCTAGTGGAAGGAATAATGTTTATAATTTATATAATCTCCATCAAATAATCAGTTGATGATATCCTTGTAGAGAAAAATAATGCAGGGAATGAAAATGGTTTCTACTAATTTATTCCAATAAATATTGGTACTGAGACTCTATATTCGGATATTGAGAAGAACAACCTCGTACATATATTTATAATGAAAAAGATCAGTAATTACTTGAAATATAATTAAGACCACTTTGTATCTCATATTGACCCCTGAAGTTCATCCTTGACCTCTCTAATGGGTAATTTTTCCTTATGGGAGGTAATTATAAAATAATATGACATCCAATTAATGTCACAGAATGTAGTTAAAGGGTAGGCCCCCGCTGACTTCCATGTGGAACATCCCCTAGACAGAACACTAGATGACATCAAACATCCAAATTAAATGGATTTCTATTCCCATGAAACTCCCTTATCATGGGAGATTCATTTTTATGGTGACACCCAATGTATTATTGAAATGAGGAAAGAAAACCTACATTTCAATAGGGTTGGTATAGAGATTGTATATGATTCCTCTTGAAAATATATTTTCCCTACTATGTCTCACTATCCAAAGGCTACATTAATTATATGGTAGAATTAAAAGACCTCATTTTAAGCATGGAACTAGCCATGTAACTATAGATTACCTACCAAAATATGAATTGGGATTCAAATCTAGTGATAAAACAAATAAGTATAAAATATTCTATCTAGAAGAAAGAATTATACCATCTCCTTGAATCTGTCAGAGGATTGATGGAAGAATTAAATTTTCAACAAACATTATATCATGTCACTCCATATAATAATTCTCATTTAGACACACTATCCAATGTATCCACAGTCTTGGATGATCCCTATTAGAAAGAATTGGTTTTCCACATCATGCATAAAAGGATTTTCCCATAGATTTTCAATTGTGACATTGGGTAAATAAATCATGTCAACACTTCCCTAGAACTCGAGAAACTGATATCTTCCCTAGAATGGATGGATCCCATAGTTAATTATCTCCAAAATGGGATCCACCCATTAGATCAAGATTAAAGGGAGATTAATCAATGAAAAGTAGTGTAATTTAATTATCAATATGGGAAAAATGAGAAAAAAATACATCTACAAACAACACATTGATGGAATCCTACTCGGGTTCATAATAGGAGGATAGATTCCCACCCTGATGTATGAAGTCCCTATATGCTCTTTAAGTACACATCAGAATATGACTAGACTCTATTTCCAAATTAAGAGGCTTTGTTCCTACTAGAATGAAATGATAAAAGACTATTTTTAATTCACTTGGAAAATTTATGCCTGTGAAATTCATGAAAACTTCATGAACTTACCCCATGATTTATAAAAAAGCTAAATATTCATATCCATTTTTATTTGGGGAATGGAAATTATCTGGCCATATCCCCCTACTATAGCTAATACAACTGAATTAATTTCTATATATGATGAGGCAATACCACTCGTTGAATTCAGGACAAGTAATATCATTCATTTTATAAAGACCAATATCATCACCATATTCAACGTCCCTCACATGATATTTAAAGAAAATGACATGAAATTTTCTTATAATGAATTGAAGAAATTATACCATGAGTACAACAAAATATAAAACAATTCTACATACTATAATATTGAAAAAAATGATTAATAGAGTCCTTCAAAAACAATATGTCAAATATATAATAATAAATGTATGATATGGTCACGATTTCCTGACTAGAAAAGATCCTTCATGCATTATGGGCAAACCATACCACCACGTTCATGACCACACAGGATTCCCCATACTCATTACTATATGGGGCTAACAAATTTCTGACCATTGAAGTATATTTTTATTTTCATAGAATTGCGATTTGTAGAAAATTCTCAAATAATGGGAATTAAAAGATTCTGGATTAGGCGGAATGGATTTATTATAACATGTTTCATACATTACACAACATAAAAGTTCTTCAGTATCAGATCACACTATCTGTCACAAAAAATAATTACCTCAACTCATTCCATTGAGGAGAACTGGTATTGGTTATTAGAACCCCATTGAGACCAGGAATGAAACCACCAAAGATAGATTCCAAATGGCAAGGTACATGCATCATACATAAGGTCTATTTCAATAAAGGTTACTGATTAGACATAATAAATGGATAATTCCTTATACCCCACAAAAATAAGGTTTTCCTATAAGTACTTTTCCTAGATGTCATCAAGTATATTATGTCCTTTCTACATGATGTTAAAAATAATTGAAGATGTCCCGAGAGAAATAATTTAAACTACAAAGCTTCTTATGTCGTGGTATAAATTCAATAAATAATATTTTACTGCAACTATTTAAAGTCATTTTTACCATTAATTCTATTTTCAGAACATGTTTTAAAATTAATATTCATGTAATTTTTTGTACAATGTACTTTTTTTATTTTCATGAAAATAGAGAAAGGAATATATGTTATTAATGTATTCAGCATGAATGTTAATTTTCTTACATCATGACCATTAAAATATTGAATGATTTCATTTTATGTTTCAAAGGTTATGATCAAAACAATTCATTAATATTTGAGAAATTATTGACTGTAAATAATTATTTTCAAAATTGAATGGTTATTTTCCCCATGTATTTTTCAGAGTGATATTTAAAAATAATATTCCATTATAGATGAATTATTTTCATAATGTTATCATTTCAAGATACATTATTAGTGAGATTTTAGTATAAACCAAATCCAAAATGGGACTTTTCTTGCCATATGATATTATCTATGATGTTGTCCTTTACTCATATTTGTGGAATGTTATAATTTTCCTTCACATTTTCTATACAAACATGATATTATGATACCATGTTCTTTAAATTTTGTTTCTATATTAACATTCACATGCCTTATTTTTTATGATATCAGGATATATATATATATATATAACTCACACATTTTGTTTCCTTTTTTATTCACTATATAGGATATCTAGCTCACCCCTTTTGTCTACGTACTCCTCATGTTATGATATGTAGTTTTACGAGATTAGATGGATTTAAGAGATCACTCTACATAAAAAATGATAATGAAACCATGTATTAGTTTTATAAGTTTCATTAAGATCTTTGTCTTCAAATGACCGTAGGGATCACGTTATTAAGTTTGTAATTAAGGAATAATTATTTTAAAAATAATATAATTGTTTATGTAATAGGATGGGGACACTATAAAATTCCCAATTGCCACCTTTTCTTCATTATTCTTCCACCTTTCCAATGTTCTCTACCACCGGATATCCTACCGTCCAGAGGGACAATTCCATCACATGAACCTATACGTGGTTTATTTACCACATTCAATGACAAAAGATTAACTTTGACTACCCTTGTATAAAAATTTACTTAGTAACCTTATTTTGTGATTTATTTTCTATTAATTATTATGATAGATAATTATAGATTTCAATATCATCCAATCACACCTGGTATTCATGTATTACAATATAATCTATGTCATAAGGGTGATGTGTTGAATAATTTTTGAACCCATGATTTGAATAATCCCCCCACATGATTTATATAATCATTCTTTGTGAATCAAGAATAACTCCTGGAATTATTATGAGTCATTAACAATGACATTCCATATTATAGGACTAGAATGTATCTGTGCTTCAGATATCACAATTCATATGACTATCTAGAGTAAGAACTGAAATATGGAATAAATAATAAAACTATTTTATATCCATTAAAAATTATTTCATGAATCAATATTAATTTCATGTATTTTATACCAATGTTATTATTTAATAAAAAAATGAATATAATATAGACAATTATAATCTATCAATACAAAGAACAGTGATCTATTAAAAAAACAACTCATAATGTAATAAAGGAGTATGTACCTAAAATTATATTTCTCTATTATTGTGTCCTTCAATCTATGCTTGATGAAGATCCCTAGGAATAGAAAATAAACTCTTCCATTGTAACAGAAAATACCAACTCAACCAAACCATACACTTGTGCAAGATATCCTATGGTGAGGTAAAAAAAGGAAAATAGGAACAAGTCTTGAAAATATAAAAAAAGACATACAACTATAGTTCAAAGTAGAATAAAATGGTAAAACTAGATCAATACAAACCAAGAATTTGAATCTAATCAAGGAAAAATGAATCAGACAAGACCAATATGTCTCCATGTGACCAACCATCACATTCAAGCCACCATGCTATAAAGTAATGGATGAAACAAGAATATTACATATTGTAGGATACCCTTCCATGTACCATTATCCTGAAGAAAAAAACATCTACAACCACCCAAATTTAAAAGTATGGTGTAAGAACAATGCCGAGTAGGATACCACCATAGATTTTATATAGTGTGTAATATCAAGAATTCAAATATTTATGCATTTAAAACAAAAAAATTTATAAAGAAATGTTACAAATCCAAATGAATTTTAAAATCATATACCATCAGTTTTTTATAAAATCCATTAATATTATAAAACAAAAATTTTGAAAATTAGAAGTGATATAATAGGATAACATGTCTATGCATCCTAATAAATTCAATTGAACACATATCCATTAAATACCATCATGTCATTCTATGTTATAAAAACACATAAAAAATCTATGAGAAAATATCTATGATAAAAAATATCATTCAATAAAAATATATAAATTCCAAAGAACACTATAATTTTGGCTCTATCATAAGGGAAAACAAACAGAAGACATAAAAGTGACCGAAACTAGGTCTAATTTTGGGTCCAACCTATATTGAGTCCTTCCATAGTCTTTCGATATCAATAACAGAACCACACGTGGTTCCACACATTCAAAGGTTTCATATGCTTATTTCCAAATACACATTATGTTTTGAAAAGTTCCAACATTTTCAAATTACATTTCAAAACCATGAATATTTTATAAAATATTGATTAAAGACAACAAAAACTAATTATGTGTTTGAAAACCACATTTTTCAATAAAAACCTATTTTTTAAAATAAAACCCCTATATTTTTTATCTTCCAAAAAATCCTATGAAACCGCAAATCAAATATATTCAATGAAAAACTACACAGAAGTTATCCATAATGATAAAAAATCCATAAAATTAATCTATTTTATATAACAATATTACTAAAAACAATATAAACCTAGCCACATTCAAAAATGGTGACTAGAAACCAGGAGATCAGATTTATAAAAACAATTCATACAATGAAATAATAATGGATCTATAGAAAAGACATTCAAATCCTGAATCCAAATCATAAACACAACAAACAAAGCATCTATGACTAATGGAACAAATTACCATAAGGATCTCTTACTCATAGAGGCACACCACACTAACCCTGATGATTAATTGCTGAAAAAAATATCCCTAAGTGGAGATCATTGAATTTGGACTAAGATATGATCTAGTCGAGAGACGGAGGTTTCACGGTTGAATGAATGAATAAATTCACACACAATTCTCTAAAAACAAAAAATCATGATATTTATATAGTGTTTAATCCCATTACATGTTATGAAATTTAAAAAACCAAAAAATTTTAAAAAATATCTTCCTTTTTATAAAAATAATATTTTAAAATATTAATTGACATCTATCTCTAAAATGGAATGAAATCCTTTCGAACACTGAATATTTTTCATGACATCTTCCTGGTGACTATTACATCGTGATTAGTACCATTACATGACATGTAATCACATAGTTTCCATATTAAAACTCAAAATAAATGATGAAGAAATAAGCATGAATAAAGGAGTACCTAAATAACATAATTTGGTGTTACAATCCCCCCACCATTAAGTATTTATTCCCCAAGAAATACTACATGATTATGGACTACTAAAAAGTGAATGAAACCACTTCCTCATTAACAATTCCCTATCACACATTTCATGGACATCCCATTTTCACCACCACATAGACTGGACCGGTGGAATAGGTTTGTTGTAAAACACATTCTCTCGGTGATCCATAATATAAACTGTCTACTAAACCAAAGTGGTGTCGGCATCTAGATCAACATCCTCCCATCCAGTCGAAAGGTAAGGATTCAGTATAAACCTCATAAGATGAGAAACATGAAAAACATCATGGATATATGGAAAAGAAAATGGGGTATCAAATAGGTAGTCTGTCATTCCCAGTCACTCAATGATCACAAAGGGGATGAAAAACCTCATTGCCAACATACCCTTCTTACACAACCTTTGATGTTCCAAGTGAGGTGAAACTCTAAG
Organism: Viscum album; assembly: GCA_963277665.1. Taxonomy (NCBI): domain Eukaryota; kingdom Viridiplantae; phylum Streptophyta; class Magnoliopsida; order Santalales; family Viscaceae; genus Viscum; species Viscum album. The sequence goes on from OY728141.1 coordinate 934,701,274, forward strand.
AAATTGGTAATCACTAACATCAAACTATTGTAGTTGAATAATTTTGTTTGAAAATGATTTCTAATGACTTCATCCAATGATAAATCTCCATGAGATAATATGCACCCTCTTTATCATCTCGGAAACAATAATATCTCCCAATAATGATTTATCAACCAACTCTGCCTAGCGAAAGAGAGAGATATATGGATTCCCATTCAAATCCTTAAAGGTATCCATATTAATCAAATAATGATAACTTTTTTATAATAAAATTATACCAAATGTAAATTCATTTCACAATATCATCCAAAATTTACCATAACATCATAGATGTTGTCCTTAATAACCTAGACAACCCTATCTATTTTTTCATCCTTATGTGGATGATATGTGACTCTCAATAAAATCTGGGAACCCATTGCCTCCTACTAACCATTCCAAAAAATGGATTCAAACAATGGTTCTCTATCAAATAAAACCATAGAGGTAACCCTATGAAATAACACATAATCTCATATATACAAGTCCTAAAGCTAGTCCACTTTCTTCATCTCCTTAATAGTTAAAAAATTCGCAGATTTCATGTGTTGATAAATGATCACACATATCACATCCATTCGATTAGGATTTAATGAAAAATAAATAATGAAATACAGAGAAATGTCACCCCACTTCTATAACATAATGGGAAATGGATATAGAAAATTGATTGGTCTCTAGTGTTCTATCTTGATTCTCTAATAAGTGAAACATTAAAAAATTTAAACCACTATCAACTGTCTCATCCCCTTCCACCAATACTAATGTATCAAACCAGGATACATCATGGTATCCCTATGGTGAATGGATCAACATGACCAGTGTGTATTTTCTCTCAACTACTGCCTTAGGGAAAATGGAACAACCAACCTACTATGTATTCACAAAGTGCTACTAGGGGGACTAAGACAACACACATGAGGTTACGACACTATAAGTTATTTTACCTAATAATTTTTACCTAGTTTATTTCACTTACTCAAGAAAAACTCACTATCAAAAGATGCTTCATCTTTCATCAATGATAAGAACACTTTTCTACAATCCAATTTTACTCTCAATCTCATAATGGGAATGAAACTAATGAGATACCACTACATAACTGATTCCATAATAAATTATGTCGATAATTTTATGATAATTTCATTTTGAAAAAAGTTACTTTATTAGTAGTGTACACATTATCAAAATCATTATTTTCATGGTATAATACATAGTATTATTGTAGCACATTTAGATCCCTCCGAGTACAAATATATTTCCGAATTTTATGATAATAATACATAGTAAATTTCTTCACAAAGAGGTAGTGTCACCACATTTTGAGTTCCTCCATAACCACTACCTTCTCAAGATCATGGGTAGGGAATATCATCTCATGAGGGAAAAAATTATGTGAGCCATAGGCTACCAAAAATTTCCACTCCATCAAGGCACATCCCAAACCCATGCCAGAAGCATCATATAAATCACCATAACATGAACCTGGTTTTGAATGAATAATAATCGGCGATGAAGTAAAGCTCATATTTATCTCTTAAAAGGATTTTAAAAATATTTTTTTCCATTAAAATGGCATATAATTATAGGTTAAATTAGTTTTCACTGATATGATCTTGTATAAATCCTTAACAAACTGCCTATAGTAACTAGAAAAACCAAAGAAGCATCAGATATTAAGATAATTTATAGGTTTTTTCTAGTACATTATAGTTGGTACCTTTTCATGATCCACTAATATGCCCCATTCAAATATCACATTCCCCGTAAATTATATGTTCTAGATCCAAAACTCACATTTACAAAGATTACCACATAGATTATGTTGTTTCATGGCTTGAAGAATGATATTCAAATGGTCACTATGATCCTCCTAAATCTTAAAGAGAGAAAAAAATCAATGATGAAAATAAAAACAAAAAGGTACAATAACCGATGAAAAATTTCGTTCATCTGTGCCATTAACACTGATGTAGAGTTATTCAGATTGAATAGAATAACTATAAACTCAAAATTGACATATCAACTTCTAAAATAAATATAGGTTATATCATCTTATCAGACCCTTAACGGGTGGATCCTTAATTGAAGGTCAATCTTTTAAAACCAACATGACCCTAAAAGTTAGTAAAAATTCCATCAATCCTAGCCAATGGATTTTTGTTCTTAATGGTCACCCAATTCAACTTTTGATAGTAAATAAAATGTATAAGGCCACCTTATTCTTTTTTATATAATAGGAAATGTGATGACCACATTGAGAATCTAGAATGAATAAATCCTTTAGCCTCTAGGTCCCAAATCAGGGCCATATGTTCTAGTAACACAATAGGCACCATTCGATGATATTGAATAGAAATTGTCATCATTATTAGGAGTAGGTATACGGTAAAATAAACCTCTCTCTAGGGGTGGTAAACTAGAAAAATATTCTAGAAAGTACTTGGGGTATGAACAAACCATTATAGGATGATGACCACCCAAATAAGGTTCATCTAAATAAAGAATCATCTTTGATAGATGGCACAAGATTTCCCCAACATTAGGAACACAATTCCATTCCCTTCCTAATATAAAGTCCAACTCACCCAAAAAGACCTGAGTGATCCCATCAGTAGATAAGAACCATACCTACCTGTGATAACAATCAATCTGGTTTTTAACACTAATCATTTAATAAATGTCGATAATTATGTTGAATATGTCAATATCAAGATCTAAAATTTCCCATACCATCTCCAAGTCAGCGGTCATCACCTGAAATGTAGGGAACTTAAAACCAAGTTCATACATCTTTAAAAAAGTTGTTGAATGATCCAAAAATTATGACAAAAGTTCCGAATTCAATGAAAATTTTAAACGTACTTTGTAGATATAAAATAATGAGTAGAACTTGTATCAAAAAAATCATGCACCATAGAGGAACAAATAAAAACCGTACCTCAAACAGAATCTTTCCATACTTATAATTATATTGGTGAATACGCTAATGAATATAGACATCAGTGTCAGCTCCTCCATGAGATTTCATAGACAAATGAAAATCCAATTATTCACCACCACTAGAAGCATATTTATGAAGCTTAAATTCCTTGTTCAATGTGGATACCACATTACTACCCTTGGATATCCTATCATTAAATATTTTCAGACTGCTAGATCATCCACAAAGTTGAAAAATCATGGGAGCTTCAAAAAAGATATTCTTTGTATTACCCGGATTCCCATATTAATAGAAAAAAATATAATTCAATGATTAATAATCTCTTGAAATTTTTCCTAAATAAAAAATGAAAACTTTTTTATTCCATTTTCATCCCAAAGACACACCATGGATAATAATTGAACCAGATTATGATCCTGCCAAACCTTTCTTCCAAGCTATGTCTTTCTCAACAAAAGATACTTTGTAAACTACCACCATAAAGGTTGAAATGAACATTGGAATCAACCTTTAATTAATATCTAGCCTAATCCCATATCAAAACCCTGATGCATTAAGTAATCTTTAATAACAATATTTGGTTTCAGATGCACCAACTTTGAAAAAAAGAAGAATACTCTAGAATGGTATGCTCCCACTGCTATATGGTTAGATGCTCATTGGTGTTCATGGAACATAATTTATTGAGAAAAAACTGATGGTTAAATATTATTATAATGAAATCACAAGAAATATCCATGTACAAAATAACTTTCATATTATATTTCAACCATCTCTTACCTAGTCCCTCAAGAATGAACATGTAAAAACATCTTAGATTCATCATAAGTCTCCATGAAATTAACGGTCATCTCAATATTCTAAATCCAATCCAATTATTTATATAGTCTTCTTCTACAAAAGAATATGGGTGGAAACCTCTTGGTGAATTTAGAGTCTTGATCCACAATAGATCCTTGGGTTTTGACTCCCAATTAACTGAGATTCTGAAATATGTCGAATATAGATTTTACTAAAGAATGATCCAATAGAGAACGTTACAATGAAACCAATCTTAGATTATCCTAACTCATATTTTAAATAGATCTTATCAATGAGATTTTCTAATAAACACATGAAAATAACCAATTAGATCATGGTCACATACCACACTAGATGAAAAACATTGAAAATTAAAAAAAAATATTTAATACATGAATTTAATTACAATATGACTTAAACCAAGAAGATAAATCATTTAAAAAGGAATAAGTCAATTCAAAAAATCTTCCTATATATTTCATTCATATTACCTCAAACACCAAGTCTAAAACCTGGTCAAATTCCCTAACCACCCATGGTAACTCATATTTAGTCATTATAGTGACCTGACCATGTCCCTTTTATGCACTTAATATTCGAATTATGAATATTCTCTATTTAATCTATTAAAGACACAAAACCAAAATGACGAAGTTTAAATACATTTTAGACTACTAGAGTTACTAAAAAATTGTAATATACCATCTCAGTTCAACCAAACCATACACCCAATCTAGCATTCACATTGTTAGGTACAAGAATAAAAACGAAAAATACAAGAATATATCCAAAACAAGATATTCAATAAGAGTTCAAATATGAAGAAAATTATAGAACTAGGTCCTCAAAAATCAATCCAAATAGGACAAACCAAAAATAATGAATCCAATAAGACGATAAAGTCTCCATATGACCAAAAGTAGCCACCAAGAACCCTAATAGGAAGGAAAAGATGAATGTAGGAGATGACATATGACAAGATGCCATTCCCCTTACCTGTATCATGTAATAAAACATATACAACCTCCCAAAGAAAAAAATAGGTTGTGAGCATAAAACCTAGTATGGAACCACCACATATCCTATACAAGGTCAAATATCATGAATGCAATGCTGCTAGATTTTAAATCAAAATAGTTTTATAATGAAATTTCATAAATTCAACCCCATTTATAAACCATTTCTCCTTTGGTTATTCATTAAATACATCCATACTATCAAACTATAAATATTAAAAGTTGAAGTCATAAAATATGAAATAATTTCATTAATTCATAAGGTAAAAAAGTAAATAGATATCCATGAAATACCATCATGTGATGTAGTGTGATAGAACCACTTATAAAAACCTATGAGAAAATATCTTGATAAAAACCATCATGAAATAAAATTATGTAAATGGAAAAGAACATTGTATGTTGGGAATGAAATTATGGAAAAATAAATACATAACATAAAATGATAGATAAACTAGGTATAATATGGGATCCAATAGATTTGGAGTCATACCATAGTTTTTCGATGCCAATAAAACAACCACTAATGGTTCTACATATACTAAGGTTTCAAATTTATACTTCCCAACACACTGAAGGAGGCAAATATTATAATATTTTAATTTTATATATCAAAAAATTCTAAAAATTTATAAATATTTCTCAATGTAAAGGAAAACCACTTGGGTGTCTAAAAAACCCATTACCAAATAAGAAAAAATATTTTGTTATAGGTAAACCATTTATAAACATTTTAACTTCACAAGAAGTAATTTGAAACCACAAATTACTTATATTTAATGAACAATCCAAAGGAATTTATCAACAATGAATTGAAGTTCATCAAAATAACCCATTTTATAAAAAAAACATCCTTAATGTGGTATAACTATTTCTACCTTTTCAAATAGTGATAAGAAACCAAGAGATCAGCCTTTGAAAGATAAGGAATTCCATGAAACCAAAGAGGAAGTCTAGAAAATGATGTTTAGTCATGAATCTATGCTCTAAACACTTCTAATATAGTATCTGTGTCTAAATTATTTATGAACCATAAGTAAATCCTTCCTAGAGAGGTGAACCAGAATAACCGTAATGAGCTATCATTGAACATATGATCTAAATGAAGTAGATATGTCCTGAAAGTTCTTAAGGTGATGTATAGGCGAGAGAGGTATTCCACACATATGAATGAATGAATAAATTCCTGAAAAAATCCTAAAAGAATCATGAAATTTACATGGATTATAATCAAATTACACATTTTGTAATCAGATTACTTTTCTTCAAATCCATGAAATCCAAAAATGATGAAAACACATTTTATTCTTATAGAAAACATTATTTTTACCATAAAAATGATGTAACTCTTACATGAAATATAATCCATTCACACCCTAAACCTATTTCACAACATCTACATGGAAATCATTAAACTATGTGTAATATCCCAACAAAAAACACTTCACCCTGATTATAAAATAAAACTCAAAACCAAGTACAAAGACAAAAACATGATCAAAGATGTACCAGAAAAGTGTAACAGGGTTTTACATCCCTCTAGTGTGTATCCATGGGGTTTACAAAATCACACACACATTGTTTAAGTAGGAAAATACTACCTTTTAAATAAAATAGTATCCCAAAAGGTAAATAATGATAGACTAATAATGATTTGGTAGGTAATTATAATTGGACAATATAATACATAAGACTCATATATATAGGCTACCAAGAAACTCCCAGAGGCTATGCATTTTCTCACATGTTATGAAATGTATGAGTAAATTACTTCATTTACAGTCATTTTTTAACACATCAATAAAAGATTCTTCCTAATATTTCATCATATATTTTTTTAATACACAAAAATGTGTTAAGAAGATTAAAACCGTAATTTTTTAATATTCATCTTCTATTTATAATCATAGGAAGATCGATAAACCTTATATAATGATTCATAATTTCTTATGATTTGTTTTATCATACAATATAGTTGGATAAGGTAGAAATAATAACATATACCTAAATCAAATAAAAAAACATTCTCAAAATCATTGTTCAATCATTTTGAAATGTATATCATTCTCTATGATGTATGAATTTTTACTATATTATATAACATAAAACCCATCACATGTTATTATAGATTTAAGAAATACTTCCTTCATTACATTCATGCATTATATATTGTTAGGATATCAATTGATCATTTAATATTTGTTGTTCATGCTTTTATAGTTTTAATTGATCTTATGGTTTTCAACATTATTCACCAAATTTTGTTTCCAGACATTTTTGTAGTCCATTCCCTTGGTTCTCATCACCAACATGTGACTTATGGAAGGTAGCCTTTAGATGTTACACTCAATTTTTTCACAGAGACATGTGGGATTTCGATGGAATCAATTCACAATATAGTGACATCAAATATGGTTGAGATCTAGGTTGGGTTTTTGAGTTAATAATATATTATATGTTGGTTATTTTGGGAATTCTAGGCAAATAATGATGCAAGTATAAGTTTTTATCCTAATAGGTTAATGAACTCCACCGTCGATGTGGTGGCTGGAAAATTCCTTTTCCTAAACTCTAATTCTATGTTTACTAACTCATTTACTTGATAATTTATTTTAGTATTTAGTTAAGTTGATACATCAATCATATATAATACATAAATTAATCAATGTCATACTTTCTTATCATTGGGGAAATAGTATGAGGGTAAATATTTGTATTTTTTAATTTATTCTAAATAATAATTTTATTACCCTTGAACTTGATAATATTTTTATATCATTTGGATGTTTTATCATGTTATAAATAAACATTAATGTTTATTTTTAAGTAAAAAGAGAAAAATAGGGGTCTCAGGTGTCACATATGGGAAGGATATGATATCCATCCGGGATAAAATTCACAAAATTTTTGGGATGGATATTATATCCATCCATGATGAGTAATATATTATCTATCTAGGATATATATAACATATAATAGATATGTTAATACACATTCACGGAATTTTTTATCTAATACAAATTAATATACTCCCAAATAATTTTTCCCAAAGACGTCCTTATTTGACAAATATTTGAAATCTGTCCCAAATAAGATTGGGTGCTCAATAACTATCTAGGATAAAATTAAATCTTTCCTAGATAACCATAGATATACATATACATATACATATACATATACATATACATATACTTATACATATACATATATACATGTACATTTATGAATAATGATAATCAAATATATATATATATATATATATATTTTTTGGAATATCAATTTTATAATCCTAAAAATATAATTATATTTATTTATAAAGATTTACACACACACACTTATATATTTTTCAATATATATACAAACTATTATTACTATTATTATTATCCAAGTCAATGTATATTTAAAAAATATATATGTGTGTGTGTGTGTGTGTGTGTATTTATAATATATTTAATAGTTATTAAAAAATTAATAAGTATTTTAATGTATATTTTATAATTATATTTCATTACATATATATAATATTTTAGGCATATGTTCTATATATATATATTTGTAACATAATTATATATATATATTTATATTTATATCCTTATTTCACTATATATATAAATATTTATATTAATTATTAATGTAATTATTGAAATCGTTATGACTATATATAGATCAACATGTGTGTGTCTATATACAAACAAACAAATAAAACCACTCACACACATATATTTCTATATATGTTTATATAATAATGTCAAAAACTTAAATTATATCATTTTCTAAAATACATATATATATATATGTAATGGGGTATTACATTATAATATATTTAAATAATTATTAAATATTAATTATATTATAAATGTTTGTATATCTATATACATTATTATAAATATAACATAAAATATATATTTACTATTAACTTATAATTAATATGTACTAAATTTATGTTAGACAAGTATACATATAAAAACACACACACACATATTAATATTTTAGTTAAAATAAAAATTTTTGTGTTCCTATGTATATATTTATCATAAATTATTGAAAAATACATATATATAATTATAAATACATTTTTTTGTATATTATAACATATGTATATAGGTTAATATTTTAATTTCATTATTCACACACACACATCGATATATATAGATATACATGGATGTTTAATATATAATTATAAATATTTTTTTTAAATATATATTATATAAATATATATGTGATCACAAAAAGAATAGAAACACTGTAATAATATTGTAATAAGGAATGTTCTTGTACAATAGTAATGGCATGTTCTATTACTAATAATATAGCAACAACATGTATCGTAGAAAGTACTAAAGCTATGATGGGTGTTGCAGTTGTACAATTAACCAAATGGGCCTTGGGAGATGTAATGATCTTCAATGCCATAGGGCCTTCAAACCATCAAATTGTAATGTGTCTTTATTCCATAGAGGGACTTTGTGTAATTGTAGGCTTCCCACTCAACGCATAATAGAGGTTTTACCGAGAAATGAATCAAACTGTTGAATTCGAGTATATATATATATATATATATTGGGATAGAGATGTGTGTGTGGTTTATCAACAGATAAATAAAACAATATTCAATTATAATTTAAAAAATATATATTTATAATTATATATATATTATTAATTAAATATAAATATAATCACATACATACATAAAAATATAAACATATATATTTTTTATATATTTTAAATAAATATTTTATAGACATAAATATAAATATTTTCACTTGTAATAGAATATTTTTAAATATATTTATTTAAGAAAATTTATATTAGACAACATGTATATTAATAATAATTATAATCATGTAATTATATTATAACAATATTTTTGTAAAATGTGTGTGAATTAGAATAAATTTACACACATATAAATATATGAGGTTATATTATAAAATTATTTTAAATTATCATTATATAATAATTATATATTATATTAAATTAATTATTTTATATATATTATATTTTTATATTAACATTAAATTTTAATATATATTAGATTTAGTCTGAGAATGGGGATTCTTTTCTTAAAATAATGTGGAAAACCAAAAATAGGATGCAGTCGAATAGAGAAATAATCCCCACATAATTGTAAATAATTCAAGGTCATCATAAGATAATCCAACATTTCATACGCTATAACTTAAAGGAATAAAATATTCTAATGAAAAAGATGGAAAATAACCATTTTTCAGATAATTCAACGACCATGAGAAAATGAACACATTTAATAAGAATCATAAACTACTTAAATTAGTCCCAATCAAAAAATTCAAAATCAAGTATGATTAATCTGAGATCGAATACCCATGTAATGAAAGGAGCCCTGACCACCATAGCCATATGGTAATCTTCTACTTCTCAAATTTTTAACCCTTTTCCATGGGATTAATTCATCATCTAAACACTCTTCCATGGGTCATTATCATTAATGGAAGCAAGAAAACCATTTTGGTTGAGTAAAAAGGATTCACACCAAAATGATTTTAATTTTAAATGTCTACTATATTTCCTCAATCATCAGAATCAACAAGAAATTACAATGAATTACAGGTGGTGACCAAACATTTAAAATTACTTATAGAGAGATGAATATAGTATTTATCCCAACTAGAAGACACGTGGGCTGAAGAAGAAGAATAAGGAATGAGAAATCACATTTAAAGATTTAGACTCATTATATACCATTTATCCATAATTAACTAGCCTTTATCATCATTTTTATAAGGGTAATAAATATCCCCATTTCCACAACTTAGAGCAGGTCCAATCCTCATTTTTTGAGAGATTACGATGCTCTTGTTAGTTTACATATTTCCCATTGGGTTTTTTCAAATATTCCCTACTAGGTATCCATTTTATCCCATTTTTTGGCTCTCTAATTATATCTAAACACGAAATGAATATTACAGTGATAGGTGTTCCTGGCCTAACTAACGTGGTAGAATAATATTCAACTAGTATTGAGTTAGAGTGTCCATAACGAAATATATCAGTGACCCCTTTTTCTTTTTGATCAGTACCAATAGGCTTAATAGACTTATCCTTAATTCTAATATCAGTCAGTTGATGTCTTGTAGTAGTAGTTTATTCATAATTTTCTCTATTCATAGCCCTTTGAGAAATTGAACATACATTAATATCATTTCCATAGTACCAAGGAAAAGAACCAATTTTCATAGAGGATAATGTTTCAAGTTTAAAAAATTACATTCTGTAAACCTTAACAGAAATTTTGAAAGTATATCTTGATCTACAGTGGAGATATAATATTCCCACAAGTATCATTAGAAGAATATCTTGTTAGTAGAATACAATATGAGACATTTTAAGCCTAAATGGTATTGGAATTTTAGGATAACAATTCATATCACTTCATTTTACCCTTATGGCTCTGTTAATATACCATCTTATATTCCTCTCAAAATTGATGATTAATATACACTTTTGATTCCATCTTGAAACCATTTTTATCTCCCTCATCAACATTCTATTCCATTCTAATTCCATGAAATAGAACATATTTAAATTTAAATTCACTATGAGATGTCCATCCCTTCTCATTAGAATCATACTGAGGCCCATCATACCTATTTAGTTTCAATAGTATGTTTGATTTCCCCCTAGATCATGTAATCTCCTATACTAGAAGTATTGAATCAGGAACCTCTAAAAAATTATCAACCACATTGTATGTTGATCATCCTATCTATTAGATAATAGCCCATTCCTAGAGGAATTGAGTCTCCCCTGCAACTAAGAAGAAAAACCTCCTTTATCTAAATTATTAGAAATATTAGAAGATTTATTCCAACATCAGTTCAACTCAACTGAAGACATGACATTTCTAATTTACATAATAAACAAATTTGTAATATTATATTGGATATAGACCATGTGAGATACTATATAAAGGCCACTTGGATCATTATCAACATTATCATGTCCTCTTAAGGGATTGGAACTTTAAATTTTATGAGATAGCATACTAGTAACCATGAAATACTTCATATCATAAATTAACAATGAATTTATATCAATGTTCTTATACCTATTATAGTGATTCAACTTATGTCCTCTAAAATGAAAATTTGAAAAAACAAATATCCTTATTACAATTAGATTTCAGATTCCAAATAATTCTGTAGTTATAAATAAATGATGGAATAATTTCATACTCAATTTTGAGATAAAATAATACTAGGGAGTAGAATGGGTAACCTTGTAATTTCAATTTGATAAGAGATCAAATTCCAAAAAAACAATTTTAAAATATCCAAAAACTATGAAATTCAATTTGACTTCCCATTTTTATCAGAATAAAAATGAATGAAGAAAATCAAAAACATTTATAGGATTCCATAAAATCCTGTTCAAGGCATGAATTTAAACAAAAAATTATAATTATGTTTCCGTATACTCATTTATATTGAAAATTATTCTTCTATCTAGAATCCTTAAAATTATTATTTTTCTGATAATTAAAAAAATTCCCGAATTATTCCTATTGAATTTCACATAAATAAATATTATATCATGAAAAAACCATGGGAGAAAAATTTATTGTCTAAAAATCACCAAATCAAGGATAATCGGCTTATCAAATCAAATTATTTTTTATATCATGCCACCTTTCCCCAAATAAATATACAAAATAATATAGTGTATATAATGATGGATATGTCTGAAATAGCCTCCTTTTTGGTCAAAACATGTTACATGATTTATTTCATGGAAAATTTCTATGAAATAATATTTTTGAATGAGGAAAATGAATCACCATAGAATATAGAGGTCATTACTTTATTGATATCATCCACATCATTTTCATGAACCATAACCGAGAATGAATCAACCACCTAAGGATTCATTATTTCCCAATCAAGTAATCCAATTGAAATTCCATGGCGAATCCTATAATCTATCTCCAATCAATCACCTTCACTCAGAGATATCAAGCTACATCCCCATCGATAATACATTTAATATATTTTTTTAATAAATAAATATAAATATATATATAATTTATAATATATATATGTGTATTAATTATAGGTCTTATACATATGCACAAAGTTATATAATTTTATATTTATATCTATTTGAAATATTTAGTATACATAGAAATATATATTTTATTTTGTATAAAAAAATATTTAGTTATCAAATTTTGTTATTTACAAATTTATAAAATAATTATATATATATATATTATAATATTGTTATAAATTATTATATATAAAATTGAAAATTGAAATAAAATTGTTTAAAATATTTTATAATATATATTTATAATATATTTATTGAAAACATATATAGAATATATATTATATATAATAAAATATAGTATATATAAATAGAAATTAATATATAATATATTTTGGTAAATTAGTTATAATTATATTCATTGTACATATGTAATTTTTTTTATAATATTGAAACTATTTTATTCTTTATGAGTGTGTGTATGTGTATATATAAATTTTTTAATATATATATATGATATATATTGAAATTTATTCTATATAAAATGAAAACAATATATATGTTTTATAATATATTGGAAAATTAATTTTATTCATTATATATCTAAGGTTATATATATTATCAAATATTAATATTATATATATAAATATATTTTATTAGGACAGTTGATGTTATTTAACCAGGTGTTAAGATCCTAAAGGAATCTGACATTATAATTTTGGTTATGATGGGCATGATTGATTAGAAACCTCGCCCCTACCTTCCTTCGACCAGTTCCCCCTATCCCAGTTGATTCCCTATTGTCCTTCGTTATTAAATATGGCATATTTCTCCATTCATGTCCATATGGTCCAATTTCCCCCACATATTGATGGAGTTAGATTATCTATATTGTGCATTTAATCGACTAACATTTTGCATAGGATTCTTAATGACCCATGCGAAATATGTATTTATTTTACATAATTTTCATTGTTATAACATTATTATTTTAATTCTCACAAATCTTATTTATTATGTTTCCAATAAGTTTACTATTTTTTGAAATCATTTTATAATATAAGGAAAACTGATGAAAATATGGCTATTTTTTGAGATGAGTCACCATTACTTTAAATGTCTTAGAACTAGAATATACAACCACTATAGTTGAGATTTTGCACAAATGTCCCATCATTAGTACAAATATTTCATTTCTTGGATGTATCACTGTAAGGAATGAGTTGCCTCCCGATATGACTCACCACCAGATGAGGTACCACTAACATGACTCACCATTAGATCAAGTGAGTCACCACTAGTTCAAATGAGTCTGCTCCAGGATGTCATGCTACTGGAGATATATTATGGCCAGAGATGCCTTCAACAATGATGTCTAGTTGCTTGATATGGATTGCCTCCATAGATTTCTTTCCATAAAAACATATTCCATAATTATTCTTCCTATTTTGAATTAAATTCTTAAACATCTATATTAATGAAATTATTGAAAATCTTTATTTAATGATTATATTATTTAATATTTCAGGGATTTATTAAAGGAAATAACAGAGATTACTATGAAGATGAATAATATATAGATAATAATATTTGAAAAGGTGTATGTAGTGCTATATACTCTTAGAAGACTAACTCAGGGGAAAGTGACATGATGCATGATCATAAATTTTACACAACATTCTTAATAATAAAATGATCATCACAGTAGAGCGTAGATGTTTCAAAATTACTTGCATTCGACTATTAAAGCATGAAAAACACGAAAAATCCCAATCCTTTCCTATTATAATTTTTTTAGAACTGTGTGGTGCTTCGTTTTAATGCTAATTTCATTGAAAAAACTCAATCTCCTCACTAATCTACATCCGATGAAACTCATGATTCTAGAGTACTTTTAACTGAGATGCATTATCTTTTCTACTTATTATTCATTGAAATTTATATTTCATGATTTTACATTTGAGAAATTTGTTATTTTATCTATTTATCGACCAAAAAAATCTTTCTTTATAACTACAGATTATGGGATATTCACACCTGTCTCATTTCATATATTTTCCCACAATGTTTGTAGGATTGGTCCTTATGTGGGCAGATTTGTTTTCTTCAAATGTATAATAGTGGAAGAGGCCTTTGATCCAAGACTATTATAATATGTTGTATATATATAATCAATCTAGGATTTAAATCAGATTATTATTATATAATCTTCTTGGAAGTGGTTTATTTCCAAGTGGAGGAGGGGATTAGGTCTTATCCTGGGACATAACCCATTGTATTATTTTGTTTCCTGATTTTTTTCATTTTTTTCAGATATTTACATTATTATTTTCTAAGATATGAAAAAAACTTATATTTTGATATTTAATCATAACTAATATTTATATAATAATTTATTTGAGTAAATTGATTTCAAAAGTTATGGTAATATTCCATATTGTTATAACTAAGAAATAATGATGCTTTGATAAATATTTTAAAAGATCAATATTATATCAAACGACTATTTTAATTAACTTTTAACATCTATTTATAAATTAAGGGAGTTTATTTAATCCTTTTTAGAAGAAATTATATTAGGAAATCAAGTCACCCCCTCTTCAGTTACTCACTCAGACCAATATCTCAGATCAAAGGTTATTAAAATATCTTTTTTAGCAGTGATTTTAGTTGAGTTTTAAAAATAAAAAATTACTATTGGATCTAAATTTAGTTTCATTACAGATTGTTGAGAAGAATGATCTGTTACTAATAGAACTCCTCATTTTAGTGTAACAAACAATGCTCCGTGAAAAGTTAATATATAAATTCATCGTGAGGTAACATGTTCTGATATTTTGAAAGTAATATAATAGAAGTATAAATTACCTCAAATGGATAGAGTTTCCTAAAGTGATTTTACTGTGTATGATTATAATAAAAATTCTAAATCCATGAATTCCCTTTATTTTTCTTTGGATAAGGAAGAATTAAATGGACTATTTACGTATAAAACTAATTTTGAAAATTTAGAGAATTTATCTATTTCTCACGAAGGAACAACTAATGTTATGAAAATGAGGATTAATGATTATAAAATTAAATATGATATATTAAATATGAAACATAATGATATTATTTCAAAAATTAATATTTGGTACAAAAAAATAGTGAATATAATGAAGTATTTCTGGAATCATATTTGGGAAAATGAATTTACCATGTGAGTGATGAAGTTAACTATAGAAATATGAAGAGTAACCTTAGTATCAATAAGAGAGTCGTGTTATATTAGTATGATATCTATCAAGGATATTATTTTAAAGTTGATTATGAAGGAATTTTCCTTAGTTAATCAACTACTAGTAAATCATAAAGATTGGTTATTAAATGAACCAAGACCGTGGAAGAGTCTATTCATGTCATGTTTGATTCAAAAAATACACATGATGAAAAAAACACTTTAAAAAACCATAAAAATTATCTTCCAACTCTGAACATTTATTCAAAATACTATGACACACATATGAAACAAGTAGAAAAATAATCCAGTTCTAAGGAACATTAAAATTGAAATCCAGAATCTATAGAAGACCATGGGAAAACCAACTCATCATTTTAAATTGATGTTAAAACTCTTAAATAACATCCTCTATATTTGTTAGTTGGATAAATAGATTTAAGTTCATAGATTAGAGATTTTATTGAGAAATATGTATTAGCATCAAGCATTCTAGTCACAACACGATCCTAATTTACATTAATGATGCAATTAATGACAAATTTTTGGGTAATTTAAAATCAAGAAAATATTAATTAGTTTGAAATAAATAATTTTTGTGAACATGTCGTTAGACCTAATGAAACTCTAAATATAGGCACCGAATTGGTGTTTAGTAACAAGGATGATTAATATGCCACAATAGTAGGAAATTAATCTAGGCTGGCTGTAAAATGGTATAGTGAGGAATATGGTATTTACTTTAAGGAAACTATTCCAACTATGGCTAGAATTGAATCCATAAACATAATTCAATCATATAATTTTTTTTTTCAAACTATATGAAATGGATGTCAAAATATAATTCTTTAATGGTTTTATATTTGTTTATTTTTTGTTGAAAACCCCCATGGATTTCAAAATCATCATTTTGCATATCATATTTTAATGTTAAAAAAATAATATGGTTTAAAATTATATCCTAGTTATTTGTATGATTTTATTATCTCTGTTGTATTTTAATAATCATATTCAAGAGGTATAGAAGATCCAACCATTTTTATAAAAGTAATTTCAAAAGATAATTTAGTTGATAAAAATTATATTTTTGATATTAATTTTGGATTATCTTGATATTATTTGTGTATTGATTTTGAAAAATTGATGGAAAATAAATTTTAAATGAGTTTAATTGTTGAACATAAATTATTTCATGTATTTAATTTTTTAAAAAATAAACAATAAATGAAATTAAATAAATTTAATTACACTATAGATCATTTAAAATATTTCTATTTGGATATCACTAAAGGTGGTGCCACCCCCCTTATTACAACCTATAATATAGATCTTGATGAATTTGGAATATTTTTTGATCAAACCAGTTATAGAGGTATGATTGGTATTTTCCTCTACCTATCATCTAACTGACATGTTATACTGTTTATTGTGTGTATGTGTTCTCATTTTAAAGAAATCCTTAAAGAGTCACATTTACATTTTGTAACATGGATTTTCAAATACCTCAAATATACAACCAATTTAGGATTGTTCAACCATTGAGGTTAGTCATTTGACTTTGTGAGTTATTGTTATTTTGATTTTAGTGGTTGAATGTTATATAGTAAAAAAACCTCTCGAACATAACATCTATTGGGAAATTCAACAACATCTCTATGTTAATTAATTTTCATTATCTACCACTAATGATAAATACATAGCTTCATGTAGTTGTTGTATTAAAATTTTGTAGATGAAATAAACTATACTAGACTATGGATATCAATTCAAACATTTCCCAATAATTGGGACAATAATGTTTGATAAATATTTCTAGGAATCTTGTGTCTCATTTTGTAAAAAAACATCTTGATGTAATACATCCTTTTTTGAGAGATCATTTTCAAAAGGGTGATATAACCCATCATATTAGTTGATTGGAACATTATATTCCTATTATTTTCACAAAACCATTTAATTAAGAGAGGTTAAACTACAAAGAACATGAATTACGAATGATTAATTTTGATTATAATGTATGTGTTTTTCAATTCACCATTAGAATAGCTATCATTGGAGAGTCATTGTTGGACAAGATATTAATGGGAAGTCACAGTTGGATGACCTACTGTTGGAGAGTAACCATTAGATGAGCTTTCACTTGAGAGTCAACATTGCAAAAGTCACCATTGGCGATTCACTATTGGAGAGTCACCATTGGTGGGTAACCCTTGGCGATTCTCCATTTGCGAGTTACTGTTCGGTGAGTAAATGATCTCTCCTTCAAATGTTTCTACCATTAAAAATGTTCATTTTTAATTCTTATTAAATCTATACATCTATTTTTATTATAAGATTTATAATCCCTAAATGGTATGTCTTGATTTATGTTTGAATCTGAATGACTCTCTCTAATAAACCTAATCCTAAACCACTTCACCTTTCTTCTCACCAAACCTTCAACATTATTGTGCCATTGAATTTCCTTTTTTCCACTAAAATGGTATTATTGAAGTAAAATTTAATTTGTGATCTTGAATAATCATTACCTTATAATATATAAAAGGTGAAATTGAGATGAGAAGAATTCAATCCAAGAAACATGTAGCTAGAGAATCATATAGTACATTCAGAAATAGTGTATGATGCAATGTGGTTATTTTTCAGTATATCAATAGTTACAAGGGTTATAGAGAACCATGGATGGGTAGAATTTTTTCCTAAATATGAACTACCTTTTTATCCAATGATAGATAATGTATTATATTATTATGAGGATTTTATCTTTTCGAAAATTAAATAACATATTCGAAGTATGAATGATGGTAAAAGGTCACTTCGTCTTCAATGAAATTTGAAAGATGTTTCAATATTCCTCAATTAGGAGTGTTTGGAGACTATAAAGTAATGATACTAAGTGATAGTGAATCATTAATATATGATAATGGTTTTCTTGAATTGAATGTTGAAAAAACTATGTTTATACATACATCTACTGATTTAGATGGGAAATATAAACATATGTTTAATTTTATTCAAATCAGGTATGTCCTAGGAAATTGGAAATCAATAACTTGAGATATAAATACGTGTATCTATTTTTCATTGTGAAATGAGGGGATACACATTATATATGAATATTCTATATTGATATTACTATAGAGATGTGCAATTCATCATCAAGATTAAATTCTCTTATTTATTCTAATATTATATCTTCTATGTTGGAAACACAGTTTGTGTCACATATAGTGGAGGAAGATGAGGTTAGATACAGTGGTTTCTACTTGACGAATGTTATCTATAAAATGATTATAATGATCTAGAACCCTTGGATAACTAAGTGGGTAAGAGATAATGAATATATATATATGAGGATTGTAATCCCACAAATCCTCCAACCAGAACCAAGAATTGTTGGATCCTATCTTGGGTCCATATTAGTTTGTTGAGTAATATAATGATGAAGAAGTTGATGTTTCTGTTGATGGGTATGCGGCTACCTTAATGGAGGACTTGAGTAAACCAGACATCCTGAAGATCCCTTCATTGACTTTTGGACCTATAATCCCACCTTCCACTCTCCCTTCCACAAAGATTTTTTTTATGTGAAAGGGATAGAGCTGATGATGTGAAATTTTTTTTCATGAAATCTAATGATTATAATATAATCATTTGAATATTATAAAGATGGTTTGAATGTTTGGATGAGGAAAATAGATAAGGAAATAATGGTGGAAACAATGATGGTGATGAGAATGCAAGTAGTGATTATGGAGAAACTGACCATGATGATGATGTTTTCAGGTTTCAGAAACCTAATCTATCCCTTATTGGTTATATTTCATTAGTTAGGACTATGAAGAGTTATGTCTCACCTATTCATGCACATGTTGAGAGATATGGGTTTTCACAATCAAAACTGTGGGAGAGATCATTTATAGAGAACCAAGTGGATGATGTTTCTTATGACAGAGAAGAGACCCTCATGCCTACTTGAGGGAGTGGGGGGGGGGATTCCCCAAGTTCTATCAAAGTGGATGATTCTCATGTTGAATGGGAGAAATATTTACGTTATATAAATCATGGTTTAGAATATTTTTTGTCTAATGATGGTGATGAGTATGTTTTCGAAGAATATGTGGATTCTCAGGTTGAGGGTGAAATGTCCTCTATAGGGGAGCCTTCCCCATGTTAAAAATTACATGGTTTAGCATGTGATGTATTAGATGATAATGATGGATGTCCAACAGAGGATACTGAACCTACTATCTGTACTAGAGATTGGGAATATCCTAAGGTATCTTTTAGGGATCTCCATGATTTTGGTTATGATGAACCTATGGATAAATTAGAGCCTATATATGTTATTATTCATGGTGCTGAGAGGCCTACTACTACATGAGTACCATCTTCTCTAGTGACTATTGTTTTGGTTTCCATGTCAAATTTAGAGTCATTTTGACAGAGCCTCCTTGCTAATTTTCCTAGAGTTTTTAGGTCTCAAGCACCACCTATAACTCAACTGAGTGGGGATGATGTGAGACACATGTATGATATTATGTTATGTCATATTCATGAAAAGATGAATCATCACTTTTAAGAGGATGAAATTGAATAGCATATGTTTTTATGTGAAATGGATCAATTAAGACCATTGATGGAGGAAATGAGTTCCTCATTTGCTGCCATCTAGGCACCTATAATGGATAGGTTGGCAGGATTTCCTTTTATATAGATTTAGCTCATTCTATAGTTTGAGAGGAACATGAGGGTTCTTTGGGTGACATTTATTATACCCATTATGAAGATCTACAATGGATTATTCATCATGGTGATAATATATGAAAAATTGAAAGGTAATTCATAAATGTGTCTATAAGTGATAGGGAAATCATCATTAATACCCATAAATATTAACATTCTAGGGTGTATACCAGACATAAATTGAATAAAATTTTCATGTTTCTGGATGATAATCTTAGTATCCCCCCTACTAAAAAGGCATTCAATTCGTACATCTAGATGTTTATGGTTTTGGAACCTCCTTTTGAAATAATCACGGAGGAAAAGAAAACCATTTTTAGTACTATGTAGAGAGAGGGAAGTAAAATCAAATATTTTTTCAATATTATCAATCAATTTATTTATGTTTTCAACACTGATTTTTTTCTCAAATGGGAATACCCAAGAAAACCTTCATAGCTTCTCCTTCATTGAAACCATTACTTCCATAGTATCATCCATTCAGAATGAGTCCTTGGGAATCCGTCTAGTATCTCAACCTAGTAATTATCATAGAGTTCTCTACTCATTCATTACCTTTAGGATGTATGGAAATTACCTCAACACCCTCATCCTCTACTTATATCCCTACTACTTATGATAAGTTCAATGCCCCTATGATCCTACCTCTAGGCCTAGAAGTGACTTTGAATGACAATATCCTTTGATAGGGATTTCTATTTCCTTTTCCCTATATCTTCTTTTTGGGATGTAATTTCAAAAATATTTATTCTTAATAAAATTAATCACTTATTCTCCCTATATAGTTATCCTCATATACTATATCTGTCTTTGATAATTTTTTATTATTTATTTTTTTCATATATATTTTTATACTATTTCTTATATTTCAATTTTTTTAATACCAAGGGGGGATTTGGATGATGGAATTTTACTTATTCATTGATAAATTTTTTTATCCTTGATAAATCACAATTGATTCTTTATTTATATATATATATATCCTTTTTCATGTTATCATTGATACCACATC
Source organism: Viscum album (assembly GCA_963277665.1). NCBI lineage: Eukaryota > Viridiplantae > Streptophyta > Magnoliopsida > Santalales > Viscaceae > Viscum > Viscum album. The sequence continues at coordinate 934,723,056 of OY728141.1, forward strand.
AATCATTGGAACCTTACTTAGTTAGATATCCTTATTTTAATTGTTTCTTTAGTACTATATTTATTTAGGTTTTCCCTATAATACTATCCTTGTTTTTTCTTTGATACCATTATATTAGTGTGAATTATTTTTCCTTTGATAAACTAAATTAAATTAATCAGTGATACTCTACTTATAATTTTGTATAATATTTAGTTTGATTTTATTATCTACTGCCAAATTTTTATATGGATTTTATCATTTCATGTAACATTACTTTCATATCATATCTTTGAAAACACATTTATTTATATCTCACATTTAAACTTTTGAAATGTTAAGAAGACTATTATTTTTTAAATTCATTTTTTATTTATAAATTTATTTCATACATGGTTTATAATAGTTCCATGATCTGTGATCATAAAAAATACTGAAATTGTTGGCACAACCTTAATTTAATTTCCACAAATTAGGTTTATTATGTTTCAAATTAGTTTACTATTTTTTAATAGAATTTTATAATATAAGAAAATCTAATGAAAATTTTGATATGTGATGGGATGAGTCACTTTTAGTTGAAATAACTCACTACCAGAATGTCAAACCAACAAAGATGATATTACACTTGAAATGTATCATCATTAGTACAAATTTATCACCACAGGAATGTATCACAACTACTATTGACCTACCAAAAGACATGACCCACCACTAGAGTTGAGCTACTACCATACATGAATCACTTCCATATGAGATACCACTAGCATGAGTCATTGCTAGTTGAAATGAGTTAATGCTACTTAAAATGTGTCACTACCATGATGTCTTACTTTTAGATGTTTCTTGTTTCTAGAAGAGTCATCATCATTGTTCTTCTTATTTTGAATTATATTCTTAAATGACTGTATTAATGTAATTAATATAAATATTTAATTAATAATTATATTATTAACTCTTTATGGGATTCGTTAAAGGAAATTTCATAGATCAGTACAAGGATGTAGTAGATCTTGATGATAATTTTCAAATAGATGCATTCAATTATATATACTATTAGAAGACTCCCTTGTGTGTTAGTGATGATATTCATGATCAAGAATTGTGCATAAATTTCATAATACTGAAAGGTTTAACACACATGATCTTACACATTGTATTATTACATTCATTTGACTATGAAATAGTAGATTACACTGATCATCTTAATCCTTTCCAATGGTCAGAATGAATAGAGATTTTTTACACTCTATTTTACTAATACTTTCATTGAAACAACTTGATCTCCTTACCAAGCCCCATTTTAGGACACTCAAGAATCTGGATCACTTCATATTGTCAATCTTTTAAATTTTCAACATCCTAATTCTCACTCTATTGGTTATTTTCTTTTACATTTGAGTAGTGTGTTGTTATCTATTTTTATCAACACACACTAAGTCCTGAACTAGAATTGCCGAATCTAAGATTTTATCATCTTTATCTTTTCATTTTTTTACCCAAGGTATTATTAGAAGAGTTCATTTTATAGCTTGAATTTCATTTTTCCATCGTGTAACTGTAGAGGAGGACATTATTTTGGGACTTCATGAATGTTTTTGTTTTTATACCTGATATAGGGTATGGATTAGATTGTAGTTATATAATCTCCTTAGAATTATGTGATTTCTAAGTGGAGGGGATTATTTCTCGAATTGATACTGAACCCCATGTTTTATTTCATTGTATGTTTTTTGTTTCTTTCTATTAAATCATGTAACCATTATTTATTTATATTATGAAAAATAATTGGTACATTGATAATTATTCTTACATTGTGTTAATATAATTATTTATTTTATTAAATTGATTGAAAAAGTTATATAAGTTTTCAATATTATTTTATCTAAGCACAAATTAATCTTTGAGAAATATTTTACAAGATCAAAATTATATCAAACTACACATTTCATTTACTAGGTGAATTTGTTAGCCAACGAGCCTGTACGCAAGTGGTAAAGGCTTCTGATTGGCATCCAAAAGGGCCAGGATAAAAGACGGGTAGGGACTAATTTTTGGGTACTATAGCAGGGCACTATATTTGTACTGTAGCAGCGTCAGAACTCGAGCAGCGGCGGGTACTGTATGAGTACTGTTCACCGAGGGGGTCCTTTGGGCCAAAAAATGGGCTTTCATTCCTTGTATTCCGGCCACTTAGCCTTGGGCATTCGGTCTATGTAATGGGTCTCCCTATTCCTAGACTTTAAGAGGTCTTTGATTTAATAATAAATTTAGCATTCGACACCACTGTTTAAAAAAAACTTGGTGAGTTTGTTTTTAAAATAGGAGAGTTAATATAAATATATATTTTAAAAAAATTATAGGGAAGTCAATTTACCGCCTCTCGAGTTAGTCATTCCGACTGACATCCATAATTTAAAATTTTCAAGTCTAAAAATAATTTCATACTACTAAGAATACAAATATTAATATCATTGGGGACTATCTAAATATGAAATTAATTTTAATGAACATAATGAAAAATTTATCAATTATTGTACTACAATATAATCATTATATAATTCTAAAAAGTTATACTCATATTTATAACCTATAGAAATTTAAACATAATAAAATAATGAGCACATTTGATCAAAAGGGTAAATTGATGTGAAAATATTTGAATATCATTAAGGAGAATAATATTTTCATATGGGTAAAATCAAGATACATAAAAAAATTATAAAAAACAAAAAATTGATAGTAAATCATTAAATATCGATTATAATAATATAATAAATGAATCAAAATTAATATATAATAGAAGAAAGATAAAACCCTTAAATAATTGAAATTAGTCAAATATGGCACAAACAATACCATATAGAAGCATTAATTTCATGAGCTATGTAATTAGAGATCATACATAACTAAGACTTAAATTAACTTTTCAATACATATATAATGAGATATATATTTCTATCAAATAAATTTGAGGGTGAAAGAGGACAACACCTATCATTATACATAATTTTAGGTGCCACATGAAAATCATTCTCTTGTGACATGACAATGATACCCTATAAATAAAACTGGTTTCTTAAAAGATTCTAATGAAAAAAAATTATAGAATAAATAAACCATGGAAATAAAATTATTTTCATATCCCATTCAAATTGAATGGAAAAATTAAATAATTCATAATTACAACAAGATGAAACCCTAAAAATGAGTTGGTATTGAAATATATTCATTACAAATATATAAAATAACAATTAATAAAAAAGATAATGGATATGGTCTTTATAATGTATAAATAAACGATATATGGATATGTTAATAATATACCTAATATATTGAAATATGGAATCTAGTTGAACACCCTTAAATTAGTGGAAATATTTATATAGTGTTAATAGTGGGAAATCATTGTCATATAGATATTATTTATACACAACATATGATTAGAAAAAGATAAATGTAGCGATTGATCAATTCACTAAAATAGAATGATACAACATAAGACATCAAGAGAGATGTTTTGGATGGTATCATTTGTATAATTTCATTCATCATGTACAATATATGTCACATAATAATGAATTAGATGGAAGGAACATTTTTAGGTGTTTTTCATGATAAAAAATTTGAAATAGGAATTATCCATGACAGTCGAAAAAAATTATTTTTTTATAAAAATAGGAGGTGAATAAATATTTCTCAAAAATATGAAAATGTACAATGAAAGTTTCATGTAAAATGACAAATTCAAAATAATTCTATGCTTGCATGGAAAATATAAAAAAGACATTATTTCACACATTGATAAAAATGACACATATTGAAAACATAAAAAATTTAATTAAAAATTTTAAAATGATAAATTAGTATTCAATTTAATTAATAATTCATTTTTGAATAAAAATGGGAATTTTTAAAAATATCCAATGAATAACGAAATGAAAAAATCGAGGATCCCAACCAACAAAAAGAGATAGTGTCAGTTTCACTTACATGAAACAATTTGGGTAAAATATGATTGAATGGGAAATGAATTTTTTAGGAGACTTGGAAATACCTAGGAATATATATTTAATATAATTAAGTTATTATAAATAAAAAAATAATAAAATATGTATAGTTTTATAAAAAGAAACATTATTTTAAAATAATATTATCAACTAAAACCATATGGTTTGAGTAAAATTTTAATAAAAACCCATTGAAAAATATGTAATGAAATTGAACTGAAAAGACCATGAATAAGGATAGTTTAAGAAATTAGATCCAAAATGGTATTCATATAAGGAATATAAAAAACATGGTTTACTAAATCAAACATGTCCCATTGATTCGAAAATGAAACAATGAAACTCAAGCTTTAATTCCCGAATTTCACTAAAGTGAATGAATATACTATATAAAAAAATATGTTATTAATCTACTATAGATTATTATTAAGATCTTTAATATTTTATTAACATCAGTTATAATTATTAACTAAATTTATATTACTTAGTTATTATTTATTTTTAATATCAAATGTGATTCATCTTCATAGTCTTGAACTAGTTTCATTATAGTTGAAATGTTATTAATTATTCTCAAAACGTTCATCATTACCCGATATTATATGGTACATGAATTTATTTTGTTATGATTATTTAAAATGATATATTTTTATTCATTTTATATTTTGGTTATAGTTCTTATAGATGAAATTGGGTCAAGCATGTATAAATTATTTTTATCAATATAATGGTGGTATCTTTATGAATGATTTTAAAATTAAAGATTCCATTACAAAACCAAAATTAAATATATTTTTTCTTATTTATATCAAATATTATCATTATTTTTGTTCTCATAGTCATACATGAAAGTATTTTATAGCATTAATCAGGTATGTGGTGATAGATACTCAAACAAGAACATACCATAATTGATGGATGATTATTATTTTAAATGTTGTTCATTTTGGAAGAATATTATTCATATATAAGATTAATGATATTTCTATAATGTTATTATTTCTAGTAATATTTAATTATATTTTAATAAATAATAATTAATTTAGATGAAAAATGAGATATGATATTTTTGGAATTGGTAGTTCATATAACTCATGGTTATTGTTTTCATTTCTCAATAAATAAGGGTGAAAGTTTATCGATTTTAATTTTTCCCATGTAAATAATAATTATATTTGATATATGTATTTTATTATTTAATTTAATTTTTATAACCCATGAATATAATTTTTTTGTGAAAAACGTATGTCTTAACTTTCTAAATGCAATTGTCTGCACAATGCATGAATGCCGATTTCATTTTTCTTAATAGAAGATGGAAAATGATTTTAATTTTAATTATAAATAATTTTAAAAAATTCATATAAAAAATTAATGATGTAATAATATAAGAAATAAAAAATATATTTTGATTGTACATTATAATAAAAATAAATTAGCAGGAAAAGTACTCATGTAGTCAACGTAGGCTTTTCATTAGAAGAATATAATAAACTAAAGGTCTGATTCATATTTATTATGAAAATGGGATAATGTATAAGGGGTATGGCTATGATATATGTATAAAGGCTATGGTTTTTTTGGAAACATAATTCAATGAGTGTAAATGAATGGGTGGTGAGAGGCCACTTTTGTAAATGGTGGAAACAATATATTTTAAAATAATTCATCTTAATATAAGGATATAAATAGTTTCACTAGTTATGAAACAAAAAAATGGATAATATTGTATATGGGGATGATATAGAGTCATTAATACCTCATAAATTGAATTTTTACCCATGTTTTTTAATAATAATTTATGTCCTTTACTCTTAGAATTTTAAATTTTATGAATTTTTGTTTTACCATGTCATCTAGTTTTTAACTAAGTAAATTAATTTAAATTCATAAAAATAAAATGATCATTATTAGATAAATTCAATATAATGAACTCATTTTGTAAATCCATCTTATCATAGATATTTTCAACAAAAATCAATTTTAACATTAACACATGTACCATAATAAACCTCATTTTTAGAAAAGGTGTATTTTAAAATAAAATTTTATGTGTATGAAAACATTATCAATGAATATTATTTTAATAATAAAATTGGTTTTTCAAAAAATTTATTTATATTTATATCTTAAAATCATGGATAAAAATTAAAAAAAAATACTTAATTAAAAAAACAAAAAAAAAATTAATGGAAAATATTACTTCTGTACAAATAATGTTAATCATCAGTCTCATAAATTCAAAAATGTTTTCTAAAATAATTTAGTATTATATATTAAATACATATTTTACAAATTAAAAGGTTTTAATCTCATTTAGGTCATGACTAATTAGTTATAAAGTTATAATTTTTATTAATATGAGATTTTCACTACTCACCTAAAAATTGAATACTTTATAAAAACCCAAACTTTTATAATAAATGATTAATTTTATTTTTATTCCAAAATGGAAGTTAGTTTTTTTAATTTTAAGTTTTATAATTTATAAAATTTAATTTTAGATGAAAATATAATATATACTAGAAAACAACTTTTATTGATAAATAATGTTTGTTAAACATTATGTGTTGTTAATATAATTTAATATTAAACACTAATTAAAATTATATTAATATATTAGTTCATATATTATATTTTTTAAAATGTTTTAAATTCAATTTAGTGATATTAAATATAAAAATTTTATTGAAATGATTTATCAAAAAAATATTGCTTTATACTATATATACTTTAACAAAAACCATTAAAACTTAATATTTATATTTTAAATTTCAATTAAATTGATCCTTTTATATTAAAATATTTATTTTAGTTTTATAAACTCATTATGATATATTTTAATGATATAAATATAATTATTAATACATATCAGATACATAGAAATACATATATAATATTAATATATCATTTATTAGGATTTATCTTATTCTAAATATACTTGGGACAACATAAACCATTAGTATACCTATTGGATATATGAATGTACTACTACCATATTTATATTGAATATATATCCAATAAAAATATTTTCAATGAACACATTAATAATTGATAGATTTCATTCAAATATCTAGAAAGGTAAAAAATTGCATTCCATTGTCACCTTTTAATCCACACTTCCCATTTTCATATTTTTCATTTTAGATCACAAAATATTATTTCTCATCACATGATATTGTTCATAATTATAGGTTTTCTTTAGAAAATGGTGATCCTAATGGTTGAATTTGGTCCAGGAGATCACCTGGTGTTCAATATTTTATTTTATCTTATTTATTATCCTATTTTAATTTTTTTACTTTTACAGGACGTAACATTCTGTTGTGAGTAATACATCCTATCCTATTCTTTTTGGTAAATTTTAAAATGAAAAAATAATTATTATGATTAATTAATATCTTAAATAACATATTACATAATCCTTTTCAGTAGCATTGAGCAAGAAGTTTAGAATTATAATCACACATTTTATATAAATTATATTCTTTCGACAATCATGGGTTCTAAATTATCCATACCATACTATGTTCTTTTCATATACTTTTAGTCATAACATACTAATAATATTATCTAATAGTATCTAAATTATATTCATCTCTCCTCTCCAAATGTATAATCAAAAGAGATATAAAACTCTCTATCTTTGAAAATACTAGGAAACAATTCATTTATCTCATAATAAGAAAATATTTATGTTCACATACATTTATTATAATATGCCTCTATATAAATGTATTAGGTGTTTCTATAGACATACCTACCAAAACATAAATTTTAATATTTTGTATTGGAAAGAATATTAAAACTTGGATGATTATGGTAATATATAATACAATTATTGTAAATGATCATATGAATATAAATTTTCAATTATTCAATGTCTTCTCCCTAGAAACTAACATTTTAACCTATTGCACTTTAATTTAAATTATGATACCATTGGTTCTTCCTATAAATCAATTGAATCTAAATACGATAATTTATATTCTCTTATCCTATACTTCTCAACCTAAATCATTAACATAACAAATCCTTCAAAATGGTCTGCAAAGAGAAAGAGATTTTGAAAAGAAACCACTTGGGGGTGTCTTTCATCGTGTGCGGTCCTAGGACCACTCATAATTCTATAGAGTAAAGATTGATTTGGTACTCAGCCATCATTTTTATGGGTGTTTAACCATATGTGAGTCTTTTTCATAGACACATAAAACATCCAATATCCAGTCGAGAATTTAATGGAGAGTAAACACAAATAATCCAAACATTACAAAAAGTTCTGGTTGTTAACCTACACATAAAATAATCCATAGGGTTTTCACTAGTATTCTCTAATCCTAATCCCTAATATGTTGTAAAGTAATCCCAAAAAATTACTAATCCCTATTTTTATGCCATCTGTAAAGTTAAAATATAAACATGACTTTATATTACATATTTTTTTAATTTTAATAGTGTGTCTCCCAATATAATCATACAATCCCAATAATGGATGTTTTTTTGTCTCTCATAACTATTCGTATAAGAAATTTACCATAAAACACTTGTGGTCATTTCTATATAATTTATCCACTCTATACTCCTTCATGATATTTCATAAGTTATCATCATCCTAATTACCTGAAGAATGGAATCATAAGAAAAGGGGTGAGATTATATGCTCAAAAAGGGTAAATTTAATTAAAATGTTATATAATTAGTGCGAATAAGATGAACATATGAGTATAATCATGATATAATAGAAAATAATACCCCATAAATCATTGATCATAATTATTTTCATAAGTATTTACATAATATAATAAATGAATCATTAGAGTGTGGAAACATGATCCTATAAACATAAGCTATGGAAGTGTAACATAATAATGTGAATAAGCATAAAACTATTACATCTTAAAAATATATAACATTCAATAGTATAAAAAAACAATACATTCATGATCCACACCATCAGTTAACAGAATATTAAAATCGAAGATGCAATGTTTAATAATTATCACATGATATTAAAATTTTAACACATGCATTAGAGGGTGATATAGATCCCCACCCATCAGCATTCATAGTTATTTGTGCCACCTGAGAATAATTCACTTATAACATCGTAAAGAACACAGGTAAAAAAATGGGCTTTATAAATCATTCAAATTAAAATAATTAGAGTTTAACAACATAAAGAACCCAAGAAAAGAAAATGGGTTTAATATAAATTTCATATGGAATCATATTAAGAAATAATTATTAATCATTACAAGACATACCCATGAAAAATAAATTACTATTCAATGATATTCCATACATTGTTAGTAAATACCATTCAATCTGGATATTAAATTCTGTATTATTTTCACTACATAGTAAAATTGTGCATGGTTATGGTAATAATTTCCCCAATTTATCAACATATTGAATGTAGTTGAACACTTTCCAATTATTGGAAGGAAATATAGATTGTTAATAGTGATAAAAATAAAATATATTGCATATTTATAAATAATGTATGATTATGTAGAATAATGGTAGTGATGGATTATTCCACCAAGGAGAAGGATATAACATAAGTCTACCAAAGTTAAAACATGGATAATATCATTTTAATAATAACCATGACCATGTATAATAATTCATTTTCTTCCATGAATTGTAAAGGGTATCCTCATTGATATTTATAGAAAAGTGAATAAGGATTAGATGAATTTAGTTGAATCGTTTAATGGTGTCTTTTTAGTTGATGAAAATGAAATAATTTTATATAAACAGGTGGTTATTCTATAGGATATTCAACAAGAGATTCGGTGTGAGTTCTTATTAGTGAAAACATTGCACAAGAGTATAATCATCTATCAGGGCTGAATCAAGGTGATCACAATTTTTCAGAAATAAAATTATGAATTCCATATTTTTTATATTTCTTTTTTATAAAAATAATTTCTAAATAATTAAATAACAAATAAATGATCATGGTGACAATATAAAAAATTAATAAAAATAAAATTATTTTTACATAGTTTACACTCTATCATGTATAATATGATCCATGTAGAGTTCATGGAATATCACCACCATATATGAATCACTAACACAAACTATTGTGAATGAAAATTTTTAGTATCAAAGAACTATAATTTCTTGGGGTCACACATTCCTCAAAAACTGACCATTCAATATTATGAGTTTCTATTAAAGAATAAATATTCTTCAAGACTTTTAAAAGATAATTTGAATTATTTATACACCCAAAATAGAATTAGTGTTTTGGTGTAGATCAAAATATAAATGAACAATGTGTTATTTATTTCTAGTTTATAGATTATAAATATTTTTTTCATCTTGAAGTGAACTCTTTATTTTTATTCACTCACCAAATATCCTTAGTTATATAAATATTCTTATCCTTGATATGTTACCTCATCAACAATGTTGAATATATATTTAAAATAAATGATCTGTAATGAATTAGATATAACATTCCATGTCTTCATGATCATCCATAAACACTCCCCATTTTATTTTTCTGAACTGAATAGAAATACATCTATAAATGTAAAATTATACATTCCATATTTTCCATGGTATTTTTGGTGAAAATAAAATTTGGCCAAATCCATTTTATGATTTTTCATGAAAACAAATCCATACTTGATTTCAGCACATCATGGATAATTTTATCAAATCTAATATCTTGAAATAACAATCAAAATCATTGATTCATATAAAAATATATTTTTTATTCTATATATCAATATATAACTCAAATAGATTATTTATATTTTTTAATCATTTCATGTTATCTGAATTTTATATTTCAAGAAGTTCACTAAGAATAATTTCTAGGTTTTCAGTTTCATATAATTTTCATTAAAAATATATTGCATACCACAAGATATTTATTTACCATTACATGTTTCTTTAAGTAATATGTCTCTGATATGCTTTTCCATGAATCAAACCAAAATATATACCTTTTACAAAAATTATTTCATATAGGTATGGCTCCTTCTAAATCATCAAAAATATACCTAACATCTTGTGATATTTTTTTTCATATAGTTGACTTACCAAGTGAAATATATTTTCAATCTATTTTAATATTCTTTGAAATTTGGTTTCTATATTAAAAAATATATCATCATTTTTTATTTCCAAAATTAAACATAAATTTTATATTTTGATCAGGAAATTGTATAACATTTTCATAATACATATCATTAGACTTTGACAACATATACCAATATATATTATTTTAATTTCACCATGAAATGTTTTGTTTTAATTATAAATTATTATTCTCCATTACACCATTAATCATCTATCATATGATCCAAAAATTATAATCATCTTATTTAATTTAATTTCCAATAAACATTGTACTTGAAATCAATACCATATTTAGTTCAATGGTTCTCGACATTATTTTTTTTTAAATTACTCATGAACCCTCAAGTATATAAATTAATCAAAATCATAAGAAAGTATTATAAATCTTAACATCCATTTCTATGGATATCAGATTAATGATCGATATAGGAAAAAAGTAAGTAGAATGATTAATATGTATATTCCATTTTATACATAATACACAAATTTAAATGAAAATAATTTATAATTAATTCTCAAATACTCATTCCGATTTTATCTCCCATTTCATCTTTTCTCACCATTTCATTTTATTTTCACCTCTATGTGTATTTATGTTTCTACTACTATAATTATAAACAAAAATATTATCAATGAATAGTTACCAAGAACATTAATGATGAAGATATAAGGAGAGTGGATTTCATTCATCTCTAGGTTGAAGGGGGTGGTTAAATATAAATATCAGTTAATATTCTTCAGAATGATTATTTTTTTGTGATCTAGTGAACATGTTAAACATTTTATCATTTTTATTAATGAATCGCACACTAAAACATCATTATTAATTTTAATTTATAATAATTTTTTATACAATATCAATACAATTTTTTGAGTGTTTTGAATCATATTCTTTTTATACCAATATAAATTTTATTTTCCAGAAAAATAGACATCACCAACTTCAATTATACTAGATTATCAATCAACTATTGGTTTACATAAATCATATTTGTAAATTATTTTATAAATGCGATATATTTTACCAATAGAGTACATAAATAGGTATTCAATTGTCTCATATCTATCTATAAAAAGTAATTTTATATTTTATATATTCCAACCACTTTTTAATTTCACATCCACCATATATCCATACCATTTTAAATCATATAACTTCATGAAATCATTCTTCATTATTAATTTTAAAAGCAATCCCTCTTTAAGAGTTCCGTAGGGATCCATAATTATCCTATTTATTTATGAAGTAAATTGTTCCCATGGATTATTTTGAATATTACCAACAAAAAATAATACATATACTATGTCCAATAATATTTATTTTATAAAATTTGTAATATCAAATATCACCTATTAATGAATTTCATCATTGAAATATTGATATTTATGATTTCCTAATTTTATTCTGTCAATGAGTATTGTTGAAATAGGTTCATTAATCCATGATGAATTTATAAAAAAATAATTTTTATATTTAACTATAGATATTAATTTTTGATCACATAATTAATTTACATACAACTCAATAATGTATGTTACCTCTTCGTTTAATAACAATCCAAATTTTGGTCTCATCGAATTTTTAAACTACTCATGTGAATAAAATATTGTACCATAAAATATAATATCATCAACATTTTATATATGATAAATTTATCCTCATATTCAATATTAAAAAATATTTTTTAACTCTACCTCTTTTTATATAAATCTAATTAATGTATAAAGAAATCCTTACAAACAATGTATGCGGGCCTTTTATAACCCAAATATTGACTTTTTCAAGGGAAAACCCTTTCCTTTGACATTTTAAAGATTAAATCCATCTATATATTCAATATATACAAATTCTTTAGTAACACAATTCAATAAGGTTATATCAATATCCTTTTTAAAAAATATAAATCTCTATTGAATTTTTATAATAACTAATAACTAAAAATTTTCATATAGACCAGCTAATATTTTTTTAATATTAATACAATTTTTTTGAATATATATTTTACACAAGTCATTAACTCCTATTTAAAAAATTTTAATCCATGAATACCCATTTTATTATAATTATATTATGTCAACCTAATATTTCCTTAAGCTCCTATATTTTATTATTTTAAATTTATTCATGTTCTTCCTAAATTTACTTAAACCAAAAATATTTTCTTATTACATATTTAATGTTTATTTGATCGACATGGGAAAATATCCCCCTCCCCCTCAATGATCTTCTTTTATTATATTTTAATAGATTCTATATAATCTATAATATTATAGATTTATTTAGTCTATCTATATCTTTTTTCCAAACAATGTGAATAATTTTTTTTTCATCAACCTACTCATTATTGGCCAAATTATCGTCTTAATATTCCCCACATTATTTTTAATTATTATTTAATGATTCAATTTTATATTTTTATAAACTCCAAGGATATTATTTTGAATGATTTTATTTTTCAGTAAATCATTGTCCAATATTTTCACTTGGAATATATTAAATGTTAGGGGTTATTTATCACAATCAGGGGGTTGGATGGATATAGGATTATTCACCATATGGGAATATATTGGTGATATATCTATAAAAAGGAATAATGTTTCTTATATATATATTTTGATAGAAAAAAATGTTGAGATATACAATTTATCACATAAAAAATATATTGATGATGATGATTTATGTGTTGGAGGTTTCATAGAAAAATATAGAAGTCACATATAGGTATCTTGAGAAATATATATGATTAAAGAATAAAGGTGATTTGTGTTGTAGTAATAGGTATCATGATATCTACAAATATGATTTAGGAAGTTTAAATAATGTACACTTGACGTGTTATAAGAGATAAATTTATTAGAGTATAAAACTATCAATAATCAAATATCATAATTGGTGATTATAGATATTAAGACACATGATCAAATTCATGTTAAGGGAAAATAAAGTATGTATGTAATTATATTGAGTTTAGAAATATTTTGATGATATTAATAAAATATTAAAGCATATCATTCTATGTGATAAATATAAATGTGGAAAAATAGTTAATATAATTAAATATCATTGGAAAAAAGGAAGAAATATTATTGTATATGTTATTAACCCAACATTTCGGTGAATAATTAATGATAGAATATGAAAAAAAGAAAAATTAATATCATATGTCATAATACAATTATAAATGATGATAATAATATATAAATTAATTTATTATGAGTAAATGAATGATTTCACATGTTTTTATATGTGACTTTACTAGAGAAACACTAAATTTGATTTTTGAATTTAATCTATTTGAGTTTCATTTAAGGGAAAAATAATCTAATACATAGTTGCATAGAATATCACAAGAGAAAACTTGTGCAATATATAGAGATTAAGTTTAATTACTGATAAAGTCAAAGAAAAAAACGATAAATTCATTACATATTACTATATCATATACACTAATAAAAGTATATTGGTAGACATCGATAAAGGACTTTGGGACATGATTGAAAACACTATTTTCATTCATATTTTCTTACTATGATGAATAATTATTGAATGGATGAACATGAATTCCAATATCTATGTATAATGATCACATGTAATGAAAAAGTGATCTTCCATATGGAATATAGAAATAATAATGTGGAGAAGGGGATGCATGTAATGAATTGAATGAATTAATATATGGACGATGGTTATCATATGAGTATTGGTGTTTATTAAATATAATTACTATCTCCAATAATTGTTTTGAGGAACATGAAATAAACGAAGGGTTAGAAAATATTATATTATGAAATAAAGATTATACCCGTGAATATATGGTATATAAAAAGTGTACTAAGGATAAAGGGATAATGTATCATGTTGTTGTGGAAACTGATTGATGAGATTTAAAATCGTAGATGTATCCATGAGGATAAAGAACCATCATTCATGGTATCCATGATAATATTAGGTTGAAAAGAAGGATGATCCTAACTTAATAATGAAATAGTATAGTGAAATGTCCTATATATATACATATGATAAAATACAAAAGAAAAATTATATAAATTCAGCATATGAGTTAACGATCATTTCAATACAAAAGGAATAATTTATCATGATTAAAATTACAACCTTTTTAATGTTTTACAAAGTTATATAACATGGTATGATAATTAGATTTGAGATTAATCATATAAAATTTATGACTGGGGAAAATAGAACATAAATTTGGAGTAATTATTGAATGCCAATTAAATAAAAGAAATAGTTAGGGGAAATAGAGGGCTCACATTACCCTCCCTGAGAGAAGCCTCCAACATTATACTAAACAATTATCATGAATGAGATGAAACAATAGGATCCTTTAAAATAATTTATAGTGGGAATAAGATAAAATCACCTAGGGGTGTCTATTCCATTTTAATAAAAATTTACGGTATGAAAAAATTATTAAAAATTTAATTGTCATTAATATTTTGAAAATATAACCATATTCGTGACCAAATAACTTATAAACATGTATTAGATACCAGATACCACTGTACTCAGCTAAAAAAATCTTTCAAACTAGTTAGTGGGTTTCTATGGTAAATTATTCCTTGATTTTGACACCAATTATTTGATCATTTTATGGCACCTAAAAATTCTACTAAACACATTAATCATCTATAAAAACATCTCTTTAATTTATTCTATACCATATAAATCCAATATAAAAAAATAATTTTAAATATTTCCTTCAAAAAAATTAATATGTGTTCAAATTTCCCATTTGAAAATTCGACCTATAATGATGATGGTCATTATGGACTCTGCATGATGGTGATTTTCATCCCTAAGTTGTATCCAAAAAAATTCCATAGATCTTAAATCATCCATCTGAATTCAATGTTACTAATAATTTAAAAATAATATCTAAATTCAATTACACTACCCATTCACCTATTGAAATTATATAGCTTATTTATGAATGAAGTCACTTTAATAGTTTATACTTATTAGTTAGTCTCATTTTGACATGAAAAAAAGGTCACATCACTATATCTAATTTCATGAACATGGAAGAAGTTAGTTCTCTAGTCCATATTCTTTTCCATAAACTAACCCAAACACACTCACAATGACATGAGATTCATCACCTGGTCTACAATTCCTCAACCAAGAGGCATCATGATAAAAATCATTTTTTACTGTACATGTAACCATGAATTCCATCCGAATTTAACTATATAGACCAGTAACATGGGAAACTAATATAAATTACTCATTGTACCCTGTATAACAAAAAAACTAGATTGGAATAATTCTACCTCTATCCTAAATTGGGTATCTAATCTAACCTATATACTGGAAACCCTATAATCCTCATTTCTTAAGGCTATAAACACTATCCTTCCCCATGCAAGTGTCGCATATCATGTGACTTGTCATTTAATCCAAAATATTAGATTACCTAAAACATTTCTTGATTAATAGCCATTAAACTAATACCACATTCTATATAAATATCACTACTCAATTGAATTTTCTAAGATATATCATATATAAAATTGGAAATCAGTAATAATAATCCCACCCCACTAGTAACTTGGGCTTACACCATAATTTTTTTATGAAACATATGGTTGGTGTCCATCACATGTTCTGAACATTGATATCTACTTTGACTAAGTCTTGAATACTAATAAAAGAAAACAAATTCTTGAATTCTCTTTTGTAAAACCACACAATGTGTCACCTATTAAGTAGCTAATTTGGGTGGGGTAACATGAACTTGGGAATGAATCCCTATATTATAGGGGTTACTAAAAAGTAATGAGAGTTTATTTCCAATAGTGGAAAGACTATATTGTCAATATAATAATAAAAAATATGAATAAAATAATTAAAACAGTAGACAACATCTTAGTATGAATAAAGATATAAAACAAATAAAAATGATTTAGTAATATATAAATATCAACATGTTTTAATAAAATAGACCTATGTCAAACATACATTAACACATCATGATCAACACCCATTATTCTAATCATGTGATGAAGTAAACTATAAAATGAACTTATAAGAGCATACATAAACAATATTCCAATATAATCCTCGATATTATCACTAAAACCATTTACCTTACTCTAGAATGAATACTTACACAACTTGTGTGTAATCATTTAATACAAATATAAGTGATACACAACCACCATTGTGTTTGTATAGGGTGTGAGTGAAATACTCAATAGGGAACCACCAATTATGTCTCTTATAATAACAACAATAGTTTCTCTATGTATATATAATAAAGAGAAAATGTAGAAACAAAAAACAAACACGAAATCAAGTAAGATCATTATGTGCCAACTGACCCACTATAATTTTAGATGTATACAATATATCATAGCCATATCAAATTGAAAACACATATACGAATGAAATAACATATCAAAACTCATGTCAAGGAAATTAATAATGGAAACAAATAACATAACCATACTCAAAAATAGAATTTTTTTTACAAAATTTTTAACATACCTAGACCTGTATATACAATAGTATAGGGCCCATAACACTATATATTGATCCCAATTGGACTCAAGATCATATAGGATATGTATTTGAAATAGTAATAACATAGATAGAACTATGTATAAGAAATGAAATTTTTTAAGGAATTACATAACTATAATTTCAAATAAGAAATGCATCTACAAAATGTATAACATAACTAGAGTAACATATAAAAAATAAATATGGGAAAAGAATATTATAGTTGAAACTATGTATAAAATATGATGAGGATAGTTTCACTATATCATGATCATTTTTAGGATCATACTATTAAAAATGTTTAGCATCACCCCATGACCATTCTATATCATAAGATTCAGGAAAATAAGTAATATAACAATATGAAACATAGCACAAATACAGAATTTTGGTTATCGATTAATCTATACAAAACATTACATGGTATGAAAAAACATTAACATATAAATTAAAACTAATCTTGAATCATCTCATAATACATGGAAAGTTTAACAATATCTAACCACTAATACCATAACCACATAGGGTACTACATAACCTAGGTATTAATCAGTCCACTAGGCCAAATACACTAACTCAATTGTCATTAGAGGTTATATATACATACTATATTGATCAAAAAATTAAAGCCATCACATATTCCCAATGGAACCTGATGAGGATTCATATTATGTTATTAATCCCAAAGAATCAATCATATAGTTATTCTAGCACTTCTCCACCGCTATTCACCCATAAATGATTTATTAATATGGGATAAATTATATCCCACTATTGAAATCATGGTGAAACTAAGAAAACCCATGATGGGTTGTTACACCCTCATGAAACTATAAATAAAACCATAATCAAACTCACTATTTTTAATTGGATAATCATTGTTCACTATTCCCATTACCATTATTCTTCCCCCTCCCTTCACATGAGGTTTCTTGGTCACATAGACATACTTATATCCCTATTAAGACAACCTCCTAGATTTTACAATATTTGGTACCAATAACAAAATTATTAACTACTTGATATTAATTTACACACGAAATGATTCATTTTTAGGGTCCATTGATAAGTAGATACAATTCAACATGGAAACAAATCCTCTAAAAATATTTGATATACCCAACCAATATGTATAATATCTGATCTAATTCTATAATGCTCTACCCCAGAAAATTATATATTTTAGAAATAATTCATTTTCAATATAGATATGTTGTACTCGATTCCCCATTTATAAATACACATGATCACATAAATTTAAATAAAACATTTTTGAGTAATAATTGCACCATATACAACATAACTAGTGGAGATATCTCATCTATCATCATAGATTTATTCATCTCTAATTTTCTGAAATACAAGAATCATAAATATATGTCCAAAAATAGTATTAACATTTATCCAATAATGGGTTACATGAAATATTAATGGGAACTATAGAGAATACCTTTTCCTCCCATAGAGAAGCCTCTGATGTATGATGGGATTGATGAAAGAATGAGTGGAACTGTATATCTTACCTTTTTCCCCACAAGAGAAACCTCTAACTTATGATGGATCAATGATCTAAAATAATACGAAACCTTGATAACCATTAGAATAATTTGGATGATGAATTAGCGGAAGGGAATAAGGAGTGTCTATCTTCAGAAACACAACGGTGAAAATTAATATGATTTAAAAAAATTCAGTATAATTTTATAAAAATATAAAACCTAGCCCATGGTAACCTCATTATCCAATATCGAGTACCTAGTACTAAAATCTACTAGGTAGAATCCCACTATCCATCTAGCAGGAATCTAAACACTACATTCCTATTATTTGTCACTGTGTACACTATGACATTACACAGGGTACCTAGTGGCCCATACTGGATTGTTTTTATAATTATGACCACTACAACATATTTTTATCTTATTCCAAGAACTATTTTGTTTCCTAATCCCTCATGTAACCAAATAAATTACACCAAAAGTTATAATATCACTATATAATATAATTTTGAAACCAAAATATAAAGACCCGCTTACTCTATATTCATTGAATTTCAAAATTTCCCTTTGATCCACTAGTCTATAATAATAAAAGTCATCAAAAATGAATATATATGAATTAATATTACATTTTTATAACCATATAATTGAGTAATATTAATATGAAATCGAAAATAAAATAAAATAAATAATCATACTTAAGGATATTTATAATGTTAAGGAAAAATAAATAAGTAACGGAGGAGGTGATACTGACTTTCATGTGGTCAGATATTATATTTAAAAAATTTATTTGGCTGAATCCATTTGGAATAATTTTTATGACTAGAGGACTACAAACCCAAATAATACTATAAGGTGTGTTTTTTTTATTTTAAGGAAAAAAATTTAACATGAGGTGTGTTTTGGAATGAGTGGAGGAAGATATCTGATATAAATTAAATTCGGGTGGCCTTTTTGAA
Organism: Viscum album; assembly: GCA_963277665.1. Classification (NCBI taxonomy): domain Eukaryota; kingdom Viridiplantae; phylum Streptophyta; class Magnoliopsida; order Santalales; family Viscaceae; genus Viscum; species Viscum album. The sequence continues at coordinate 934,743,130 of OY728141.1, forward strand.
AAAAAACCATCATTTAATGGCCATGAAATATGATTATATTCAAAATGTTACTCAAAAATTTATAAAATAGATATTTTAATTTCATTTGACATACAAAAATTTATCATGGCATGGTTAAATGTTTTTTTATCTTATAAATTTTTATTATAATATATATCATATTTACCATATTTATTTATGCATGTTATCAATTCATTATAAAAATTTTTTTCAACTAAAAAATATTTGTTAACTTATTACATAATTTTAACATTATTATTGCTGATATGAATTCAATTTTATGAAATTAATACATTAAATGTGAAAATTGTAAATAGGAACACAAAATATATGAAAAAAATTTATTATCGAAATTGTATCCTTCAAAAGGAATGCCTATTTTTTTAATTAAATTTTATTAAATATTTAAATAGTTTTTAATTATTTACATACAAATGTAAAATAAAATATGTATAATAAACTATTAACTCCAATTTATATATTACATTTAAATTACAAAAAAAATTATATACCCATTGGATCTATGTATTCCCACAACTATATATATTGAACACTTATATAATGATAAATTTATCATTTAACATTTCTATATTTTACCTTACATACTTTTATAAAAACCATTCATCGTATTCCAACATTTCATCTTCATAATGGTCATAATATTTAGACAATTTTTCATTCATTTTATCATTATACTTAGTCATATAAGTTTCATGGGAGACCGATGGGAATAATATTTCAGTCACACTATACTTTTTATTTATATATATTTATTATCCTTTTTTAATTCTTACAATTATGTTCCCCATATGTTTAATAATTTAATAATGTTGACTTCATGACATAATAATCTATATTATATAAATAAATCATTTTTAAAGTTTGTATTCTTCTTATATGTGGAATAAGTTATTCATGTATGACCTAGATAAAAAATAATGAAATAAAATATATAATAAAAGTTGGGGAGGGAGGTTTAATGTTCCCCTCATAAAAAAATTCCATTCATATTTCATTATATAGATTAGAAATAATTAGGTAATTATTTCCTCACAGAATATTTAGGATTCCTTGTCACTTCCTTATACTCATGATTTCTCCTTGGAACTATATCCCTATGAGTGTTTCTGTTTTATATTTTTTATTCTATAATCCATATAATCAATAGTTTTTTCCCATAGGAGATATCATGTTTTATTTTTATAACATTATGGTCTTGTATAAGTGATAGATAAAAAATTTACATCCTTCAATGTGATACAATGTAATCATTGTCCACAAAATATTGGTTTACTGAAACTTCTAATTGATAATAAATATTACCCCTATGATAAAAATGATAAAGGGGTTAATGTATATAAGGCTTACCATTCCATTATTTCCGAGCCTTATGATCCTATCCAATGGGGATTCTCACAAGAATAATTTTTCATTAATATAAATATATATTTTTCTATAATTATTATTAATTTAGATATTATTATTTTTCATTCTCCAATATATTGATAAATGTTTTTGAAAATTTTCTATTTTTATTAAGTAATTTATGGTCCGAATAGATGTTTCTATCTAATTTCACAATAGTATATTTTAGTTCTACATCTCATTCAATAACGAGCTTCATATTCTTCAATATGAGTGTGTGAGTAGAAATTATTGTTTTATGAGAGCTCAACTTGGGAGATAGGGAAATTCTACAGTGCATTGTAGTCCATAAAAAAATATCTATGAATATCTTCCAATGTATAAATGTATTCATCTTATTGACCATATATCTGTGGTTTATAAATATATCTACTGTATATATTTTTTTCAATTAATATTAAATAAATTTGAAAAATATTCATGTAAATCCATGATCTCTTTCAAAAAGTAGTAAAAATTTTACATTATAAATGGAAGAATTTTTTTGGAGTTGGAATTTTCAAAGGAATTTTGGTAATTTAACATTAAACAATTTAAATTTTAATTTGACATCTTTAAAAAATCTATCAAGAGTTTCATGTGTATTTTTTTCCTTTAAAGTTGTGTTTAACAGAGGTTTTAAATTTGTCATGAATTGGAGGATTATTGATTAGTAACATAGTTGATAAGTTAAATAATTGGGTATTTAAATGATTATACATGTGTTTCTCAGCTAATTAGAAAAAATGAATTAATTATAATGTAATATGTTTCCAAAAAATCATCTAAACCCTTCCATTCATCATGAAATTTTATGTTTTTATTTTTGTACAAATTTGGTTATTTTTAGTGGATATAAAATTTTCATGCATTTTAAAATTGATTTAATTAATTAATATTTAATTAGAATAGTGTGTTTGTACTGTTGTAATCCTCATTTATGTAATATAAACCCAATGATATTCTTAAATGAGGTTCTAACTAGAGGCTATAATTAACTTATGTAATAGTTAATAAGATAATTACAATAAAAAATAATTGATATTATAAATAATGTAATTAGAAATTAATATGAAAATTAGTAATTATTAGACATGTAAATAAAAAATTTATATATTTGAAAACTAATATTATAATTAATTGATTAATTTAGAATATAAATCGAACTATTAGTAATTATTAATTTTAATTAATTAATAAAAGTTGATAATATAAAATAATTCAATTAATATAATTCAATTAATATAATTAATAATAAATAATTAATAATATGACTAGTAGAATTTGAAATTATAATTTTAGTTATTAATATAAAATTATATAACATAATAAATTATTAAAAAATAATATAATTATTACAAAGATTTAAAATCTAATAATACACATTTTTGACTAATAGTATAATAAATATAATTATTAAGTAATAATATTATTAAAAATTTAAAAAATTAATAAAATATAACTAAATTATTTATATAATTAATAATTAATTACGTAATTAATAGTTAATTTCATATTTAAAATAATTAATATTTTAACAATAATTAATATAGATAGTAATAATTAATGATGGAAAATATGGGAAACAGTTTAGAGAGAGCTATCCTTTTGAAATGTTTTATAATAACAAATTATAGAGTGTAGGTTCAAATAATGTATAATCAAGGTGGGTATACACCACAACATAAAAAATTTATAAAATCATATTACAAGAAAACAAGTGGAATGATACAATCCAGCTCGTATCATAGGCCACCTATTTTGAGAGGGAATATACCTTCATATTAGCTTCCTGATAGGTTTTTAATCAGAATAAACATCACTTTCTTAGGTGATAGAAACTCTTTCCATGAAAATGAGTGCTACCATGAGAGATTATGAGATCTATGCCTAGCCAAGGTCACAAAAGGGGTTGAATCTCTCTTAATAAAATTTTTATTACATTTTAAATGACATGAATACTATACATATAGATTGATGCCCAATTATCATACTCCAATGTTATGCATGTAGTTAAGGAACGAAACTTTTGATGAATTCATGAAAGGTATGGAATATACCCCAACAGTCATCTAATCGTGGTGGATGAAGGGATGACCCAACCATATTCACTATAATCAAAGAAAAAAGGTGTAATCCATTTGATAAATTTAATATATGTGGTATCCTAAAAATGTATAAAACTCCATGAATTTGAGAGATATTAACTATTTTCTGAAATTATTCATAATTTTTTTTAAACTCAATGAAACTATAATTTACATTCAAAAAAATTTAATTATATCCAAAATGATGATCCTCTTCTCATAAAAATAGATGGATTATATCATTTTTATTGATATAGTGAAAGCCATATTCCATTGAAACTAGTAATGTGTTTCGAAAAAATTGACTAATGAGAAGGTCAATGATAGAATGAATTAAAAAATTCATATATTCCACAAATAAAAATCATATAAAAACCCACTATTAATAATGTAAAATACTTTTTTGAATAGTCACACTAAATGAATAAGTGATTTAATGTCTCACATATTTTTATAAAAAACATCTAGATAAAGGTATTTCAGTGACTAACCAAATAAAGTTAACCGTCATTTTTCTTTCTATTATATTAAATTCTCAAAAAAGGATGTACTCTATCATGTTCAAAATTAATCTTCCTAAATAATATGAACCATATATGAGGAAGATGTGTGTGGAAATAATGAATTATATAATGCAACTTTTAATTAATAACTCCCATACAATTTGGTATCAATTGAAATACATCATTGTCAATGAAGTAGTAGTTCTTGATCTATTATAACAAATCTACATGGATTATATCAATAATTTTATCAAAATAGTTAATAGTATAATTTATATAAAGAAAACTAATGTCCAGATGAGGAACACTATTTTCAAAAATAGAATATGATATCTTTTTTTGTCTTTAAATTAAGTATGGAATGATTTTTGTAGATTTTATTTGATTTGATGCTTAAGAGATTGAAAAACATACCACAATACTAGCCAGAATGTAGGGATTTGGAATAAAGAGTTACCCTTTTGTAATATAGAAATAATAATTTCTTTTTTGGAGGTTATAAGATGAATTTCTTAATTTTTGGATGTTCCAAAGGAAATTGGAAATTAGTTCAACATTAATGGTACTGAAATTTTATATTCCCAATCCATGTAGATTAATAATCCTAACATATTTATTCCTTGAACATGTGGCCTATTTTTTCATAAATTCTATTTTTCAAAAAAATGTAAGGATTTTTTTTCACAATAATTTTTCATAAATCTGATCACCATTTACAAATTTAATGTGAATAAAAAAAGACATATGGGATTATAAAGTTTAAAGAGAATAAAAATCCCTCAAAATAATTAAATTCCACTTCTTAAATTATATGTTATAAAGAAATTTTGGAAGATATTCATTATAAGAAATCTTCCTTCAGTATAACAAAAAATATTGTAAGATCTATGTAGTTAAAGGTAATTTCATATACAAGAAATCAAATAAATTAGTAATTTTATTCCTCATAAACGACATATTTCCCTTTCCAAAACAATTTGAATATTTATTTAATCTAATGGATTATCCAAAAAATGTTCCTTATTATGAAAAATATATTTAATGAGCTATAAATATTGGTTATCACCATGAAAATATGTTATAATGTCATTAGTTTAGACAAGGTTAGTGGGTGAATTTCTCTTTCTAAACGAAAAAATAGTTGATATAATTTCATAATCCATATCTAGAAAAGGGTATTTATAACGGTGACCATCTATAATGACAATATAAAATTTTGAGAGGAGGTAACCATTCCTAGCCTACCTAGACAACCAAATTAACCATTTGGATCACTATTAACATCAACATAATGTATTTAAATTTTTGAAAGATCTTGGATAATCATTATATATATATTGGGTAACCCATAATCATTTAGAAAATTCAGAATAAATCCCAATTTAAGGGTTTTAAAGGCCATTAAAATATCCAACAAAAGGTGATGAAAAATATTTATATATTTCATTTAAATAAAACTGAAACACTTATAATCATTATGACAGTATTATTGAATTTTAATCCCTAGAGATATGTCAAAAAAATCAAGTGAAATAATTTTGTTGGCCAAAACATTATTCCAAAGTGAAAGTATTATAACAATAATCTTGGGGAGGGTATTCCCTAGCACAATGGATCATAAATCTTCACTTTCAAAAGCATGATCATCCTCTGGAATGAAGCACATTCAATACTGTAGAAGTGAAGGTACTATTGTGGCTACTGTAGAATCTTTACTATTCATCAGGAATGGGATTTTGGGCCCATGGTCCTTCAGGCTATCAAGGGGTGTTGACACAAACATGACATGTAGCTAGTGATGTGGGAATTATGCATGAAGGGCCCTTGGGACAGCCAAAGGTGGGACTATAGGCCATGTAATTAGATTCATTCCCACGGTTAATTTGGTCCATAATTATATAATGTTATAAAGTGGTTGGTTTTGTGTTTTTCTAAAGGGGGGATATGACGTTATTATTGTCGCCCGTGTACTGTAGGAGAAATATCCACCAAAGGGATTTTGGGTAAAAAATTTGGGACATCAGGGCCGTGTAATGGGTTATTATTCCCACTAAGCCTATGGCCCATGTAATCACCATCATGCCCACATGGCCTATGAGTCATGTATTAAATAAATAAGGCATTGTGGGTGGATTATTCCCATGGGTTGGGTTTGTGGCCATCCTTTCCTACCTATGTGTGTGGAGTGTGTTTTCTTCAATGTAATTTTACCCCAAGCACCTAATATAAATATAAATAATATTATTCTTAATAGTAGTAATTAATAATTTATTAATTTATTATTATAATAATAATTACATTATTAATTATATTTTTAATTAAAAACGTTAATTATATTTGTAATTATATATTAAATAAAATCAAAAATAATGATATTAATAGAAAATTACATTGTTATTATTATTATTTTCAAATATTAACAATAATAATTAATTTTTAGTTATATTTATTAGTTTATAATTATAGTCATTTTTTGTTAATTATTGTAAAATTTAATACATTACTACTTATTAAATATTTTAAATTTATAAATAATCAGTTTTTATTTTTATTATTAATTATTATTATTTTTAAAAAAATTACAATTATAATTATAATTATTATGTTTAGTTAATAATTGTTTCATTTTAATACAAAATTTGGGTTTTGTTAAAGTACAAGTACAAATAGGACAATGATATTACTTATATTTGAATTAAAAAGTTATGAACAATGGGAATAGTATCACTACTATCAATGTTATGTCAAATGCGAGTTCATTCCACGTCCTGGTTAATAGATAAATAACTCACATCATGTATCTAGATTACCGTTTTGTATAAAAATCCCCTCCAACATAGAAACTACTAGAACTACCTTTACAACACCATTTGTGAATGATAGTGGATCCAAATCCACCCTTATATGTCTTGTCATATATGGATGGAAAATGGTATTTTTCTAGAAAAGTCTCCCACATGGGGAGAATATAGTTGTTTTGTTGTAGTCAGATCACCACTAGTGTAATATCACAACTAATATATTCCCTATTACCAAGATATCACTATTGGAATCTGGAATAATGTAAGGGATCACATAGTATAATCACTAGAAGAAGCATCTTGAGACCCATTAGGCATATACTATGTCCTAGAAAGTGAAAGTCCAATATATGTATGGTGAGATGGATGTATAGCACAATGACTACATCACTATTTTGGATATTCTATGGTAGTATGTTCAAATCATATAGATGAACTTGCTGAAGATTCTCCCCATGTAACACATGATTGTGTGGAACATGAAGACCAAACTCATCACCAAATGGAACATCGACATGTGGGTCAATATGTTGAGGAACATAAATGAAAATTTCATGATATATCTCATCTATGGGATAATAAAATTGTGATATTCCGCAAAAATGGGATACATCGCTGGCCTCACTGAAAGATTAAAAGCATTGAGAGGATACTATCTATTTAAAAGTCCAGTCTGGGTTCATCGGATGCAGGGGTTAGGGCCCGGGCCGAACACGGATCTACCAGGCTCAGTGCAAAATTGAATGACATATATGCTGGGATGGTGACCATCAATTAAAAAGGAGAGATTTAAATTTATTTTGATATTATTATTAGCATTCCGATATTCTCATTTTGTAATAATGCTAAATGTAGGTAATTATCATTTTTCTCCTTTTATAACAAAAAAATGGTGATATTGATATGTGAAAATAGACTTGGTCTAGTATATAACCCTCAATAGTATCAAAGATATACAATCGGCATATAATTCAAGAATACAGTAAAGGGATAATATATTTTAATAAATTTAACATAATATCTATTTAATAGGGAGAAGAGTTATTATAAAGTCACAATTGACGTGTTTTCTATGTAATATATAACAATAAACTATTTTAGTACTAACAATTATAATCCAAATGGTTTGATAACATAATGTTCACCATGTATAATCTCACTAATTAGGAATTTACATGGTTTCCCTAAAAATAAATGTAGTGTGCATAAAATCATATCCATTCAATGTCAAACATCCTTATCATATTAAAGGAATATAGTGATTATAACTATCTATGTGGAAAGGAAATTAGCTATAGGAACTTGAACTTCCTTGTAATCCAATACTCAATGTCCCACTCAACAATGAAAAAATGTATACAATGCACTATTTTTTGTGATAGATTCAGTATCTCTATACTGTAAGGTGGGAGACTATGTATAATAGTTTTGAATTATAGAATCTAAGAAATGTGAAATAAAAAATTTAATGTGATATTTTAAAAGAACAAATTTACATTCATGAAATAATTACATAATAATGTTATTTAAAAAGAATACATTATCTGAGTGAAGACTTTACATCATAAACATGTTTGGGTGGGATACATGTTTGGAAGTGTAAAAATATTCATGAACCTGACTCCAGTTATATATAAAATTTTATTATTTATAGTTTCATAGAGTAAAAGCATATATTTTTTAGATATTATAAGGATTCATAAACCTACCATCATTTATAGGGACATTCCAACATAATCTCCATAGGAAATGGCATGTGAACATGGGGAGAAAATAGTGGTATACAATCCCATAATAATGTGAGAATCATAATGACACATCCAATATATAGGTTCTTGGTAAAACATTCAAAAAATAGTTATTTGTATGTAAATTCACTGAATTTTTACACCCAACTATATGTTTTGGTCTTCTTGAGTTCTTCAAGTAAAGGAAAATACATAATATGGAATAATTTTATAGAATTACTGTCAACTATGTTGCCTTCAATAATTCATAGAATGAATTCATGTTACAAATTGTAAAATTATAATCTCATCAGTATTATTGGCCGGATGGGTGGTGTTCTTGTTTAACCATGTCATATATGATTAACTATTAATGATGGATCATTTATTTTCATCAAACATTATATGATGTATTTTTTATACCAAACCATACCATTCACCATCAATGTATATTATGATGAATTCTCCCCCAATTGGAAGGAATAAAATACTATTTCCATACTCCAAAGAGATATCAATCTCTCCCTACAGTAAATGAAAGTTATGTGTGTATAACTAAAATCCCTCTATAATATCAATAATGAGTTGTTAATTGACAAAGTTGAAATCTCAAATTAGTACACAATCGAAACCTCGAATTAAAATATGGTGGTATTGTAAGAGGATCTTCGATTTTATGGATGAGGTGGGAGATTTATATGCTCAAAGGAGTAATACAATGACCATATATAAAAACAAGAAAAACATAAATCCTCTTGGGATGTGAGAAATAGAATATCTTCCAAATCAACTTCTAATAAAAATCATAATATTTATTTTTAATGTAATATATATTTTAAAAAATTATTTTTAGAAATGTTATATATCTAGTCATAAATAATAAAGAAACAGAAATTTTGATTTAATATAATGAATTGTTTACATAATATTGAAAAATACATAAGAAACTCTTAACATTAATGAAAATAAGAACTTCTTCCTCTCTATTGGGAAATTTTTCATTATTATAACCATGCGTATGATATATGGTGAATTATAGAGACACCCCTAGTTCTAAATGTCATTCCATATAGTTGTTAAATAAAGTATACTTTTTACTTCCCCAAGAGAATGACATAGTAGTATCAGGGACCATAGACATCTACTAAAAGGGTGTGGTAAAATGATAAAAATAAACAATATGAATCCAAGGTGAACTATAGCAGTCAACTAGAGTGACCTTATAATATAGTGCATTAACAAAGGTTTATTTTTATATGTTAATTGATGTATAATATTTAATTATTTGTGAACTTGTAAAACTCAGTTCATTTAGATAACTAAAAAATTTAACCATTTTTATGAAAAGAGACAAGCAGTCTACCAATGTTTCTTATTAGTGTTTCATGAAACTATGAAATACCAATGCAGCTCCCTTCCCAGTTATATCTTAAAACATGAAATATTAATGCATCCTAAATAATAATATCAATGTATCTTTGATTTTTTTGGCCATATAACAACCACTATTTTAACCCCCAGACTAGTTTATGATGATTATTTAATAAAATATTTAACACATTTATAAAATGTCACATACAGAATGAATTTGATTTATAGTTTATGAAATCATTAATTTCATGTTTATGAAAAAAAAATATTATTCTTCATATGTTCGTAAATCCATTCAGTATCCTATTATAATAATCATTTATCATTTCAAAATCCATGTTTTACTGCCCTGTTGCCTCAATCCCACTAAATAGTCTCTAGACTGATGGTCCCTACATGACCATAGGCATTTCTACACATATTCCAATTATTGTAAATTAGTAACAAGGGTATTTGGGATGGTAGTTGGAGAATATACACATGGATGATAAAAAATAAAAAATAATGATAATAATTGAAATAATAAAAGAATAAATTTAAATAAAAATTAATAAAAACCTAATATATGCATATGATAAACCTGATAAATTTCAATAATTATATAGGATATAATAAAAATAACAGGATATCCTATGGGATGTTCACTTATATACATGTTCTAAATAAAAAAAAGTACATATAATATGATAACGAGTAACCACCTCGACTATCTACAAAATCATATATCAATCATGTGAACCATTTATATATCCATGTCCACTAGGATCCCCACATCAAACCTTTTCACTTACCTACACCAAGAGACACGAAGTTTGCATTTGTAACACTGGGCTAAGGCATGGTGTGAGAAATAACTCATCAGGACACCACAAATGCTATCCCTATCTAATATCCTCACATATAAAAATTTGGGGAAACTACAATAAATTACTATTAATAACTATTTACCATACATAGTCCACCCATTATCATCAATCAATAGTGAGTAATTACTAAATTTTTCTAGTTTTATTTTAGAGTGATACATTCTCAGTTTTTAATACTTTAAGTAGCCTCAAACATCACATTAATCCTTTTCTAGTTGAAATATAAATCTAACGAAATCAACTAATCCATAACAAGTCCACCACAATACCACATTAAGATTTCCATAATTCTTTTAATAATGTTTTACTAATATATATCTCAAAACATCGAGTAATATGCTCAAATATAATGGTCTCTCTCACAAATAACTATGTCCTTTACAATGTGGACATCAAAAGTACTGATGGACAACACCTTATACCTCTATATCATAATCTATTGAGGTCATACCCATAATGAGTGGAGAAAACCACTATATCAAAGCTGCCTCAAATATCCTAGTGATGGGGTCTACTATATTATATATCCAGTGATATAAGGGTAAAATCCAAAATTAATAATTAGTTTATAATTCTTTTTAGATAATTATACATACAAGATACAAATTTAATACTATGGGTAAAATATAAAAAACATAAATTGAAAACAATTGACTTCCCAAAACGTGTTAAACGATTTAATTTTCATATCCCGGGGAAAGGAAATGAAATTAGTGTCATCTCAAATTCCAAGTAAGGGTTATTTATAGTAGAATCTATCATGAGTAAATAAGTCATAATTAATATATAATGGGAAATAACTAAAAATACATTCCATTTGATCAATAAATTGAGAATGAGATGAATCCACATATTATAGAAATGATATAATCTAATACATGATAATAAATAAATATTCAATGTAATAAATGACTAATTTTAGATATCAAGATCTCAAATATCCTAATATCTATGTTTTCGAGGCCTTGGACCAAAATAGTTTAGAATAATTGGTAAAAGGATATTTAATTTGGCCAACGTATTTGTATTATGAGAACAATAAATGCATCAAGGGGCTATACTATTTTTAGCCACACCCTTCACAATATGTATAAAGCATTACCCATATAACAAATTTTCAATTTAATTCATTAATAATATTACTTATTAAGAAATATCCATACTGAGTTAGGAATATAGATTTAACAATTTTTTCTACAATCAATCAAATAAATATTATTGTAAAACACTATGTATAAATAATATAAAATTTGAGTACTAATCATATCCATGATATGGATTATGGATATTTAAGAGAAATTTAATTTATAAAGACAACACATAGGTAAATGTTTCAAGATAATTTTGACAAAAAAATCAATGATGGATAACCTAGAATTTGAGGAAAATTCATATATTTTTGAAGAATAATTTTAGTGGAAGTGAAATATTTAAATAAGCCTTCTAAAAATGGTTTTCTTTATTAAACCATTCAAAACATATAGAAGAAGATAAATTTTATAAAATGGTTATGATGAAGGGGGTTCAATTGTTTCCATATATTTTTAAATAATATTCCTTTTTGATTTTTTAAAATATAGTAGAAAACATCAATTTAAAAAAATAGTAGAAATATTCATTTTAAGCGATATTTAAAATTCATGGAAAACATTAAATTTCCCTAGTAAATTATTTTACTAAATAAAAATTCTTTTAAAAAGAATTTTTAAAATCATTGACATGGATGAAAAATATATCCGATTCAAATAGAATTAAATTTACTTATTCCATTAAAGATTTATGTTTCATTATAATTTAAAAAAGAGTGGAAAATTTGGAATTAAAATTTTAAAATATTTATATATATAGAGGATAGTATAATTTATGATGTTTAATAAGAATATTTTATATGCTTCTATCAATGAAAATTGGAGCAACCGAAAAAAATAATATTGTAAGGTAAATTATTACATCATGGATAAAATTAAAATTATAACCCCATGAAATAATAAAATTAAATTGAAACATTAATCATCATGAATAAATATTGATTCTTTTCAAATACATAATATGTTTAATGTATACACAACATAATAGCGAACAGGTTCATAAGAATAAAAATGTCTCAATGAAGTGTAAATTCAGATAAAATCCCTTACATCATTATTCCATTTAGTTGAACATTCTTTAGCCTATAGTATAATTGTCTAATGTATTTTATTAATTTATGAAAAAATAATATTAATATTTATAATATCATAGATTATATTCTTATTACATCTCCCAAAAAATTAATTAACGATATTTAATTATTATCATTGAATTAGATTTCAACTAGTTCATATTATCATCCATGTTTTGTTTGGGAAGTAAAAATTATCATGATTATGATACATATCAATTTACTCCATTATTTTACTAATCATGTAAATATATATTTTTTTCATTATATGTATTTTTATAATTACTAATAAATGTTCGAGAGGGTATATGAATCAGATCGCTGAATGGAGAGGGTAGACCGTGCGTATGCACGAGTGGAAATGTAATTACCATAATTGGTAAAAGATAAAGAAGTTGATGATATACTAATTTTAAAAAAATATATAATTTCACAGTTATCATATATATTCATTATTTATATAATTATTACTTTCCATTCTAGTCGGTGATGAAAACAAATTTTATCGGTTCGTTTAGCTGTAGTCCACCGTACACATGAGAGATGACTTTGATTACCATGTGATGTAGGAGGAGACAGAAAAATATAATTCCCAAAACATTATATAATCTATGTATCTGGGATATATTTGTGTCATTATATTGTATATTTTAAGGCATAATGGATATTGATAATATAATAAGTATAAAGAGAGATCTAGTTTAATATGGTTTCCTTTTCTTAGAGAAACCTCGTTTGGATCTCCTATTAATAAACCTTTTTTTATCTTTAGAAGAAAAAAAAACTATATAACATGTATAATTATTTTGGGAAATATTTTTTAGGTTTTTGTTGAGTTAATTGGCTTGATCGGTGTGAAAACGTTAAGGGATCATGTTCCCTTTTATAATTGAGGGGTGACATTTTTGTAAATACACAAAACAATACAATAATGGGAATTCACTCTCAAACCTAGTGCCTCAGAAATTGGAAAATAATGGGACTTTGGGATTATATGGTTTATATGAATTTACACTTCTAAAAATAAAAAAGTTTAAAACATTTTATTCCCATTACCTCTATGGTTACTCTCTTTTACCATTTTAGTTTTGACTAGGGTAACTAGTTTTTTTATCATAGGTAATTTATACAATAAGAGATTAATAAAATGATTCTTATTGAATAATATAGAAACAAATATTATAAATATGAAATAAAATTTAGACAATATAAATTCTCTTTGTGTGGATTATTAATTTTAACAAAAGTACATGTAAGTCACAAAATCATGTTTTAACCCTCACCATAGTGATTAATTTTAAAATTTTTACTATTTATTATGATGAGAAAATAAGCTAACGTTATTATATAATTTTAATTAGGTTTATTATAAATGATGAATAAATTTTAAAAATTTCAAATAAATACATTTCATGATATTTTTTAAAAAAATACCTAAAATCTTGTCAACAAATAGATTTTCATTAAATGCCTTTTTACAGAATAAGAAGATTTTATAATAACTATATGACTAGTAATCATTATTGTGTTGATTAATATGGAAGCATTTATATATATAATATATATAGATAATATAAATCAATCATCATTGATGGTTATATTAATTAATTATAATTTATAGACATTATGATTTTATAAACAAAATTTGTTTTCTAAAAAAATGTTTCATAAAAAATACACCTTTTACATCCAAATGATCTGAAAATTATTTTTATAAAATTTATAGTCAATTAATTTTTAATTAATAATTATCATAACATATAATTAAAAAAATTATAAAACTGAACTACTATATTTTTAATTTTTCATAAAACCTTATTTTTAAGGGAAATTTTAAAAAATTCATTAAAGGATTATTTTGACCATGTAGGTTAAAAATTGAAATCCATACTATAAAATTAGAAATTTTGTTCCATGAAAATTTAAAATTATTAGTTTATTAATGTTTTATTAAAATAATGTTATATTACATTTATTAATGATCAATTGTTACAATATCAATCCTACGAAAAAAGTCGTCTAAATTTCCATGAATATTAAATAAAAAATGTTGGTGGTTCTTATTCATAATATCCAATGGTTACCTTATTTTCAAGTGTCATACATATGTATGGTCTGTCCAATGTAGGATATATTAGGTTATAATTATACTTCTTCAGTTGTGAGCACATGCATTGGGTTTGGTATTTACTTCCCTTATAAATATATATTGAACACATCTTTTAATTTATAGAGTGAATAACGTTTGTGATGTTTTTAACAATTTGTTTTGTATTTTTTGAAAAATAATGTTTTGAAAAATTGTTTTTTTAATATGTGAATGCTGATGAATAATCAATCCCAAATATAAAGGTAAGAAATATATTATTTTTTTAGAAAGTTTTTTCTCAGATATAGAGGATATGACTAACCCGCATCAGATACAGAGTATCAAGTTGAGAAGAACTGGCTACATAATTCTTCAGAATGTTAATGTTGTTTATTAGAAAGGTCGTCTATCTCAGATCCATCAACAAGAAGATAATTATATACCAGACAGAATTTTTCTATGAAAATGGTTTCTGAGTAATAAATTCAGAATTTTTCTGAAGTGGATGAATGATGAAAACAATGTCCATAGTTAGGAATCTCATAAACATTATAAGATTTATCTAGATGATGATAAATTTTTTGAGTTTCTCATAAATCACAAAAAAATATCATGAAAAAATAGTTTGATGAAATGCTGGAATCTTAATGATTAAATCAATTCTAGGAAGCAAGAATGATTTTTCATATTATCCAGAAGTGCTGGAAACAGAAATTTTCAAAAGCCTGAATGAGTTAAAACTGGGGAGGATTGAATATTTTCAATGTTGGAGATAGAGTTTCTATAAAAATGAAAATTACAATGTAAAGTGAATTTTATCATTATGAGAATTCTATCATTATGGGGATTATATTATACTGAATCATATAAAGAAATTTAACCGTACTTACTGTAAGAAGGAATGTTAGTCGAAATAATTGTAAGAAGGATAGTCAATCAGAGTAACTATGAGAATGAAATTCAACTAGACCAACTCTGAGATGGAAATTAAATTGGACTATCTATGATGAGGAAATTCAATTAAAAATTAGCTAAGTAAGTTCCATCACATTTAGTTAAGGATGTTCTATCGTAATGAGCAGAGGGATCTAAATAATAATGGGATAAGGATGTCTCATCATAATGTGTTGATGATGTTCATAGTACAGAGGATATGTTAGGAGGTTAAAGAAGTATAATTATTAAACAGACTCAATATTATTCAGCATGTTTCAATAAGAGTTGAGTGTTCAAACATGAAGTCCAATATGATTGAATTTTTTAATTTTTTAAATTTGACTAAGAAGGATTTTTTTAAAAAATTTCAATCCTTTGATGTGTTGGGATACATAGAGTTATATGTACAAAATATTTGTTCTTTATAACATTTTCATATGTGTAGATTGTCTACTTATATGGATTTTGAGTTAGAGTAACTATTTGTATAGGGATATCATGAAAATATCAGATAGGTGGATGTTTTCTTACTAGACTAAGGAAGATCAGAATCTGGAGGATCAGTTTGAGGATTTGAGAAAATTTTGTGAAGTGAAATTGAGAAAAGGGTTTATCGTAATGAGTTCATGATAATGCATTCATCATAAGGCATTCATTGTAAAGAGACAATTAAACTAATGAAATATGAACCAGGGTCATTATACTGAGGTTATAGATATAGTTTTAAGAATAAATTTTGTGTGATCTATTCATTTGTGGTTCAATATCTTGTTAGAAAACATTGTATACCAATAGGAGTCCATATAATAATTATAATCATTTTAAAATGGTTTATATAATGATTTGGAAGTTGTTGAATACACTTCTACATTATAGTGAATTTCCACAGACCAACATCAGTGTTTTTGGAATGGATGTAGATTCTCACATTTACGGTGAACCTTGTAAAAAAATTCATTATATTCTCTCATTATTCTTTAGGCATGAATACATACTAAAATAAGATAAGGAAATGAAATTTAATAGGTTTGGGAGTTTAATTTTATAAAAGTATCGAAACATATTGGGAGTGAATAAATGTTTTAACCCCCTATATCAGTTGTTATTGGGTCATTCTAAACTTCAATTGGTATCATAGGAAGTTCCCTTGTTTATTCCTTATAATTGAAAATTTAAATTCTTTCAATATTTGAATAATTCCAAAAATTTATTGAAAACTTATTATAAATGTGAAAAAAGGATGACCAATTATCTCATATCTCTTGGACTAGAAGATTTCAATGCTACTAAAATTTTGTGTCCACCTACTGAGAGGGATGTAACATTTTATTTTTATGAATATAGGGTTATCAATATGGAAATAAAATCTAGAAATACTATACTTATTTCCTTAACAAATAGACTTTATATAAAGTTTAAGGGTCTCAAAATAATATTGTGTATGTGGGAAAAGATGGAAAGTGTTTTCGTTAGTAATAATAAAGTGAGGGTAGAAAAGATAAAAATATATCCTAGTAAGTATACAAAGATAAAACTGAGATATGATGAAATTTTTAATGAATACTTCAATAGAGTAAATGAAATAGTAAGCAACATTAGAGGTTATTGATAATTTCTTGAAGATTATACAGTTTTGATGAAACTTAGGATAATATTTTAGGAAATTTTTGATTCAAATATTTCCTCAATATATTACTAGGATTATTTAATTAAATAGGAATTTAATAAAAAAATTCTTATGAAATTAGGACATCTCCATTATTCAAAAAAAGATAAAAGGTGAATTATATTTTGAAAAAATGTGAAAAATTATAATACAAGATGTTGATGATGATAATCCATTTGAAACCAACGTTAAGAGGATAATGAGTAGAATGAAAAAATAATGCCTCATATATCTATGACCTTTCAAATAAGAAGATGAAAATATGGTGGTAAACTTCTAATGAACTGTTTTTATTGAGGTTGAATTTGAAACAAATATAATAATTTCCCCATGAAGAATGTCATACAATATCTTTCACATGATTGATTTTTATATTTACGTATTACTCTATTTATTATTTATCCTATGTTTATCCTTTATTTTTATTGATATGTTTTGGTGAAAAAATAGATAATTTCGACATAGAAGCAGGTGGTGCATGGTTGGCACACAGTTTGTTAGACCATGTTCCCTTTCCCATGAAACCATGTTGAATAGTTTCATTTTTAGATAGAGGTGAAGCACATAGTTGGTACATGGTTTGAGGACCATGCAGGATAGTAATACTACATGTCCCTCTTGTATAGTGAGGGGTATACTATATATTCATGGTTTGGTAAACTGTGTGGGTAAACCATGAGACTTGTCTTTGTCATTAAAACATGTTTTTTTACCTTTCCCCATTAAATTGTTAACCCTAAACACCCCTAACCCTCCCCATTCGGGATTATTCACCCCAAGAATCTATTTCCCTTCAAATTTGTCCCTTGGACCTCCATTTTTATGTGATTTTGGAGATTATTATTCAAAAACCCTTTATGGAAGTGGTTTTTCTTATTTATTTTCATACTTTTCTAGGATTTCCCTTGTCCTTTCTTGGGGTATCATATATTCAACAAGTTAGTCAGCATATTTAGTATTTGATAATGATTCTTGGGAATCAATATAGATGGTTATGGTCAATTGTTTTTATATGGTCTATTAGAAGTTAAACAAGGGTTTACCATTGATTTTTAGAAGTTATACACTTTGGGCATCTAGTTTCGTTATAAAATGTTATTTGGTGATTTTGATATGCTTTCTATTCTTCTAGGTTATTTTATATGTTTTTTTCTTGATGTGATAAATGTGTATTCAAAAGGATTCAAGGATAGTTTATATTGAAATATGGTTTACAAAGTAAAATGTTTATCCATCATGTGTGATTCCATGTTTTTCTTCTTAAACATTTTTGATAAATTGTGTAAATGGTGTGAATAATTATTTTAAAAGAAATTGGTGTGAGTATGTACATTAAAGTGATTTTGGTAATAGAAATTTTGGTTTATCGTGTGAATTTATATTGGTTTTATTTTTAATGTTTGAAATTGATTCCTTATGTGACATGTGTAATGGAAACTGAGAATGAGGGGAATACTATCTATTTAGGTGGGAGGAGTAGGACTAGTAATCTAGTTGAATCGAAAGTGTCTTGTCCAGGATTAATCAAGAAGGTTTCATGAATACAATATTAACTAAATTATGATGATTGTTGAATAGTACTAGAATATTGCATGGATTCCTATCTAGAGGTTCAGGCATGAAGACATTGTGGGTTGTTGTTTCTATACCACGTTTTAATTATATACAAGGTAAATAGTGTCCCACTAGAGTTAGAGCCTATGGTGATTTATTTTGAAATAATTATCACTTTTGATATTGTACATACCATTAGAATATGGTACTTCTTGTTATTTATTTCAAAATAAAACATGTTTCCTATATATATTTTTCTGTAAAAAACAATTATAGAATTATTTTTAAAACATTAATGTTAATTAGTCTTATAATGTTTTGGAATGGAATTGATTTTTTTTCTATAATCCTAATGGTATTTGGATAACACCCTGTATAACACTTAGGGTGTATGTAGACCTTATTATGTTTTACAGAGGTAAAGGAATGATGTATTATGGTTGTGGTGGATGCAGATTCTAGTTTTCCACTTCATGCCATGGTTTTTGGTGGTGGATTGAGGATGTTGTTCATCTTGTTTCATAGAGGTTTTTGAGATAGTTGTTATAATGTTTTTTGTAGCATTATTGGTTTAGTACCTAATGTATTAAAAATTGAATCTGAAACTTATTATGTGTTGTTTTTCATTGATGATTTTTTATTTTGATGTTTATTTCTTCTTGTTTTTATGATTATAAAAAAGGATGAAATAATTCCAAAAGAATAATTTTGACAGTAAGGCCCTGGTTTCCAACCCTTAGGGATAGGGAATTCCCTTCAGACAATTCCATGAACCAGGACTGGTTTTTGGTTTGATGGAATCCCTGCATGGTTCCTGATAAATGGTATTAGAGGAGGTCCACTATTTTTGGGTCACGTTATATGGGATGAGTTTAGATAGATAGGATCTAGGGATGTTGGGGCTTAAGGATCTATTTTTCAGTTGGGTGATTGTTTAGAACACTATATTATTGATATTGAGTAGAAATTTTATATTGGTATTACTTTTTTTATTCTCCACCATGTGAGATGTAAAAGATTCATATTTTATATAGACACTGGGTGGGGTGGGGTGGTTTAAATAACATTTTATTATGTTGGATTTGGTTATGTTTGATTTATGGAATGTTATAATTTGTGGTCATTGTTGAAAATTTTCAGAATGTTTTTATTGATTTTTTTACATGTGGTTAATACTTCTTCCAAAAGGATACCTCCCCAGAGACATAGTATGTAGCTATGGGTGGAATCAGATAGATTTATCCCTCACCTATTGATCATAGGTTAGTGGAAACTGTGGTTTGGGCTATCCAAGCATTTGAACAAGGATTGGGCTCTGGTCTTACTCTAGTTAGAGAGGCTGAAAAAAGTCTTAGTAGGGAAAAGTTAAGGAGTAACAGAAGAACAACCCTCCTTCATTCCAATGTACCACTTAACTTCATGAAGTGGAGGAGTGGATTGAGAAAATAGATTTGATTTTCAAGTTTCATAATATTCTTTGCGATCTTAGGGTTATGTATTCTTCTTTCTTGTAGGAGGGTCCCAATCAAATGGTATGGGACTCCATGGTACAAGATGGAATGCATGAGAAGATAGATTATAAGGGATTAAATGTTTTTTCCAATGAGAAGTATTTTCCTATGGTATTGGACTATTCTAGATCTTGAGAGTTTATGGAGCCGAGGCAGGGATATCGGGGTGCGATGGAGTATGCTAACCACTTTTCTGAGTTAGTTTGGAAATTGATTGATCTTGTTTTCAATGAGTAAATGAAGGCTTAATGGTTTGAGAGGGGGTTTTAGTGATAAATCAGATCACATGTCTTCTTGTTTAGGCTGAATAACTATTCCAAAGTGGTTGATAGTGCCTTGATGGTAGAGATCGATAGGGGTGAAAAGACTAGTTCCATGGATCGGTCTCAGCATTGGGTACTGAGATTTCATCATAAATTAAAAAGGAATATAGATGTTTAGGGAAATAAGGGAGGTGGTATTTTGTGGAATCCAATTCATTTTTCTTCTTATGGGTCTTCCAATGTGGGGTTGGTTGTGTTCCATCAATGTGGGATGGCAGGGAACATACGACATGTGTTCAAATCTCATCAAATCCATTTAACTGATCTAGAGATTTGGGAAAATGGAGTGGTTTTGTAGGGGTACACATTTTTATCTGAGTGGTGTCTGATCTATATCCTTTAATGGGATGCCATCCGGGGAAGATTTTTTTAGAATAGAAGGTTCTCTATTTGGATGCCTCAGAGGAATGGTTGGGCATTTTTCTAAGAAGAGTCAGTTCAAAGAAGATCTACATGCTAGTTTTCATTATCAGGCTCATGCTAAGGTGAGCACACTTCATGCACTGGATCATGGAATAGTGGATTTATATGTAGGGAATGTGATAGTTAGAGGTACCATTATCATTTCATCAACTTTACCTGTTGTTTTATTTGATAATGATACTTCAATTTTTTCCCATATTTTTGATGTATTAATGATTCTGATTGAACTTATTCTATTAGTGATGGAGAAGGTAACAATGATTGATAAGAAGTGATTGTAGTGTTTCTAGTGTCTTTCTCATGCACTCAATGTGTCAAGGGTCGAGTTTTAATGGTATTTCCTTGTTTTGGAGATTGAAATATTTGATGTAATCCTCCATATAGATTTAATGATGAATTTTTAGGAACACATTGATTGTTATAGAAGACGAGTGAGATTTGTTGAACATCATTGTACTACACATGTTTTTCATGTGAATGGGATCCTCATTTGGGATGTGTTGGACCTCTCCTCTTGGAACTGGGAAAACATGGTTTTTTGATGTCATCACTCATATTGAACGAAGATGGTATTTTTCTTGGTGGTGGACTACATACTACGGTGGATGGGTTCCCAAATTTTTTTCTAGAGGTTTTCTCGGGTTTTCCTCCAAATAGGGATGTAGTTTTTTCTATTTATTTTACACAAGGGACAAAACTGATATATCTTCCCCTGTATTGTATTTCCCTAATACAATTCAAGGTAATTAAAGTTACAATTGTATTATTTAGTATCAAGCAGGCTCATTCACCTCAATATCTCACTGTGGGATTCCCCCGTTTTGTTTTTTAAAAAGGCCAATTGACCTCTTCAGTTGTGTATTGATTATCAAAAGTTGAATAAGGTAACTATTAGGAATAATTAACCCTTACATAGTATTGATGACTTTTTACATCATCCTAAGGGGGAAAGGTGGATCTATATAATGGACCAATGTTTTAGGTATCATCAGGTCATATTTAGAGAGACGTATGTTTGGAAATCATCCTTATGAAGTAGGTAAAACCACATTGAGTATTTGGTCATGACATTTAGGTTGACAAATTCTCCAGCTATCATTATGGAATCCATGAATCTAGTGGTCACCATGTATCTCGACTTCTTTATTGTGGTATTATTTTATGGTATCTGGGTCTATTCTGGAACTTAGGAGGAGCATGAGAATCATTTAAGGATCATGCTGGAAACTCTTCGAGATCATCTTATCTATAACATGTTTTCTAAATCAACTACATGGATTGGGGATGTAACAGCCTAAGATTTTATAAAAAAATATTCTTTTTAATTTTATTAATGTCTTGTGTTGTACGCTACACCAAAAGGAGCTTGCACAACACGCATCCTTGTCTTGCCTTGCATTACACGCAATTGCGACCTTTCTCGATAGCGTGTGTAATACGCAATACCGAGTTTCACTAAACAACGATGTGCTATTAAAATATTATTAAAACTAGCCGTTATGAATAGTAATAACCACTTTTTAAAATTCTGTAAATCTTATTTTTCAAAATGAACTTCATTTTTGGATTCGGAGTATCGAATTTAGCCTAAGGTGAAATTTTGGTACTTTTCGGATAACTTTCATATTCTGATGAATAGTGAAAATTACTAAATTATAATTAAAAACAACTTTTTTAATCAAAATAATTAATAGTGATAAATTATTAATTTGAGTGGTTTTAAAGTATATTTAGAATATATTTTTTCAATTTAATACAATGTTGGTCATTGGTTGTAATTTCACATTTAAACCAGACATAATCAAGTGTCAATCTTTTGGTATATATTGTTTCCTAAAAACACGCTATTTATTTTAACAGCGGGATTTAATTATAAAATTAATTAATGCAACTTCTATGTTATGAATTTGGTAAAATAGATTTCATTTTTGAATTCGGAATATGAAATATAGCTTAGGATGAAATTTTGGCATTGTTCTGAAAAACATCAATTTTTGATGAATAGTGAAACTACTAAGTGGTAGTTAAAAAAACTGAATTTTTCATAAAACTTAATTTTTCCGCTTCTGTGAATGAAATTTCAAAAATCCTAGAGACACGGTTAATATCAAGGACTAAAATTTGGTTCAATGAGATGAAAATAATTTTTTGGTGAATAGTAACTTTTTACTTTTTTTTACCGCGGTTAATAGTAAATAGGGTAACTAAGGATAAATATGATATTACTATTACCCTAAAACATGTCCTAATTCTATTGGACAAGTGTAATTCGACCAAAAACAATCTTAGGAATAAAATATGACCATTTAGGCCCACTTGGATTAGATTAGGACATTTATTATTAATTTATTTAAAGAAAGGTTAAAATAGTTAAAATCAAAGTTTAATAAGTAAATCATTTTTAATATGGGGTTATACATAAGATAAATTCGATTGTAAATATTCATTAGAAAGCTAAAACGATTTCCTACATAATGATATTTTATATGTAATTTTTAGACTTTAAATAATTCAATTTATTTATGACACAATGATGATGCAGTAATTATCTTATTAATGAAATATTGACATAATTGATGTTATAAACACAAACATAAATGTAATTTGAGATTTTTTATGAATTCCACTAATTTTCTAGGTTACTATGATATATTAATGTTGATTTAATCAACTTGTTTCGAACATTTAATTCTGTTATGACTTTCACAAAAATCATATATCAAATAGTGTCAAAATTGACAAAAAATAGTTTTTAAATAAAATATTATATTATTAATTGTTATTGTATTCCTAAAAATCTAAGGTTCGTCCAAATGACTTAGATAAGGATATATATATTAATAATAAACAATTTGGGGTTCGTTTGGCATGTTATAGTAAGATTATTAACCATATAGTGAAAGAAAACAAAAAGACACGGTAAAAGTTAAATTATTTAACTTAGAGTTAAATCTAATTGATAAGGTTTAAAATAAAATCCAAACATGTCTAAATTTGATTGGTTGATGAGATTACAACCCTATCTCATCTAATCTTAGAATATGAGTCATTTTTGGAGGTTTTTAAGTGGGGTTAGATTTATTATAAATTAATATTTTTAAGAATTCCTAAGGTGCCCCTCTCCTCCCCTATAAAAGGACACCTCCTCCCCCTCCTCCTCACACCAATTTGAGCACTCAAGCTCGGCCAACCCCTGCCAAAATCCTTTATCCACTTCCCTAGCAACATCCTAGAGGTTCTGGTCTTCCTCAAAGACCAATTCTAGTGCCCTAAGAGGAGGTCTCAAAGAGGCACTTCAAAGAAGAGGTAATTACTGTTACCAATTCTTTCATCTTTATTTCTTCTTCCACTTCTTCTTCTTAGGTTGTTTCATTATGAAGTAATAACATCAGTATCACTCATATACTGATATGTTATTATAAGTATGAAACAACCCTATTTCACCATCTATCCATCCTACGGAAAAAGAAATCACCGCGCGTGCGTACGTACGGAATACCGTCTCCACGCCGTGGTGTAATCTATTTTCCACCACCACCTTACATGGATGGGTATAATGGTGTAAAGAATAACTATACATAGTTATTACAACATCATATTGATTCTGATATATTGTATAATACACTCCAATTCAATTCAATATTTATATAAATGATATCATCGCTCGTGCGTACGTACGGAATACCGTCTCGACGACGCGATGAGATTCATTCTCCATGTTAACCATTTAAGAATGATTATAATGTATATATAAGAAATAATAATGAAATATATGACATTATAAATCTACTGGATTTATGTATATATATACATATGTATTTCATCTACTTACTTCCATTTCAAGACAATAAGGAAAGAAAAACAACGTTCATGCGTACGTACGGACTACCGTCTCCATGAACGGTGTTTTTCATTTTATTTATCTACCTATTATATATATATATATATATACTGAATATATATGATATATAAATCATGTTTTATATTCTGGAAGTAAGTAAATCATGATATAAGTAATAATGATGTCAAGAACAACAAGTCAAAACACCTACGATAAATGAAACGATTTTACCCAAAACGCTTCTTTAACATGGAATTTACAAAAGAACGGGTAATATAATGTCATAATTGAACCATATATGATATCATAACAATGAATATGATTCTGTAATAAGTCAATAACATGATTTAAATCATTATACAGGAGGTTCGGACACTTACAAAGCAAGTCGGACCTAAGGTAAGGGAAATATCACAATCTCATTTTTATCCGAGATTGTTAATTCGTAAGTATTTACTGGGGTGTATTTTATCATCCACATCCATGTTCCCTCAATATGTAATATTATTTCCATCCACCTACAATTTTTTAAATCCAATTTTACCCTTCTATGAGTTTTTAGTAAAGGATATGAAAGGAATCTTTTTTCGTTTTTCGTACGAGGTACTTTTTGACTTTTCCGACAAAAGTACGAAGAATGTTTTTTTAACTTATACGGCACGAACGGATTTATAGTGTTTTATAAAGCCTTATTTTCATGAAGCTTCCTCTAAAAGATTTCATGACTATTTTCAATAAAATATCTTTCTTTTAAAATTGCATGATGTTTTGTGAAAAGAAATTGATTTTGAAGAAGAAAGGATATTTTCCTCAAGAATTCAATTCAAGTGTTTTATCAAAATTATTTTCCATATAAGATAATAAAGGGTTCTGTTTCTATCCATATTTTTACATTGATTTGAATATGTTGTGATGAAATTATGTTTATGAATTCCTTTATCTTATATGAATGGTTTTATGATGTCATGTTGTTTAAGAATCCCATTTTTATTACATGGGTTATGCAATGATGTATGATTTATGATTTTGTGGCACACATAAGAAAGGATTCATTAAGAGATGGGTGGGACCTATATCTCCCTCCAATGCATTGGGTAAAGATTTTATATCTCATGAGATAGACATGGCTGGAATGGTAGGTTATACCGGTTCAGTGAAACAGGACTGAAACGAGGATTACTCGATTCAGAAAGGGACTTTGTCCACTAAGATAGTCTTGGCAATGAGTCTTGACTAACAAGAAATGATTCTCTATGATTATGTGTGTATGCCACAATGAGTAATGTTTTATGTTATGATTTCATTTCACTACTATGATTTATCCCATGTTATGAAATTATGCTCTCTTTTGCAGGTTAAGATTTCCAAAAAAATGTTATGTTCTTATGAAAATTATGTGATTGATATTTCCTTTGTTTACCCTTACTGAGCATTTGAGCTCACCCTTTTATGTTTTCTTTTCCCCAGGATATAAAGAAAGGGTTTAGGTAAAAAAAAGGAAGATCTTTATGAGAGATATTGAAGATCTTTCACCACGATTAGAAGATTATACTCCGAGTTTCCAAAGACAATAAACTATTACGATCCTTGTGTGTATATTTTTGTTATGTATTAAGTATTCTACAAAAGTAAAGTAAAGTCTATGTACGTCAGGCTTCGGGCCTCTACAGTTGGTATCAGAGGAAAGGTTTAGTCAACCTTTGGAAACTAGGATGCGAAAATGTTAGTGAGATCCCTAGAGATATTTCTAACGTATGTCTAGGGATGTCCCTAAGGATAAGTATACATATAAGATATAGTCCTAGAACTATGGTAACGATCTTAGAATTTAACCTAAGAAGTTAGATATTGAGGATACTCCCCCTTTGTTATGTTGTTTTCCCTAGCATGATTTTTGCCTCTCACACTATTCTTTTTGGGTTTTAGAAAATGGCTGGAAACAAGGTGATTCACAATAATGGAGGATATGATGGACAAAGGAATGATATTTTTCATGAGAAACAAAATGAAATGGGATTTGGAAGTCCAAACATCATTATTATGCCGAATCAGCAATCTCACAATATGATCAATAAAGTAAAATTTGGTAAGTTTCCTGACTCGGCTAATAAGAGAAAGATGGAGTTTCATGAAGATCATAGAGGAAAGAAAGTTCAATTTCCCCTATGTAAATCATGTGGGAAGAGGCATCAAGGAGAATGTTTCAAAGGAACTAGAAGATGCTTTGGGTGTGGAAAAGAAGGACACAAAGCAAGTAAGTGCAAAGGAAAAGGTTCAGTTAACACCATGGATGAGGATAATGGTATTGCTACGACATCAACAATGGTTAAATGTTTTAAATGTGGAATGTATGGGAATTATGGAAACCAATGCCCTAAGGGAAAGTCTCATGAAGATAATCAGTATGGTCGTATGGGAAGTATTTATGTTGATGATGATGAAGAGACTACAAATGATATGTGAGATGAAAGAATTTTTGAAGCTCGGTCAATGGTTTAAGAATGTAGTGGAATGATTACATGTTTATCATGTATAATGTTGTATAAGTAATCTCATGGTACTATGGAATAAAGAGACATGTGAGGATTGTTACATTGTTGTCTGATTAATGTTACCAGTAACCATGAATGGTTATTCAGATACTTTTGGAAAGTAGATGATAAGTGCATAATGAAAGGATAAGAAGATAATGAGATGTTTGATTGTATTCATGAGCTCATGATTGATATAAGGACCAAGTGATATCATAGTTTGAGTATATAGAATTTTGAGGATTCTGGTATGTGGAAAGTGTTAACTTTTAACTGCATTCAAGTTTTCACTAAGGTTCAATGGGTATTCAAGAGAGTACAATATTAAGGCCTTTGAATGTTTGGAATGTGTCCAACAAGATATATCTTATGATATATGGGGATCAACGATGGTATTAAATCTCTGGTAATCGTTTTCACTATGTTATGAGAATGGACTACAATATTATGGATAGGACTAAAGATTGGAATGGATTATGTTGGACATAAGTTAGTATTGTTTAAGGATAGAAGTTTTTCGATATTATGGGATGTTATAGTAATATAGTTTTAGAAAAAGGACAACCTGCAGGACGGGCGACAACCCATCGCTTCGGACAAGGCTGTGGGAATCGAACCCACAACCGAAGTGCGACTGGCCTTTATCGCCTACCACTGACCTACAGGAAGTCCCTGTTCAGTAGAAACTAGTTTTATTTTATTAAGCGGTATGATATATGAAGTATAAGTCCATTTTAGGAACCATATATGATTAATCTCACTATAGATCGATTTATGCATATAATTTTTGCTAACCTTTTGTTTGAGACAGATGGAATGACCCGTCATTCTATCACATGATCTGCTAACACTTCACGAATAACAAATTCAACTTCATTTATTTAAGAGATGAAGTGGAAATTGTTCAAGGCACGAACAACAGTGAGATTGTACCAAAATAAAGTAAGTATTTATTAAAATTCAAATTTTCAACTTTAGGGGAAATGATCTTGAAAACCAAAAATGTTGTCCTAGTGATCTTATACCCGATGAATCAGATGGTACCTTATATCATCACAAATCTATGGATTTGTGATTACTGGCTTTTCCATAGCCATGTTCTCTACCACTCTCCATCAGAACATGATGGTTAGATTTCTCTTCCATATCCATATTTTCACCTATGTGGAAACCCAATGATTAGTTTATTTGGGTAACCGTTACGTTTCATACTTTTGTTTTTAAAGATTGGTTTTGATATTCCTTTTTACGATGTGGGTTTCTATTAAAGAAACTTTCGAATAGTAAACCATTTATAACCCCGACGAATTTCGAGGGCGAAATTCATTTTAAGGGGGGTAGAATGTAACAGCCTAAGATTTTATAAAAAAATATTCTTTTTAATTTTATTAATGTCTTGTGTTGTACGCTACACCAAAAGGAGCTTGCACAACACGCATCCTTGTCTTGCCTTGCATTACACGCAATCGCGACCTTTCTCGATAGCGTGTGTAATACGCAATACCGAGTTTCACTAAACAACGATGTGCTATTAAAATATTATTAAAACTAGCCGTTATGAATAGTAATAACCACTTTTTAAAATTCTGTAAATCTTATTTTTCAAAATGAACTTCATTTTTGGATTCGGAGTATGAAATATAGCTTAGGATGAAATTTTGGCATTGTTCTGAAAAACATCAATTTTTGATGAATAGTGAAACTACTAAGTGGTAGTTAAAAAAACTGAATTTTTCATAAAACTTAATTTTGCCGCTTCTGTGAATGAAATTTCGAAAATCCGAGAGACACGGTTAATATCAAGGACTAAAATGTGGTTCAATGAGATGAAAATAATTTTTTGGTGAATAGTAACTTTTTACTTTTTTTTACCGCGGTTAATAGTAAATAGGGTAACTAAGGATAAATATGATATTACTATTACCCTAACACATGTCCTAATTCTATTGGACAAGTGTAATTCGACCAAAAACAATCTTAGGAATAAAATATGACCATTTAGGCCCACTTGGATTAGATTAGGACATTTATTATTAATTTATTTAAAGAAAGGTTAAAATAGTTAAAATCAAAGTTTAATAAGTAAATCATTTTTAATATGGGGTTATACATAAGATAAATTCGATTGTAAATATTCATTAGAAAGCTAAAACGATTTCCTACATAATGATATTTTATATATAATTTTTAGACTTTAAATAATTCAATTTATTTATGACACAATGATGATGCAGTAATTATCTTATTAATGAAATATTGACATAATTGATGTTATAAACACAAAAATAAATGTAATTTGAGATTTTTTATGAATTCCACTAATTTTATAGGTTACTATGATATATTAATGTTGATTTAATCAACTTGTTTCGAACATTTAATTCTGTTATGACTTTCACAAAAATCATATATCAAATAGTGTCAAAATTGACAAAAAATAGTTTTTAAATAAAATATTATATTATTAATTGTTATTGTATTCCTAAAAATCTAAGGTTCGTCCAAATTACATAGATAAGGATATATATATTAATAATAAACAATTTGGGGTTCGTTTGGCATGTTATAGTAAGATTATTAACCATATAGTGAAAGAAAACAAAAAGACACGGTAAAAGTTAAATTATTTAACTTAGAGTTAAATCTAATTGATAAGGTTTAAAATAAAATCCAAACATGTCTAAATTTGATTGGTTGATGAGATTACAACCCTATCTCATCTAATCTTAGAATATGAGTCATTTTTGGAGGTTTTTAAGTGGGGTTAGATTTATTATAAATTAATATTTTTAAGAATTCCTAAGGTGCCCCTCTCCTCCCCTATAAAAGGACACCTCCTCCCCCTCCTCCTCACACCAATTTGAGCACTCAAGCTCGGCCAACCCCTGCCAAAATCCCTTCTCCACTTCCCTAGCAACATCCTAGAGGTTCTGGTCTTCCTCAAAGACCAATTCTAGTGCCCTAAGAGGAGGTCTCAAAGAGGCACTTCAAAGAAGAGGTAATTACCGTTACCAATTCTTTCATCTTTATTTCTTCTTCCACTTCTTCTTCTTAGGTTGTTTCATTATGAAGTAATAACATCAGTATCACTCATATACTGATATGTTATTATAAGTATGAAACAACCCTATTTCACCATCTATCCATCCTACGGAAGAAGAAATCACCGCGCGTGCGTACGTACGGAATACCGTCTCCACGCCGTGGTGTAATCTATTTTCCACCACCACCTTACATGGATGGGTATAATGGTGTAAAGAATAACTATACATAGTTATTACAACATCATATTGATTCTGATATATTGTATAATACACTCCAATTCAATTCAATATTTATATAAATGATATCATCGCTCGTGCGTACGTACGGAATACCGTCTCGACGACGCGATGAGATTCATTCTCCATGTTAACCATTTAAGAATGATTATAATGTATATATAAGAAATAATAATGAAATATATGACATTATAAAGCTACTGGATTTATGTATATATATACATATGTATTTCATCTACTTACTTCCATTTCAAGACAATAAGGAAAGAAAAACAACGTTCATGCGTACGTACGGACTACCGTCTCCATGAACGGTGTTTTTCATTTTATTTATCTACCTATTATATATATATATATATACTGAATATATATGATATATAAATCATATTTTATATTCTGGAAGTAAGTAAATCATGATATAAGTAATAATGATGTCAAGAACAACAAGTCAAAACACCTACGATAAATGAAACGATTTTACCCAAAACGCTTCTTTAACATGGAATTTACAAAAGAACGGGTAATATAATGTCATAATTGAACCATATATGATATCATAACAATGAATATGATTCTGTAATAAGTCAATAACATGATTTAAATCATTATACAGGAGGTTCGGACACTTACAAAGCAAGTCGGACCTAAGGTAAGGGAAATATCACAATCTCATTTTTATCCGAGATTGTTAATTCGTAAGTATTTACTGGGGTGTATTTTATCATCCACATCCATGTTCCCTCAATATGTAATATTATTTCCATCCACCTACAATTGTTTAAATCCAATTTTACCCTTCTATGAGTTTTTAGTAAAGGATATGAAAGGAATCTTTTTTCGTTTTTCGTACGAGGTACTTTTTGACTTTTCCAACAAAAGTACGAAGAATGTTTTTTTAACTTATACGGCACGAACGGATTTATACTGTTTTATAAAGCCTTATTTTCATGAAGCTTCCTCTAAAAGATTTCATGACTATTTTCAATAAAATATCTTTCTTTTAAAATTGCATGATGTTTTGTGAAAAGAAATTGATTTTGAAGAAGAAAGGATATTTTCCTCGAGAATTCAATTCAAGTGTTTTATCAAAATTATTTTCCATATAAGATAATAAAGGGTTATGTTTCTATCCATATTTTTACATTGATTTGAATATGTTGTGATGAAATTATGTTTATGAATTCCTTTATCTTATATGAATGGTTTTATGATGTCATGTTGTTTAAGAATCCCATTTTTATTACATGGGTTATGCAATGATGTATGATTTATGATTTTGTGGCACACATAAGAAAGGATTCATTAAGAGATGGGTGGGACCTATATCTCCCTCCAATGCATTGGGTAAAGATTTTATATCTCATGAGATAGACATGGCTGGAATGGTAGGTTATACCGGTTCAGTGAAACAGGACTGAAACGAGGATTACTCGATTCAGAAAGGGACTTTGTCCACTAAGATAGTCTTGGCAATGAGTCTTGACTAACAAGAAATGATTCTCTATGATTATGTGTGTATGACACAATGATTAATGTTTTATGTTATGATTTCATTTCACTACTATGATTTATCCCATGTTATGAAATTATGCTCTCTTTTGCAGGTTAAGATTTCCAAAAAAATGTTATGTTCTTATGAAAATTATGTGATTGATATTTCCTTTGTTTACCTTTACTGAGCATTTGAGCTCACCCTTTTATGTTTTCTTTTCCCCAGGATATAAAGAAAGGTTTTAGGTAAAAAAAAAAGGAAGATCTTTATGAGAGATATTGAAGATCTTTCACCACGATTAGAAGATTATACTCCGAGTTTCCAAAGACACTAAACTATTACGATCCTTGTGTGTATATTTTTGTTATGTATTAAGTATTCTGCAAAAGTAAAGTAATGTCTATGTACGTCAGGCTTCGGGCCTCTACAGGGGAGGTGATGATTATGGGCTTTGTAATATCAGAAAAAAGGGGTTTGGTAGATACTAATATGATTAGTGTGTATATTTCATGGGACCATCCAAATAACATTTTTGAGATCAGAGTATTTTTTTTCCTAGATGGTGATTACACGTGGTTTCTTTTTTATTTCTCTCTAATTTATTCATAAATGATATCTCTCACCTAGAACACGGTTAATATTCAATGGATACCATAATGGAAATCAACTTTTGAGGATCTAAAATGATGATTGAACAAAACTCTTGTTATGATGTATCTAGAATATAGAATATAATATGTATTATATTATGATGCCACATGTTTGAGTCCTTGGTGTATGATGATGTAGGATGATCAGGTGGTGGCTTATAGATATAACTAACTCTATCAACATGAGAATAATTACATAACCCATGAGTTAGAGTTTATAGTGCTGATGCATTTACTACAAACATGGAACCATTATATTTTTGGAGGGAATTTTGTAGATTATTGTGATCATAAGAGTTTATCATACATTTTATCCTAAATATATTTGATGTTAAGGTAGAATCTTTGGGTCGTGTACCTTTTTGGGATTGATTTTGATTTATTCTGTACCCTAGAAAATGTTAATGTTGTGGATGATGATTTGAGAATGAAATTTCTAGTTCAAGGGTTGACAGACTCCAATGGGGAGTGAGATTTTTTAGGGATATTTGATCAAATAAATTAGGTGACCAATGGGAATTGTAGATTTGTGTTATTGTCCATTGTTCAGCTGAATCCATCTTTCCATGATCTGATTTAGTTGTAGAATACTTCTTATGAGTTTTTCTTGTAGTATTTGAAGTTCCATCATGGTGGGGAGATGCCTTGTGATTTTTCTTTGTCTGTTGAGGGAGTATTGTGCATCAAGGGTCTCCTCATAGTACCATTGTCATTTGGGAAGCTGGTGATGTATGTTATCCACTAGTATCTATGGTCCGTTCACCATGGTGCCACCAAAATTTACTATGATGTATGCCAAAATTTCTAGTGGCTAGGTTTGAGGAAGGACATAGGTGAATTTTTATCCTGGTGTTATACGTATGAGTAGGGTGAGAAGAGATACAAAGTCCCTATAGTTTACTTCAACCATTACTCATTCCTACACGGATGTGGGATGAGATCTTCATGGACATTATTGTTAGAATTTATCCTAACTCTGGGGGTAGGAATTATTTTTGGGTAGACCATTTGACCATCACAATCCATTTCATTCCAATCAGGAATTTAGATATAGTGGATGCTTTGGGTCAAATATATTCCCATGAGGTTTTGAGGATTCATGGTGTCCTATTACAATTTTTTTATAAAAGGGTCCCCTTTTACATTGTGGTTCTGGGAAGGTTATAAGAAGGTGATGGGGTCCAGTATTAGAAAAATGGACTATAAACACAGATTCCCAATATTGGGTGTATAGGTTTGTTATCATGTCCTATACCCAAGATTTAGGAAAACTGTGGGTATAAGAATGTTTTTTGAGACATATACCAATGGTTTTTGTAAAACTATGGAAATATGGTTGTTTTTTGAGGACCTATACCCATTTTTTCCCAATTGTGTGTATAGTTTTCCTATGTTATTCCAAGGGATAAAAAATATCCCGAGACCAAATTTTTTTCTTGTGACACATATTCCCACGGTTTTCCCTCATATAATCGTGGTTTTGAAAAATATATTTAGCTATATATATATAAGTTAAGTAGATTTCATGGTGAGGTGCTGGGTGTTAGATGACAAGGTCGTAGGATCGAAACTCACTACCAGATTTTTTTAAAACCTATACCCATAGTTTTCAAACTCTAGGTATAGGGATATGACATTTTGGAAAAAGCCCATACCCATAGTATGGAAAACTTTGGGTATATTCCATAGATCTATACTGATTTTTCAGTTTCACATGGTTCCAAAAACTGTGATTTTACCATATACCCACATATTTTGGAGCTATACCCATGGTTTTGAACTATGGGTATAAGTAAGTTTTCACATAGTTGTCAGTAGTCATGTTGAGTACGATATTCTATCCTCAAAAGAAGAATTTGAAAAAGAAGGCGAGTCAAATATTTGAAGAAATTATCTAGTCATGCTTTCTTGATTATAGTGTTTCATAGGATAAACATTTAGTATTGGTTGAGTTTTCATATAATAATATTTACCAAACTTATATTCGAATGGTTCCATGTGAGGTGCTTGACGGTCAGATGTGTAGGTTTCAATTTTTTTGGCCTGAGGCAGGCGAGACCTCATTTCTAGGACCAAGCCTTGTGCATGAATCTTTTGAATAATTTATGTTTATTAGATAAAAGTTATCGATAGATTATATTCATAAAATGTATTATTCTGATCAGAGGCATTGAGCTTTGGAGTTTTTTGTGGGTTCCCAGATGTCTCTAAATGTGACACCTCACATGGGTCATCATCATTTCGGTAAGAAAGGAATGTTAATGATGAGGTATATCATACATTTTTAGAATACCACGATAATTGGTGATGTGTAATATGGTTTAGATTTTCCTTCTAAGTTAACATCAATCCATGATGTGTTCCATGTTTCTCAGTTTAAGAAATATAACCAATACCCATATCATATATTAAATTGGGTAGAGTAGGAAATAGAGTCAGATTTCTCTATGTTTGACCAGCCTGTGTAGATTATAGATTTCATATACAAGGTTATTTGTGGGATGTATATGATGCTGGCCTGAGTTCTTTGGCATCATGTTAATGATGTGTATGTGACATGGTAGAAGATGTCATGGGATGAGTATGATTATGCATCTTGATTATCTGATAATGATTCAAGTCAACTATATGGGGATGAATATTTTCCATGCTGTGGATACTTTTCACATTTGCGATTTTATTTTTAGTTATTTATTTATTTATCATATGATTATCCTTAAGTTTAATTTTTTATTTTTGGTGAAATTGGATAATTAGGGAATGGAATTAGGTGGCACATCGTTAGAGCACGTTTTAGAGACAATATGGGATAATTTTCTATCATGTCCCTCTTAGACAGTGATGGATGCACGGTTTCAACATAGTTTGGAAGACCATACAAGTAAACCATGTGACTTTTCCATGTTTTAAAAAAATATGTCTTTACCTTTCCCCCCCCCCCCATTGATTTTTAACACCAAACACCCATAATCCTCCACATTTTGGATTCCTAACCCTAGGAAACTCTTCCCCTCCTACATTCTCCCTATTAAGTTTAATTTTGTTGTGATTTTTGATGGGATTCATCAAGAAAAATCCAAGTATGTGGTTTTACTTCTTGATTTATCCACTTTTCTAGGGTATCCCTTTTTATTTCAAGGGGTTTCATATCTCCAGTGTGTTTTTTGAACTACATAGGGGTTGATCTAGATTCTTTGGGTTCAATAATGATTTTGTGGTTCTATCATACCTTTATAGGGTCCCTTGGTGGTGCAGTTTTGGGTTAACATCGATTTCTGGATGTTTTTACACACGAGGACACTCATTCAATGTTTAAACATTATTTTCTGATTTTGATATGCATACTTAGATTATTTGTTATGTTCTATGTATTGCAAATGAGGTCTGAAATGTGTTTTAAATGGATTCAAGGTGTTTCTATGTTGAAATATGGTTTCCCAAGGGAACTGGGTTAAGTTCCATGCATGATTCCTTTTTTTCTTTATAAAAGAGTTTGATATAATGTGTAAATGGTGGGAATCATGTATATAAAACGATTTTTGGGCGAATATGGATTTAAAAGAGGTTTTAGTTAAAGAAATATTGGTTTATCATGTTGTAGCACCCTAGTTTGAGATATATAGCCTTTAATTATTCCTTTTTATGTGTTTAAAGTTCATGGGATGAGTTGGGAAGAGTTTGGGAGATTTTGGAATAGTTTTGAATTAGTTTGGAGGCTTTTCTAAGGGTGCATGGTTTGAGCACAGTTAGGGGAAACCATGCAGATGCT
Organism: Viscum album; assembly: GCA_963277665.1. Classification (NCBI taxonomy): domain Eukaryota; kingdom Viridiplantae; phylum Streptophyta; class Magnoliopsida; order Santalales; family Viscaceae; genus Viscum; species Viscum album. The sequence continues at coordinate 934,780,116 of OY728141.1, forward strand.
CTAGGAAACCGTGTAGGGGGAGACAGTAGGCCTCTCAAATCCTACACACGGTTTTCCCAACCATGTGAGGCCACCATTCAGACCCTTTCTCTCGAGACAGTAGCGTGCGCACGGTTAGCGCACAGTTTTCCATACTCTGCGGACTAACCATGTGGTCACTTACAAATAGGGTTTTATGTTCTGGTCTCTCTCAGGATTAACCTATTCCTCTCTAAATACTCGCCCACTCGATCCTCTCTTAAGATTTTCAGCACTCAAGGGTTGGAGGGACTCTCCCACACTTTATTGGAAGCAAATCGAAGGGTTTTCAAGGTGGTTTGAAGGTGATTTCTCCCGGGTAAGTCTTCTCTCATGGTTTATTTTGGTTTCTCTCTAGATCTACGCATCTCCCTTTATTGGTTTTCTAGATCTACATCTAGGGTATGTAGATATAGGGTTTTTGTTTCCTTGGATGTTAATTGTATGGCTCTCAGATGTTAGAGAAGGGGATCTAGAGAGGTTTCAATGGTGCGTTCTTCGGATTTGAGGTGCAATTGCTTGTGGGTCGTGTTCACCAGAACCCTAAAGGTAGGTGGCTTCTCTCTTGACTCCACATGGTTAGAGTTAATGATTTTGATTACAATTAATTTGTTTGGATTGAAATTAATTGTGTTTTTATGTGCAATGTTAGTTGGAAATCCATTTGGGGATTTTTGGTAAAAAGGGGATTTTATGGTGAAATGCTATAGCTGTGGATTTTAAAATTGAGATTTTAAAATGGGTTGCTATAATTGATTTGGGAAAATGGTTGAGGAAAATGGCTTTCAATAAACGGATGATTTATTTCTGTGGATTGGTATGCAATGGAATTGGTTGATTGCATGCTGTTGTGACATTGGTGGGTTATATGCTTGGTTGTGATTGATTGGAATGTTGTTTGGAAGTGGAGATAAGTACCACTATTAAAAGGAGATCGATATGGTATAGAAGGGCCACCATAAATAGATAAGTGGGGGAGAAGAACCAATCATTATGAATGGTTTAATGGGTTGGACTGAAGCTCCACCATTTAGTTGTGGTCAGGAAGTACAACTAGGTGTGAATTGGTGAACGAGTTGGACAGAAGCTCCCCCGTTTGGTTGTTTTGGTTGTCTGTTGTGCATTTATTTGCAAGTTGGAAATTTCTGTGCTAGTGTGTGAATGATTAAATGGATTGTTTCATGTTTGTTTAGATACCCCTTGGTTGCTTGGTTTGGGTGAGACGACTTGATAAGGCTGTGTTTGGTTTATGGTAATGGTTGCACTTGTGATTTTTTTATATAAATTTTTTTATATAAATGTGCTAACTATTTTATCCTAGTGAAGTGTGTAGGGAATTCAATTTGGGAAATCCTACTAAGTAGTTTTACTCACCCCCTACTTTGTCTTGTTGGTGTCTTTGTAAATGTTGTGTATCGTGATGTGGGAAAAGGTAACACATCACCATCCTTTAGTGGTGCATCGTGATGTCTGGGTGGAGCATGGAGCATGGAGCTTTGTGTGGAGCCATGGAGTGTGTCTTGGATTATTTTTTGTATTTTTTTGAGTCTTCTACATAGTACTCTAACATGGTATTGGTCGTATTGGTTTTGGGTTGTATTTTAGAACAACTTGGTTGTCCTTTGAGAATTCATGTTTGAATGTATTGTTTGACCTGAATCATATTGTGGTTGATAGTGGATGATTTTGTTGGTTTTTTCAAAAGGTAAAATCACTACCAACTTTATTCTTGTAGCCCGTGGAATTTATTACCTGCCTTTGGCATCTTGGGAATATAACTTAAGGCCAAGTAACCCTCACCGCCTTCTCAAGCCAAAGAGGTAGGGGAGGGGTGTTACAAGTGGTATCAGCTTGTTCGGTCCTTTGGAGTTGATTCTTGGATTTGGATCTGACATTCGTTATAGTATATTCCTTGAGTTGGGATTGTATCAAGGAATAGGAATATCAGAACATGTAATGTATAGCATAAAAGGATGTATCTAAGCCTTTTATGTTGAAATTCAAGATACCAGGGAGTTGGGTACATAAGTGTTTTGGAGACACTTATAGGCATTGGATATCTCATTGTCATGGGTGTACCCAATGAGAGGAGCATGACACGCACGGTAGAAATGAATTCCCTCTAGGATGTATATTTCATTGGGGTATAATGATTTATCGGGTGATATGAATGTTTGAATTTGTAATGTGAATAAATTGGTATTTTGAAAATGTTTTGATTTTAAAAACGGTGAAACATGGAAAATGTGAACTTGTGGAAATCCTTATGTGATAGTGTTGTGTAATGTGATTAGAAAAGGGAATTATTGATGTATACAGATGTGAGAATCATGGTTGTTTGTTTTCTGTTGATAGAAATGGATCTGGGTAGGTGTCGTAGAGACCAACCGGAGGAGGCTACTGAGAATATGGTAGCACCTGAGCCTCAGGTGAACCAGCAGCTAGTGCAAAGCATAGTGAAAGCTTTCTATGATATGAAAAGTGGAAAAAAATAGATGAACCAAGGGATGTGGATCATCCGGTTCAGTTTCAAAAGAAGAATCCACCCATCTTTTGGGGTGATTCAGAGCCGGAGATGGTAGGAGCATGGTTGAATAGAATGAACAAGATTTTCAAGTTCTTAGGAACACCGATAGATTTAAAAGTGATGTTTCGCACATATATGTTGGAAGATCTTGCCCTTCAGTGGTGGGTGTTGGTATTCCAAGAAGGGATGGACTAGGGTGTGACATGGTTAGAATTTGAGGAATTTTTTAATAAACAATTCTACCCACATGCGTTCAGAATTCAGCGTATGACTGATTTTCCTCAGTTTGAAGCATGATCTTATGTCTATGACGGAGTACGCAGCTATGTTTATGAACATAGTGAGGTTTTCACCTTAGGTGGCGGGTAGCACATCGTTGAAGGCACAGATCTTTGAAGTTGGGTTAAGGCAAGAAATTCGTTCAAAGATAGCAGTACTGTGTATAGATGATTACATAGAGATGGTCAATGGAGCCTCAGTGGCTGAGCGGGATCTGTTGGGCACTCCAGGCAGAGAAAGCAAGGTGGTACCCATGGGGAATAGTCGGAACTCTAACACTGGGTTCAAGCGAAGGAGGGACACTTATTCACCGGGAGGGATTATGGAATATAATCTGATGATAGGATAGGTGAATCTTCCTCCAAATCCCCAGAGCAGGCCAGGATGTTTTCAGTGTGGATCAATGAGCTACAACAAGAAAGATTGTACGACACAACCTCGAGCATGTCATAATTGTAAGAAGATGGGGCATCTCTAGCATTATTGTTGGAATTCTCCAATGTCGGGTGCATGTGATACTTCTCAGGGATCACAGATGTTGTATGCTTCGACGGGACGGGGATACCAGCACAAGAATGTAATGTGCAGACAGTGGATTTTACGTCATGCAATAGCGTTAGACATCTGTTTAGAGGAGAGAGGCATGAAATATAGGGTGCAATGGGTTTTTTGGCACCAACATTAGACACATTATCATATCAGTTGGCAGTTTTGTTGTTTTAATCGGTAAAGTTTGTTGAGCAGAGTGTTCTCCCGGCAGTGGCGGATCAGTTCATGGATGTTTTTTCCCAAGAATTCTCTAGGTTACCTCCCGTAAGAGAAGTGGAATTTAGGATTGATCAACTTCCAGGGACCATTCTTATCTCACATCCATCTTATCAGATGGCACCAGTTTAATTGAGGGTATTGAAATTCTAGTTGGAAGAGTTATAAAACAATGGGTTTATCCGACCAAGCACATCTCTGTGGGCAGCGCCGATGTTGTTTGTGAAAAAGGTGTATGGACCTTTGAGGCTATGCATTGATTATCGTAGACTTAACCATGATACGATAAAGAACAGATATCCACTTCCATGAATTGAATATTTGTTCTACTAGTTGAGGGGAGCCCAATGGTTCTCCAAGATCGACATGAGGTTGGGATATCATCAATTGCGGGTGAGGAAGGATGATATTCCTAAAACAGGTTTTAGAAGTAGATATGGCCATTATGAATATGTGGTTATGCCCTTTGGTCTAACGAATGCACCAGTGGTTTTTATGGAATTGATGAATCGGATATTTCAGAGATATCTGGATTCATTTGTGGTGGTGTTATTAGATGATATTCCGTTGTATTCAAAGATAAGGGTGGAGCATGATAAGCCCTTGGAGATAGTTCGAGGGATCTTGAGGGATCATCGGTTGTATGCCAAATTGTCAAAGTGCTACTTTTGGATACATTTAGTTTGTTTTCTTGGCCATGTGATTTCTGAAAGGGGTGTTTTAGTTGATCTGTAAAAGATAGAGGCTATTGTCTTGTGGGAACTTCCAAATAATGTGTTTGAGATACAAAGTTTCTTTGGTCTATCTTGTTATTATCGGCATTTTTTTCATGATTTTTCACGTTTGGCTTCGCTGATGATAGCTTTGACATGAAAGAATGTTTCATTCCAGTTGAATGAACAGTGTCAGTAGTGTTTCAAAGAGATAAAGGGTCTCCTTACATCAGCACCAATATTGGGTTTTCCAAAACCAGGAAAAGGGTACGTGGTGTATTGTGATGCATTGGGAAAAGGGATGGGGGTGCGTTCTCATGCAAGGGAATCCTATGGTTGCATATGACTCATGGAAATTGAGAGTACATGAGAAGAACTACACGAATCATGATTTGGATTTGGAATCAGTGGTCCATGCTTTGAAACTGTGGCGTCATTATATCTTTGGTGAGAAACTCACAGTATATACCGATCATAAGATCTTGAATCACATTTTCTCACAAAGGTATTTGAACTTGAGGCAAATGAGATGGATAGAATATCTCCATATGTTTGATTTTGACTTAATGTACACACCAGGTAAGGGAAATTTGGTGGAGTATGCATTAAGTAGAAAATCATATGCTCACATGGTGAAACATGCATCAGACCAGTGGCAGTTGATGTCGATTATAGCCGATATGCGGTTGTAATGTGAGGACCAGGGTGATAGAGTGGTCTTCCTTCCAGTTTTGTTGATTCCTGACTTGGTTGTCTTGGTTAAAGTGGCACAGATATCTGATTCTGAGTGTGTGACCATGGGGTCGAGACTCAATGGTTAGCATACCATTGAGGGTTGGCAACTGAATGGAGATTCAGTTTTGTGTTTTCGGAATCAGATGGTTGTACCAGTTGGTTTTCAGGAGGATCTTCTCAGGGCGTATCATCATTCCAGGTGGTCTGTTCATCCTGTAATTTAGAAAATGTATAAATCATTGAAAGAGCAGTTCTGGTGGGCTGGTATGAAAAGAAGAGTGGCTGAGTTTGTTTCAAGATGCCCGACTTGTCCGCAGGTCAAGGTAGAACATTAGAGGCCAGCAGGAATGTTGTAGTCTTTACCAATCCCTGTATGGAAGTGGGAGAAAATAAAAATGGATTTTGTCACAGGTCTCATAAGAATGGTCAGAAATCACGATGACATTTGGGTGATAGTGGATTGGCTAATGAAGTTGGTCCATTTCATTCCAATTCGTGAATCCGATACGGTGGAGGATCTATCCAAAATCTATATCCTAGTGGTGTTAATTAGGCATGGTGTTCCAGTTTTGATCATATCCGATAGAGATCTGAGGTTTACATCTCATTTCTAGAAATCCTTACAGCATGCCCTAGGAACTAAGTTGACCATGAATATGGTGTATCACCCTCAGACGGATGGTCAATCCGAGAGGACGATACAAACATTGGTGGATATGTAGTGGGCTTGTGTCATAAATTTTGGTGGCTCATGGGAGGAGAACTTGTCATTGGTTGAGTTCTTGTACAATAACAGTTATTATGAATCCATACACCTGGCTACGTTTGAAGTGTTGTATGGGAAGTCGTGTCGTCTCCACTAAGTTGGGTGGAAATAGGTGAGTCCTCGATTGTTGGACAGATCCTTTTCTAGGAAACTATAGAGAAGTTCAAGATGATTAGAAAGAGAATGGAGACAACTAAGAGTCTTCAGAAATCATATGCGGATCATCATCGACGGACTTTGTCATTCTAGGTGAGTGATCATGTTTTCTTGAAGATCTCTCCTAGGTTGGGACATTGTCGGTATGTGAAGCAGGGGAAGTTATCTCTGAGATACATTGGACCTTTTGAGATTCTTGAGCGGTTTGGTGAGGTGTCTTATTGTTTGGCTTTACCACCATAGTTTAGTGCGGTGCATAATGTGTTTCAAGTGGCGCAGTTGAAAAAGTATCAGCCGGATCGTGACCATGTGATTCGTTGGGATCATGTCGAGCTAGAACCGGATGCTTCGTTGTTGCACATGCTAGTGCGGGTTGTGGATAGGCAAGAGAATTTCTTGCGTGGTAAAATCATCAGCTTGGTTTATGTTTTTTGGAAGCATGGTCAAATCCAATAGGAGTAATGGTAATGGGAGAAAGAGATGGTTGATGAGTGGCCTGAGCTCTTTCAGCAAAGGGTGGGTTCACTACATTCTGACTATGGAAAGTCCAATGGTTGAGAGAAAATAGCACCCCACCCCCCAGTTTGAGGTATTTAGACTTTTTTTATCCCTTTTTATATGTTTAATGTGTAAGGGATGAGTTGGGAATAGGTTTGGAGAGTTTGGAATAGTTTTGAATGAGTTTGGAGGATTTTCTAAGGGTGCACGGTTTGAGCACGGTTAGGGAAAACCATGCAGATGCTCCAAGAAATCATGAAGGGGGTGAAATTAGGCTTCTCATGGCTTGTGCACGGTTTTCCAAACTATGCGAGGAAACTGTTATGACCCTTACTCTCGAGACAGTAGTGTGTTCATGGTTAGCGCACGGTTTGCCAAACCGTGCGGACAAACCATGCGGCCACTTAAAAATAGAATTTTATGTTCTGGGCTCCCTCAGGCATAACCTATTCCTCTCCAAATCCACTCCTACTCAAATATCTCTTGGTATTTTTGGCTCTCAAGGGTTGGAGGGACTCACCCACTCTTTTTGGAAGCAAATAGAAGGGTTTTCAAGGTGGTTTGAAGGTGATTTCTCCCGGGAAAGTCTTCTCTCATGGTTTCATTTGGGTTCTCTATAGATCTACGCCTCTCACATTATTGGTTTTCTAGATCTACATCCTTGTTATATAGATATATGTTTGTGGTGGCCTTGGATGTTAATTTTAATCCTTGTGGATGTTAGGGAAGGGTATCAAGAGCAGTTTCGGTGGTGCCTTCTCCAGATTTGAGGTGCAATTGCTTGTGGGTCGAGTTCACCAGATCCCTAAAGGTAGGTGGCTTGTCCCTCAACTCCACTTGGTTAGAGCTAATGTTTTTCATTACAATTAATTTATTTATCTTCAAACTAAATGTGTTTTGATGTGCGATGTTGGTTGGAAATCCATTTGGGGATTTTTTTGGAAAATGGGGTTTTATGGTGAAATGTTATTGTTGTGGATTTTAAAATGGAGATTTTAAAATGGGATTCTATGATTGATTTGGTAAAATGGTTGAGGAAAATGGTTTTCAATAAATGGATGATTTATTGATGTGGATTGGTATGCAATGTAATTGGTTGATTGCATGATGTTGTGACATTGGTGGGTTATAAGCTTGGTTGTGATTGATTGGAATGTTTTGTGGAAGTGGTGAGAAGTACTACTATAAAAAGGGGATGGATAGTGGTAGGAAGGGCCACCATAAAAGGATAAGTGGAAGGTAATAGACACTAGTTGTGAATGGGAGAACAGGTTGGATGGAAGCTCAACCATTTGGTTGTGGTCATGAAGTACCACTTGGTGTGGATGGGTGAACGGGTTGGACGGAAGCTCCACCGTTTAGTTGTTTTGGTTGTTTTTTGTGAATTTCATTGCAAGTTGGTAATTGTTGTGCTAGTGTGTGAATGATGAAATGGCTTGTGGAATTTTAGGTTGTCTTTCCCTTGGTTTCTTGGTTTGGGTGAGATGGCTTGATTAGGGTGTGTTTGGCTTATGGAAATGGTTGTACTTGTGATTATTTTATATAAAATGTTTTATATAAATGTTCTAATTGTTTTATCCTAGTGGCGTGTGCAGGGAAGTCATTTGGGGAAATCCTACTGAGTTGTTGTACTCACCCCCTACTTTGGAACGTTGGTGTCTTTTCAGATGTTGTGTATCGTGACATGGGGAAAGGTAAGGTATAACCCTCCTTTAGTGGTGCATCGTGATGTTTGTGTGGATCATGGGGCATGGAGCTTGGTGTGGAGACATAGAGTGTTTCTTAGCTTATTTTGGGTCTAATGTTGATTCTTCCTCATAGTACTCTGACATGGTATTGGTCATATTGGTTTTGGGTTGTATTGTAGAACAACTTGGTTATCCTTTGAGAATTCATGTTTTAATGTTTTGTTTTTCATGCATCATATGGTGGTTGATAGTGGATGGTTTGGATGTTTTTTTCAGAAGGGAAAATCATTCCCCACTTTATTCATGAATCCCTTGGAATTTATTTCTAGCCTTTGGTGTCTTGGGAACATCGCTTAAGGACAAGTAACCCTCACCACCTCCTCAAGCCAATGAGTTAGGGGCAGGGTGTTACACATGTGATTTCAGGTTGATTGAATTGTGTATGTGTGAATGTGATTCTTTATGTGACATGTGGAATAAAAATTGAGAATAAAGCGAATCGAAGGTATTTAAGAGGGTGGACTATGACTATTACGCTAGTTGACTCGGATGTGGATTGAACCAGGTTATTCTAGTAGGATTTACAATTATAACACTAACTAAATTATGATGATGATTTGATACTGTTAGAATTTTGGACGGATTTCTCTATAGTGTCTCGTGCATAGGGACGTTTTAGGTTGTGTTTTCTATACCATGAGTCACCGAGATACGAGGTACCTAGTGTCTCATTGAAGCTAGATCCTATAGCTATTTCTCATGACATAGTTCTCTATTTATATATTTAATTTAACATCATCATATGGCCCTCTTTACTATTTATTTAAAAATAAAAACTTGTTTCCTCAAAAATGTTTTCTATAAATATGTCTGAATTCATTTTTTTAAAACATGCATGTTTATTTTTATTATAAATTTTTAGCATGAAATATCTTTTTTTGGGTGGCATCATACTAGGAGGTGGCCCAAACCCTACCAACACCTTAGGGTTTTTGTAAGACTTGTTATGTTTGACTCAAGTAAAGGAAATATGTGTTACAATGATGTTTAAACCGATTGTTATTTTTCCACTTCTTATAGGGGATGGTGTTTGTGGATTGAGGATGATGTTCATCTTTTCACGTAGAGGTTTTCATGATATTTTTTGTTCCATTTCATTGAATCGTTTTTTGATTACTGTTTAATGTTGTGAACCTTGTGTCTTAAAATTATTTTGACTTGGTGGGATTTGGTTAGTTTTTTTTGTGATTTTTATTTCTATTTGAGGTTTTATGCCTATAGAAATGGGTGAAATCTTTCCCAAATCATATTTTTCATACCCATATATTGGTTACCAGCACATGGGGATCAATAATTCCCATCTTTCTATACCATGAAATAGGTTGGGGGTCGGGTTGGATGGTAACCCATATTAGTTCATGTCAATAGCAAGATGATTATGATATAATACTTTGATGGATGAAGTGGAATTCTTTTCTAAAGATGAAAATGCATCCAAAAAATATAAGAAGAAGATCACTAGAGATATAAGAGTGTTCTGAGTAATAATGATGAATCAAACACGACTATCAATAATTATTCAATGGATTAATGTTCTAAAAAGTTCATAAAATTCATTAACATTTTTGATAAAGTTAAAGACTCCTCAAATACTAAAGAAGAAGGAGGTGAACAATCTTATAGAGAGTATCAGCTTGGAAAAGAACCTGTTGCATGAATAGAGAAAAACAGATATCTTATAAAATAAAAAATAATGATAACGAATGATAGTGGAAATTTTTTGAGTGGTGAAAAGTATGATGTTAAGAAATAATAAGATTACGTCCAAAACTTATCTTGTTATGAAGATAGAATTACTGATCATGGAAACACAGTCAAAGATTTCAATAAGATTTTAGCTTTCAATGAAGAGAAGGATAACCAGTATCAATCAAAACATCTTAATTCCAAAAAGTCCTTAATAAATATGAATGAAAACTAAAATAGAGCTTCAAATTTAAAATCTAATAATGAAAATGTTAATGACAGCGAAAAAAATTCATGAATGCGGTGAAATTAGTCCCCACAAAAATATTGTTTCATTTAATTTTTCTAAAATTTCATTTTCTATAAAAATTTCTATGATTGACAGGGTGTAAAAAGGATGTGAGAAACCGATCTATTCTAAAATAGATTATAACTAACTCAGGAGGAATGTTGTTCCATTTCCATTGATTTTTAAATCTTGAAGATGTTATCATACTCAAGAATGCTTCAACATTGAAAGATATTACTTCAATATAAAGTAAATATTTGATATTTTTTGCTTGTAATATAGAATCTATGGGAATAAAGATTATAATTATTTGCACAAATTACCTCTACTTGGAAGAAGGAATGAATATATTTGAATAAATAGTGAAGGTCAAGTGAGTTTCTTTCCTAACATCTATAATGTTGAAAAAATGATTTCTAAAGATGTTAGAAGCATTCCAATAATGAATTAGTTTTACTTTATAAAATAATATTTTGGAAGATGTGGTCAACAATTTCATATTGTTAAAGAATATATTACTACTCTTCTAAAACATGTTTTGTATGAAAGATAATAAAAAGAAGATTCAATGAATAAATTTCATGAAAGAACCTATGTTGTTGACACATCCTTGAAACAAAGTAAAAAATAACAGACGATAGATACATGATAGTGGTTCTTCTTCACACATGATTGGTGATTTAAAAAACGTGAAACATGTTAAAAATCATGATGGAACTGATTTTACGATTGTGAATGACAGTTCTATGACAATTAGTGGAATTAGAATGGATGATATGGAAGATGTAAAGTAAACATCTATGGAATTATTTTTTGTTAATGGGATATAGCATAACTTACATAGTGTAATTCAACATGGTGATTATGTAAAATAAGAGAAACATTGAAAATATATTTATGTTATCAAAATAGTGAAACATGAAAAATTTATTAAAAAAAGAGATAGAGACAATGAGAATCTATTAAAAATAAAATAATTTGACAACACATGTTACTTATGTGATGAAGATGAAAATAAGTTGTTGAATGAAATACATGGAATCCTCGTACAGAAAAGAACGAACAAAATTTATAGGGATATTTCTATATGAAACATTCCGTAATTGAAAATAATAGAAGATGATATTTTTGTATGTTTTTTGAATGGTATGATTACTAATAATAATCATAAAAGAGTTAAGATTCAGTCTACCATATTTATTGAACTTATTTAATTTGATCTATATAGTCTAAAGAGAATCAATCAACAACATAAGATATGTACTTTATCACTTTAGATGATGATTTACCAAAGATGATAGAAATAATTGTTATGAAACAAAAGTCATAGGCTATAGAAATGTTTTGAGTCTTCAGAAATAATGTTGAGAAAGAAATGGGGGTATTTATAAAGAAGTTTAGAATAAATAATGGAACAACAATTACAAGAAATACTTTTAAAACATATCAAAGAAATAATTTTATTAAAAATTAGTATAGTACCCTATATACCCCAGAATAAAATGAATTTTTTGAAGGAATAATAGAAGTTTGGTGGAAATGAGAAGAATCAGGTTAGCATTATACAAACCTTCAATGTTATACTAGATATAAGCTGTCAGATCTATTATACAAGTTCCAAAAAAATGTTTGATAAATTCAGAATCCAACACGACCAATTGTGAAATATGGTATGACAAAAATCCTTCATTTAATTACTTCAATGTTTTTGTATGTCAATTTTCAATTAAAATAAAAAAATTGGATCTAGGAATGTTTTATTAGAAGGACGAGGAAGGAACATTTATGGGTTATTCACCCAATAGATGAAGCTATAAATGTTGAAAAAAATGGTAACAAATTGTTTTGCACACAAATGATGTGAAATTTATTGACAATAAAACATATATATAAAAAGTGGTTTGGAATGTTGAGGAAGATAAACATAATATTTTTAACAAAAATTAATGTGAGAAATGTAATGTGAAAGAAGATTTAGATGAATCATTTGATGAGTAAATTGAAGTAGGAAAATGAAATCTAAAATATCATACTTTACAAAAAACAATTTAGTCCAAAAATAATTTTTTGAATATGAAGGCTCTAGTTTAGAAAAGAAGAAAATGATATTTTAAATTAAAACTCCACTCTTCTCAAAAGTGGATAGAAAGTTAATTTCAGAAGATATTTAACAAAAAATGGGTGGATGTTGTGAATGAATAGTACGATACAATTAAGAAAAATGAAACAAGGTAAATTGTTCCATGAAGGAAAGGTATTAATGTTATATGTAAAAAATAGTCATATAGAAACAATTTTTATAAACATGGAAATGTTTTAAGAGAAGAAGAAACTCTTGTTTGTAAACACTTTTCATAGGAGGAAGGAATGGATTTTTATGAAACCTTTTCCCCTATTCGAAGGTTAGAATATATTATAATATTTCTAGTTGTTTCTTCACACAATAATAACAATGTATATCAGATGAATGTAAATTCAATATTTCTCAATTGATAAATTCATGAATATTTTTTCATTAAACAACCTTTTGGGATTCTACTTGATGAGGTAGAAAAATGTTTATTCATTAAAGAATGCTTTGTATGGGATGAATAAATATCCACATGAATGGAATTATAAGAATTAAATATTTTTAATAATGTAGAATATTTCGAAAGTAAAATATGATATCAAGTTATATATGAAATATGTTGAATCCAAAACCCTAATTCCAATTTTTTATGTTAATGATATAATTTTTCATGGAGATAAATAAGATTATTGTAAAAAAAATGAAAAGGTAAATTGAAAAGAAAATGGTATGAGTGTTATCATTATTACATGGATTACATGTTCTCTATGAAGAAAAATACATTTTACGATCTAAATATAATTTTTGTGGACTCGTATCAAATGATTGGATTGGTAAAATCCAACGAAGTCTATACTCTTGTCTTAGTGGTAATGATGTTGAGTAAAGATGAGTCCATAAAAAGTTTGAATCAAAATTAATTTTAGAAGCTAATAAGAAATATACATTACCTTACATTCCCAAGGACTAATACTATTTTTGTTGTGACTTTGTGTTCCATGTATTAAAATAACAAAAAATAATCACATATGTTGGAAGTAAGGAGAAATATAAGATTTTTAAAAGGAATAACATCCATGGGTTAGTATACAAAATCAATTGTGAAATGAAGTTTCTTAGTTATACTAATTCTTGTTGGGTTAGAGATTACAATGATATAAAATTGACCCTATGAAGAACATTCTCATTGGGTGAATATTGTGAGTATTAGAATAGTATGAAACGGTGTTTGGTCAAATTGTGAACAACATTATAAACTATGTTGAAACAAATCATCTTGTACATAGATGTTATTGAAGAAGGATTAGTTGGAATATTCAAAAGTAAAATTGTCTAAAACATGGAAGATATATTTTTACAATCAGAGTCAAATTGATCATTCTAAAATCCTCTCTAACATTCAAGATCAAACCACATTTATATAACGTTTCACTTTATAAAATTGAATTTTTCTATTAGAGATGTTTTTTTGGAATATATCCCAATGACCTATCAAATTTATGATATATTCTAAATGGAAATTCCAATAATTTTTTTGTTATGTTGTGTAAAGACCCGGAAATTTCAAGGAAATTTTTATCTTAATTTTCTTTGGAATTTTACAAGAACACAGTTTCTGACAGCGCCTGATTCCGAGGCCCGGTGTGCCCAGAATCAATTTCCGAAGTTTGGCTCGGGTACGTTCAGTGAACGAACGAGCGGGAATTTCTAACTTTTGAACCGGTGCCCGGAATCAAATTCTGAGGGCACCGATGGAACCGTAGCGCCGGTTTTTTCTTAGGAATGCCTTTCCTGGAGTTGCGTTTGCTTGGGAGCAGTTGTTTAATAAGGTTGTGGTTTAAGTGTAAAGAAAAATAAAATTTGTGTTACAAATTTTATTTAACTTCTTAAGTGGTTATATCCTAAGTGTGGAAGTTGGGGTGGAATCACAAGTTCCTAACTAACCCATTGAGGATTAAGGTGAGGTGGGGCCCACACGAGCCCCAACCCTTCACCTTCCCCTTAACTCTCTTCTACCCCCCTTAAACTCCCTTGCACTTAATGTGCCAAAACCCCTCAAATTCCTAACTCCCTAAACTCCTTAACTCCCTTGAACCCCCCCCCCAATTAAATGTGACTCTTCACTTCCACCTTCATTAATTTTGGAGCCTCTCCACCCATTAATGAAGGATGTAACTTAATGAATTTGAATTATTTTGAATTCATTAAGCTAACACTATAATAAGGTGTGTTGTTTTATTGTTTGGGGTTGGCTAAATCTTTGTGATAGAGTCATGGAAGGATTGAAGAGAATTCCACCCTCGATGAAGAACATGAAGGACATCTCCAAACATGGAACAACATCTTCTCGACGAAGAATGCCTTTTCCAAAGAAGAACGTGAAGTTTCCAACGTCGATCCCTTCTTGGATGCCTCCTTCCCACTCCTTCCGGAATAAAGAAGGGAGCGCCATTCACGAAGAACGCCGACGTCGTCAACGGCTTCTCTTTTCCGATGTCGACGAATCACCGCCGCCTTTCCGCGACTTCGTCAACACATAACGAAAAGCGAAGTAGGGGTTTGTTGTTGCTTTATTTAATTATTTTTCATTCTTGGTTCTTGCATGACAAACTTGAGGATGAACGTTTAAGTGTTATCGTCTAACGAGAGGGGGACCGGACCGCACAAACACGGCCGAACCCCCCTCCTTTGTTCTTGAATGTTTCTTGCGGATGAAACGAGATAGCGTGGTGCCGTCGCACCACATGGGAATCACACGGAAATTATTGCGCGGCGCCGTCGCGCTGCGCCGTGGAAAGAATTATCATGAACGCGACGCCGTCGCGCCGCGTCGAAGGAAACCGAAGACGCCGTGGCCGGAGCGGGGTCGCGGCGGAGGGGCGCGGTGTCGTCGCACCGCGCCGGATGACGAAGGCCGCGGCCGGTTCCGGGCCGCGGCGGATCGTGATGACCGGCGGCCAGCCGGGACGCTGGTGCCGGAAGACGGAAGAGGACCGGCCCTTGCCGGTCCTGTTGACAAGAAGCCGGTCGGCCAGGTCGGGCCGGCCAGGTTGGTGGAAACCGGGGGAATTTAATTCCCCCGGGCAGTTTTTTGGCCCCCCATTATGAGGGGGGGGGGGGCGGTTTCACAAAGGGGGGCAGGCGACCCCCCGTTTCCAGCAAGCTCGGCCTTCGGCCCAGCTGGCAGCGCGCCCAGCGCGCTGCCTTGCGCCGAACCCGCGCGCCTGGCCGGTTCGCCGCGCCGGGCCACGCCAAGCCGGGCCGCGCCGCGCCGGGCCGGTCTGCGCCGGGCCGGGTCGACCCCGTCCGGGGCGGGTCGACCCGGTTCGGGCCATCCGGGGGGTCTCGGGCCGGGACGGCCCGGGCCCGAAACCCCCGTTACCGAGCGGTTTGGTCAAATGCCCGTATCTTGGGCTACGGGCCTCCAAACGACTCGTCGTCAGCGGCAACGCGATCCTTGGATCGAGACGGTCGTTTCGGTATACTATACTCAAGGTGCACCTTCCTTTTCGGGAGCCTACGTGGTTAAAACTCCGTAGCTAAGCGTGCTTGGCCTAGAGTAGTGATCAGGATGGGTGACCTCCTGGGAAGTTTCCCAGGGTGGGTGTGAGACGGAAAGGCCAATAAATAACAGACCAGGCGTCCGATTGACGCACCGTCTGTTTCGTTGAATTTCTCTAAGTGAGATGGATCTTTCATCTTACTCCGCTCGAGGTTTGGATGCCGACAGAGTGCGGTCGGGTTGGATCGCACCGAAATCCAACCGGGCCCCTGGAACGAAAAAACCAATAACTCTCAGACCGGGCGTCCGATTGACGCGTCGTCTGTTGCGTTGAGTTCCTGTTGATGATACGAAACTTTTGGCATCCTCCGCCCGAGTTTTGGATGCAGATGGATAGTGGCCAGGTTGGATCGCACCGAAATCCAACCGGGCCCCTGGAACGGAAAAGCTGATATCTTTCTGACAGAACGTCCATTTGACGAACCGTCAGCGGCGTTGGTGATCGCGTTGAGAAACGGTCCCTATGAGTTTACCCTATGAGAGTTCGGGGTACAGTTGAGATACGGCCGGGTTTGGTTCGCTCACGAAACCAACCGGGCCCCTAGGACGAAAAGGCTAATAACTCACAGACCGGGCGTCTGATTTACGCGCCGTCTGTTGCGTTGAGACCACTATGACGTGGCGGTCCTTTGAGATACTTCTTCGTGGGACATTGAGATACATGGAGTATCGACCTGTAGCTCATGGAGCGGACCCTCCCAGTGACGAGCGTGCGGAGTACGGAGACCGTGTAGCTGGCTGAGACCCGACGACTGCTGATCGAACGACTCAGTGTGTTACAGAGGTGCACTTGGTTGTAGCGGCACATGAGAGCGCTTGGTTGTAGCGGCAGACCCACGACATAGGTGCGCTTGGTTGTAGCGGCACATGGGAGCACTTGGTTGTAGCGGCAGACCCACGACAGAGGTGCGCTTGGTTGTAGCGGCACATGGGAGCGCTTGGTTGTAGCGGCAGACCCACGACAGAGGTGCGCTTGGATGTAGCGGCACATGGGAGCGCTTGGTTGTAGCAGCTGGCCCGCAGTACTCGATGGGTGGAGTTCTTCAGCAGTCTTAGGTTTGTGAGCAGTACCTCGGAGTCGTGACAGGACCACTGTACACTCCAGAGACGGAGCTCTTCAGCAGTTATGGTTTCGATAATGAAAATCCTGGTTTGAGATGGGACTTTTGACCTTGTGTTTACCTCATGATTGAGATGGGTCACTCGCTAACTTTGGTATATGTATGGGCATATACCCGGGTAGTGGTTATCCGTTGATTTCACAATCCTTGTGTTTCCTCATGATTGAGATGGATTACTTGATAACTTAGGTATATGTATGGGCATATACCTAAGTAGAGGTTATCTGTTGAGATCTTCTTTGTGGTTATCCTTGTTGGTTTAGTGAGACCTTGAGGGTCTCGGGGTCCCTACTGAGTATCGTTATACTCAGCCCTGTACGGGCTATGCCCGCACCTCGTTGTGTTGGTTGCAGACAATGGGCAGTGCTGACAGAGGCTGAGTGTTCGAGGACTGGACGGTACCTGGAGGTGGACTATATGAAGAGATGGTACCCGGAGGAGGACCTCACGACGAGACGGTACCCAGAGGTGGACGTGACGACGAGGCGGTACCCGGAGGTGGACCACTGGGTGAGACATACTCGGAGCGGACGACGGGACCTGAGGAGCAGAGGAGCTATATGTACCCACCCTTCAGGTGGGATTTCCAGTGGACAACTCGGCGTAGCAGCTTTACTTTTCAGTTGCTGTTTTCCCTTTCGAGTTGTACTTTACAGTTGGGCTTGTATTTCCGGCCCCTTTTTACTTTCCGCACTTACTGTTGTACTCAGTTTTTAATTAGTGTTTACTTCTTCCGCTTGTACTCTGTGGTGCATGTTTTCTTTTATAAAAGCAATGCCTTCCCAGTTATCGGGATTTTTACGCCTTTGGTTCTAGTCTCCAGCCCCTGGCCTTTGGAAGGCGGGCTTGGGGTAGTCACGGCACGGGCCCCGAGGACGGGTCGTGACAAATTGGTTTCAGAGGAGTTCGGTTCTACCGCAGAACTCAGGACTCTGATCTTTTTTTATGTGAAGCAATAGTGTTAAGGGTACCGAGTGTGGTCTTCAGTTCAGGGAGTCCAGTGTTGGTGCGGCGGCCGACATATCCATACACCAGGACCCTGACTACTGATTTCTGACTATGTACACAAAAACACTGATTGTGTGTGTGTTTCCAAAGTTTTAAAGTCAGCTCAAACCAGGTCAGCTCACCAGGTATAAGACGTTGACCATGTCGCATCTGTTCAGGATGTCTCCACGCAGACAGTCAGTTGGAGTTCCGAGAGAGTACTCGATGACGGCTTACCGAGCGATGAGGCTCTGGTACAGGGCCCTTTTTACTATATTGGCACCCTCGGGTGGTGTACCAGTAGAACCACCACCTGTTGGGCAGCAGATGCCAACGGCTATACTAGCAAACTGTGCACGCTGGCGAAGCGCGTTGCACGAGTTCCAGTAGTAGAGGCCTCAGAAGTTACGAGGCGAGGCAGATTTCCAAACAGCAGAGCTGTGGCTGGAGGCGATTGCTAGAGTTTTCCGCCTAGCTGAGACATCAGTAGAGTGGATGGTGGACTTGGCCAATAGTGTTTTCCAGTGAATGACCATGAGGATGGTCCGCATAGTGATGAGGCTTTGGTACGTGAACCGATGCCTGAGATAGTGCCTTTGGGTAGTGTGTCAGCTATACATCACTACTTGTTGGTCAGCAGTTACAACCGGCGGTACCGGTAGGTGACACATGTAAGTTTACTGCCTTACATGTGTTCTAACTTCAGATACCCTCATGTTCCGAGGTGAACCTGACTCATAGGCGGCTGAGGACTGGTTTGAGGAGGTGACCGAGAATTTTCTAGAACTTTTACAGTTTCGGCGGGACGACGTGTTGATAGCTGAGAATTCATCGAGGCGTACCGAACATATCAGGTACTCGATGGAAGCGTTTCAATCAGTGCAATAGAGGTCGGACCTCTGAGCATGGTATGTTTAAGGGCTTCCGAGCCAGCACCTTTTCTCTATGCATTTCTACTTAGGCTAGAGTGCTAGAAGGAACCTTTGTGGTTGAGAATTCTTTGCTGATCGAATACAACCAGAGAATGTTAGAAGTTTGGAAAGCAGGAAACTGACACCAGTCTCGGAGACTTGGGCATGTAAAGTGTTTCAAGAAGAGGAAATGTTAAGGACCGATGAATCTGCAGAGCAGCAGACATGGAGGCAGAGCTTAGAGAGCAGCTCGTGGTGGTGTACATTTCAACATGTTACCATCACCCGCCTTTGTAGTCCCCGCTAGACTCAGGGAGTTGGAGAGCAGGGAAAGAGGGTAGCTGCTTGCGGTCATGGAGTGCGACCAAAAAGGGGCTCTAAGGATGATTCGAAGTGCGGAATTTATCTTCTACTAGCTTCCGTAGACACAAGCATCGAAACAAATCATCCCTTCCTTCCATAAATCTAGTCCCAGACCTAGAGATTCCGGTTAATCCGTTGACTTGACCCTCACGTCTGGAGATACCTTTGGGAGGAGACTGGATAGTCACACTTACGCCGACGGTGTGATCTGACCCTTGAGGTGAGAGTCTCGGTTAGGACCTCTTGGTGGCAGCGTCGAGGCCTTACGACGTTAGTTTGAGTATGTATTTGGTAATCACTGTTCATACTCAAATTGACGGTATTAGGCAAATGTTGGGATGGATTTTCCTTGGTCGGCGAAAAGGAAACCCTGGGCAGCAAAAGATAAACTCGTGCATGGGAGGGTGTAGCCGATCATTCTTGGTTCGGCCAACCTTATCCTCATGGCAGCATGAGTTTTGAGTTTCAGTTCTAACCTAAAAAGGGAGACCTTTAGAGTTCGAGGATGGCGACCACGTTCTTATACAGGTCTCACCTCGACGAGGTTTACGGAGATGTAACCAAGGCGGAAAGAGATCTCCAAGGTTCAATAGACCTTTCTAGGTCCCCAGCAGGGTAGGCGAGGTGGTTTATCGCTTGACCAATCCACCTCAGTTGCACCAGGTGCACGATAAAATTCACGTAACTCAATTGAGGAGATACGTGCTTGATCCTTCACACATCATCGACCTCAGGGAGTTAGACGTCGATGATAGAGCGACATGCACGGAGGTTCCAGTGGGGATCAAAGATAGACAGGAGCAGATCCTACGAGGATGATCGATTCCTTGGGTGCACTTCCTTTGACAGTACGGGAACCTCCAGGTGAGCACATGGGAGCGGAAGGCTCAGATGCGTGCTCTGTACCGCTTTTGTGACCCTAGTTTGTGATGAAGCTTTACGGGGACGTAAAGCCCTGATGTGGGAGTAATGTAAAGTCACAGATATTTCAAGGAATTTTTTTTTTAATTTTCTTTGGAATTTTACAAGAACACAGTTTCTGATAGCGCCTGATTCCGAGGCCCGGTGTGCCCAGAATAAATTTCTGAAGTTTGGCTCGGGTACGTTCAGTGAACGAACGAGTGGGAATTTCTAACTTTTGAACCGGTGCCCGGAATCAAATTCTAAGGGCACCGATGGAACTGTAGCACCGATTTTTGCTTAGGAATGCCTTTCCTGGAGTTGCGTTTTCTTGGGAGCAGTTGTTTAATAAGGTTGTGGTTTAAGTGTAAAGAAAAATAAAATTTGTGTTACAAATTTTATTTATCTTCTTAAGTGGTTATATCCTAAGTGTGGAAGTTGGGGTGGAATCACAAGTTCCTAACTAACCAAGTGAGGATTAAGGTGAGGTGGGGCCCACACGAGCCCCAACCCTTCACCTTCCCCTTAACTCTCTTCTACCCCCTTAAACTCCCTTGCACTTAATGTGCCAAAACCCCTCAAATTCCTAACTCCTTAAACTCCTTAACTCCCTTGAACCCCCCCCCCCCCCCCAATTAAATGTGACTCTTCACTTCCACCTTCATTAATTTTGGAGCCTCTCCACCCATTAATGAAGGATGTAACTTAATGAATTTGAATTATTTTGAATTCATTAAGCTAACACTATAATAAGGTGTGTTGTTTTATTGTTTGGGGTTGGCTAAATCTTTGTGATAGAGTCATGGAAGGATTGAATAGAATTCCACCCTCGACGAAGAACACGAAGGAAATCTCCAAACATGGAACAATGTCTTCTCGACGAAGAATGCCTTTTCCAAATAAGAACGTGAAGTTTCCAACGTCGATCCCTTCTTGGATGCGTCCTTCCCACTCCTTCCGGAATAAAGAAGGGAGCGCCTTTCACGAAGAACGCCGACGTCGTCAACAGCTTCTCTTTTCCGATGTCGACGAATCGTCGTCACCTTTCCGCGACTTCGTCAACACATAATGAAAAGCGAAGTAGGGGTTTGTTGTTGCTTTATTTAATTATTTTCCGTTCTTGGTTCTAGCCTGACAAACTTGAGGATGAACGATTAAGTGTTATCGTCTAACGAGAGGGGGACCGGACCACACTAACATGGCTGAACCCCCCTCCTTTGTTCTTGAATGTTTCTTGCGGATGAAACGAGATAGTGTGGTGCCGTCGCACCACGCGGGAATCACACGGAAATTATTGCGCGGCGCCGTGGAAAGAATTATCATGAACGCGATGCCGTCGCGCCGCGTCGAAGGAAACCGAAGACGCCGCGGCCGGAGCGGGGTCGCGACGGAGGGGCGCGGTGCCGTCGCACCGCGTCAGATGACGAAGGCCGCGGCCGGTTCCGGGCCGCGACGGATCGTGATGACCGGCGGCCAGCCGGGCCGCCGGTGCCGGAAGACGGAAGAGGACCGGCCCTTGCCGGTCCTGTTGACAAGAAGCCGGCCGGCCAGGTCGGGCCGACCGGGTTGGTGGAAACCGGGGGAATTTAATTCCCCCGGGCAGTTTTTTGGCCCCCCATTATGAGGGGGGGGGGCGGTTTCACAAAGGGGGGGCAGGCGACCCCCCGTTTCCAGCAAGCTCGGCCTTCGGCCAAGCTGGCAGCGCGCCCAGCACGCTGCCTTGCGCCGAACCAGCGTGCCTGGCCGGTTCGCCGCGCCGGGCCGGGACGCGCCGCGCCGGGCCGGTCCGCGTCGGGCCGGGCCGGACTGTGCTGGGCCGGGTCGACCCCGTCCGGGGCGGGTCGACCCGGTTCGGGCCATCCGGGGGGTCTCGGGCCGGGACGGCCCGGGCCCGAAACCCTCGTTACCGAGCGGTTTGGTCAAATGCCCGTATCTTGGGCAACGGGCCTCCAAACGACTCGTCGTCAGTGGCAACACGATCCTTGGATCGAGACGGTCGTTTCGGTATACTATACTCAAGGTGCACCTTCCTTTTCGGGAGCCTACGTGGTTAAAACTCCGTAGTTAAGCGTGCTTGGCCTAGAGTAGTGATCATGATGGGTGACCTCCTGGGAAGTTTCCCAGGGTGGGTGTGAGACGGAAAGGCCAATAAATAACAGACCAGGCATCCGATTGACGCACCGTCTGTTTCGTTGAATTCCTCTAAGTGAGATGGATCTTTCAGCTTCCTCCGCTCGAGGTTTGGATGCCGACAGAGTGCGGTCGGGTTGGATCGCACCGAAATCCAACCGGGCCCCTGGAACGAAAAAGCCAATAACTCTCAGACTGGGCGTCCGATTGATGCGCCGTCTGTTGCGTTGAGTTCCTGTTGACGATACGAACCTTTTGGCATCCTCCGCCCGAGTTTTGGATGTAGATGGATAGTGGCCGGGTTGGATCGCACCGAAATCCAACCGGGCCCCTGGAACGGAAAAGCTGATATCTTTCTGACAGAACGTCCGTTTGACGAACCGTCAGCGGCGTTGGTGATCGCGTTGAGAAACGGTGCCTATAAGTTTACCCTATGAGAGTTCAGGGTACAGTTGATATACGGCCGGGTTTGGTTCGCTCACGAAACCAACCGGGCCCCTGGGACGAAAAGGCTAATAACTCACAGACCGGGCGTCTGATTGACGCGCCGTCTGTTGCGTTGAGACACCTATGACGTGGCGGTCCTTTGAGATAATTCTTCGTGGGACTTTGAGATACTTGGAGTATCGACCTGTAGCTCGTGGAGCGGACCCTCCCAGTGACGAGCGTGCGGAGTACGGAGACCGTGTAGCTGGCTGAGACCCGACGACTGCTGAACGAACGACTCGGTGTGTTACAGAGGTGCGCTTGGTTGTAGCGGCACATGGGAGCGCTTGGTTGTAGCGACAGACCCACGACAGAGGTGCGCTTGATTGTAGCGGCACATGGGAGCGCTTGGTTGTAGCGGCAGACCCACGACAGAGGTGCGCTTGGTTGTAGCGGCACATGGGAGCGCTTGGTTGTAGCGGCAGACCCACGACAGAGGTGCGCTTGGTTGTAGCGGCACATTGGAGCGCTTGGTTGTAGCAGCTGGCCCACAGTACTCGATGGGTGGAGTTCTTCAGCAGTCTTAGGTTTGTGAGCAGTACCTCGGAGTCGTGACAGGACCACTGTACACTCCAGAGACGGAGCTCTTCAGCAGTTACGGTTTCGATAATGAAAATCCTGGTTTGAGATTGGACTTTTGACCTTGTGTTTACCTCATGATTGAGATGGGTCACTTGCTAACTTTGGTATATGTATGGGCATATACCCGGGTAGTGGTTATCTGTTGATTTCACAATCCTTGTGTTTCCTCATGATTGAGATGAGTTACTTGATAACTTAGGTATATGTATGGGCATATACCTAAGTAGAGGTTATCTGTTGAGATCTTCTTTGTGGTTATCCTTGTTGGTTTAGTTAGACCTTGAGGGTCTCGGGGTCCCTACTGAGTATCGTTATACTCACCCCTGCACGGGCTATGCCCGCACCTCGTTGTGTTGGTTGCAGACGACGGGCAGTGCTGACAGAGGATGAGTGTTCGAGGACTGGACGGTACCTCGAGGTGGACTATACGAAGAGATGGTACCCGGAGGAGGACCTCACGACGAGATGGTACCCAGAGGTGGACGTGATGATGAGGCGGTACCCGGAGGTGGACCACTGGGTGAGACATACTCGGAGCGGACGACGGGACCTGAGGAGCAGAGGAGCTATATGTACCCACCCTTCAGGTGGGATTTCTAGTGGACAACTCGGCGTAGCAGCTTTACTTTTTAGTTGTTGTTTTCCCTTTCGAGTTGTACTTTACAGTTGGGCTTGTATTTCCGGCCCCTTTTTACTTTCCGCACTTACTGTTGTACTCATTTTTTACTTAGTGTTTACTTCTTCTGCTTGTACTCTGTGGTGCTTGTTTTCTTTTATAAAGGCAATGCCTTCCCAGTTATCCTGATTTTACGCCTTTGGTGCTAGTCGCCAGCCCCTGGCTTATGGAAGGCGGGCTTGGGGTAGTCACGGCACGGGCCCTGAGGACGGGTCGTGACAGGTTGAGTGTGAAACGTCAGGTTTATCATCCTTTAATTACATCCTAAATTTTAAACAGAAGACCCCCACCATTATTTAGATTATGTTTAGAAAGGGAAATATAATGTATCAACTTTTTTACTTTGTATGATGTTTTTATTTATCCGTATTTTATGAATATAAATTTTTGGTTATATGATAATAGGGGAGATAACAATCAATGTGGATATTGAAAAGTTGAGAAAATATAAAATGGAGTGTGATTTTATCATTTCATGGATGAAAAATTTAATTTTCACATAGGGATGTAAATTATTCAAATGAATTTAATTATCTAGTAATGTGGTTTTAGAACACTCTCCTTTTAGAAAGGATATGTTTTGATAAAAGCTAAAAACATTGAGTTGATTTAAAATTATGATGTGAAAAGAGTGTTCAAAAAATAACAAGTTGTAAAATCTATTAATGAATTTTTGAAAACAAATCCAAAGGGTAAGATTGATGATCCTTTTTTATGTTTACATTGACAATGTTTTTGTATGTTTTGACAACTAATATTTTATAAAGGAATGTTTTCTTAAAATAGGTTAATTTTTCTAAATTTTCAAACCCAAACATAACGGTTGGAAGATATTTTGTTTTTGAGAAATTTGTTTTCTAGATGGAGTGGGTCATTCTATGTAGCACGAGAATCAAAAAATTGGTTGGGACAAAACTGATCCTAGAATTAATTATAATGATAATGTTGTTGGTGAGACACATCATCAGTCTCAGATCTATTTTGGTAGATGTTCAAGATCTATCAAATCTGATGTTTATTATAAAGAAGTAATAGATTTTTAAATCTAGAATACTAGTGAAGTGGTTTATGAAAAAATATATATCATGAGTTAGAAAGTCATTAAACATTATATAAATTAATTAGATGATGATTTTCCAATATTGAAGTTCTCATAAATCATGAAAACTCACATCATAAAATATTTTCAATAAATGTATAAATAGTAAAGTTTATTTTGGTTCTAGGAATCACGAATTTTTTTCATAGGATCAATAAGTATAAAAAAAATTTAAGAGTCTAAATGAGTCATAGATAAGGAGGTTAGATGAATTGAAAAGATATAAAGTGTATTCTCCATGATAATGATAATTCTAAATGGAATTCCATCATAATGAGAATTTCATCATTATAAGGATTGCATCAGGCAAACTCAATGAAGGAATTTTAATGAGAAAAAATTAGAGAAAGAATGTCAATTGGACTAACTCTATGAAGTAAAGGCAATTAGAGTGACTTAGAGAAGGAATGTCAATCAGACTAACTCTAAGAAGGAACATCATTGGACTAACTCTGATTTGGAATGTCATTTCTATGTGAGATGTTGAATTTATATCATAATGAGTTGAGTAAGGTCATTAATAATGAGATATGTAAGTTCCATCAAAGAGAGGAACAATTAGTATGTTTAAGAATGAAGATTACTAATAAGACTCAAGATGTTCAAGAAGGTTTCTGATGATTTGATGTGGTCAAACATGATGTTCAAATATGAGTGAATTTTATAGGTTTTTGAGTTTGATTGACTAAGAATGGTTTTTATGATTCCCACTATTTCCATTACGTGATTCCCATAAATATACTTATAGCACATTAGTACATTTTTTCCTTTTTAAATTTGAAAATGGAACTGTGCTATAATATTTTAGTAATTGTTAATTTTTAGATAGTTATCTCAATATAATATTAGAAAGGTTTACATTTTATTACTATAATAAGGAAGATCAAACCAAGGAATGTAAAACTAAGATGTTGACTAGAGATTGAGGAGTGTTGTTTGAGAAAACGGTTCATATTAATGAGTTCAACATAATGAGTTCATCATAATGAGATATATGGACTACGAAAATCAGACCTAGGTTCAATAAATTGGGGTTCTAAACACAGTTTTGAGGATAATATGTTTTTATGATCATTTAATTTGTAGGTAAATTTTTTGTAAGAAAATGTTGTAAACTAACAGAAATTAGTATAATCCATCCTATCAAGAGATATAAGGTGTCTAACAGGAGTTGAAAAAAGTTAAATTCACCTATTCTTACTAATTTATTTCCATATATAGGTAGTAGTGTCTATGGTAAGGATTTATCTTCTCACACTAAGGTTGAACCATGTATTTTTTTTCTTTTCATTCTATTCTATTTTTTCGTACATGAATATTTTCTAAATTATGATTAGGTAGTGAAATTTAATATGTTTTAGGTGTTCATTTTATAAAACTCTTTAGACTTATAAAAATTTAATACCCAATTCACCCCCTTAATTTTTTGTTCAATCATTTGGAACATTAGAGAGGCTAGGTGGAATTTGCAATCAGTAAGAGAAATATCTATTTTTTTCCAGAATTTCAAACATCATGATTTATATGCGATTAGTTTCCCTTTGTTAGTTAACATTTTTATACCCATCAATTTAGATAATTTCTAGAAAAAATGATAACTCACTTGAAATTTCAAATCATTCCCCTAATTATAAGAACAAATCAATTTTCATACATTGTGCTGATTTAATATGAGTCTAAATATTACTTACCTTTATCATTTAGTCCATAACAAGATCTAGTCCTACAAGCTTCCCTTCCAATACATAATCCCAAAAAATTTAAGTATGAAATAAATTTCTCGATAATTAATTATATAGTTCCATGTGATTTCTTTAATGGATGATATAGTTATAGGAATACATTACCAAAGGTAAATACTATTCCCATATACCTTGAATGTCCAGTAAGAATGAAATAATCATGTCTTACTATGTTGGAAGTGTCATTTTAGATTTTCCATCAGTTTGAGGATGGTATATTATTCTCAAATACAGAGCAACATCATGTGAATTCTAAAGAATCGTAATTTTTTTTGATGTAGTCTAGGGATCATGAGTATAAAAAATCAAATTATGTCCACCATAATATCTTAAATAAAAATTTATATTGATGTCTATGGTGATCAAGATGAAAATATTCTCTTATAACCAAGAAATGTGACGATTTGGTGAGTCAGTCAACAATAATTCACATTGAATAATTCATTCATGGAGGGTTTGGGAATATTATATTAATTATATATTACTATAATCCCATTTAAACATATTAATAGAGAAGATTTCTAGAATCATCTAGGATGATGGGTCACAGCCTTCTCCTGTTGAAAACCACGAATCTTGATAATTAATCCACAACTTCCCAATTCATGTCATCCCACACAAGTTTTTACCTCAAATACCTATACATACTCATGCTATCAAGAAGTTTAGATAAATTCAATTTATGGTAATTATACAAAAATTCCCTTTTTTAGCTCAGGTAATGATACACACCTAGAATCATTCCAATTTTCTGAACACTATATTCAAAAATTATGTCATCCAATATCCCATCATTCATGAATTTAATTTTCTTCTCGGAATTATAGTTATCATATTTTGAACATTTTTCCTTTTCTAGTAAATATGGTTTTTAAATCATTTGAAAATGAAGTGATATCTCCCTTTATATAATAATTCCCACATCCATCAGTACTCGATATGTAAACATTACTTCCATTTCAATCTGCATTTGGGCAAGAACTCCAGGGCCAATCCTACCTGATGAATTTTCCACCTCATATTCCATCCCTATGTTGTATCCAATTGAGAAAAAATATTATTTTAGTAGATCGATCCTTATAATTTTCATTGTATTGATTTTTTTTTGAACATATTTGTTTTAGGATGTTATAGATTTTGTATATATCACATCATTCTCCATAGAGATAATGTATCCATATCTTTAAATAAATTATTATGATTTCAATCTCAAGATCATGGGTTTGATATTTATATTCATGATACATTAAATTCCTTATTTTATATTCAATAATATTATTATTTTTCATAATGGAAAAAGTGAGTCCCATTTTTGATTCATCACTACATGTCA
This sequence comes from Viscum album, assembly GCA_963277665.1. Classification (NCBI taxonomy): domain Eukaryota; kingdom Viridiplantae; phylum Streptophyta; class Magnoliopsida; order Santalales; family Viscaceae; genus Viscum; species Viscum album. The sequence goes on from OY728141.1 coordinate 934,808,259, forward strand.
AAATTCTATCATTTTCTAATGGTATAGTAATAATAATGTCATTGAACAATATCATCATCAATTTTTTTAAAAAAATTATTTATATTCCACATCCCATATAATCATAACCTATTTACTTGTAATTTTGGTTAATGAGTTTTAAAAATAAGAATAAATCATTACAAGTTGTCGATTGTATCATACTTACCCAATTAAATTATATTCCTTGGTTATGTTTGTTTGTGTTAGAAATGCTATGAAATGATTTCAACTACTAGGAAAAACTGAGATTATACATTCAAAGAGAATATTACCATGAAAATAAAACATTTGAATCTAGAATTCACACTTTCTAAATATCTTATATAACACTTTTCTTCTAATAATATCATGAATCATACGTAAATGTTGATTATGGTCATCAGAGATCTTAAAATAGACCAAGATGTCATCAATGAATTCCGAAATGATTTTACCAAGAAATTACTTGAATAATGTATTCATTATATCCATAAAAATTGATGGTTTCTTAGTAAATCGAAATGGAATTAACGTAATATCATGTATTCTATATCATATTTATAATTTTTTCTTTACAATCCATTCCTTATATAATAGAATTTGATGATACCAAGAACACATGTCAATCTTTGAAAAATATTAATATATATGATGTTGATCTAATAGTTTATCAATGTGAGGAATATGATATGCGTTTGTTTTCAAAATTACATTTACCTCCCTAAAATCAATACATAGACTCATGTGTTCGTCTTTCTTCTTTACGAAAAGAACATTGGCTCCTCATGGTAAAACACAAGGGAAAATAAATCCCTTATCTCAAAAATCCTTTAGTTGTTTCATCAAATCTACTAATTAATAAAATGAAATTATATTGGGAGAATCTGATATAGATCTTGAATCGAGGATTAAATAAATAGAAAACTCAACTTCACACTCTAGTGGATTACAAATTAATTCTTCAATAAATACATCAATGTATCCTTATACTAGAACATCTTCAATATTAAGATATAAATTTCCCAAAAAAGATCAGTTTTTCAGTTCTTCCACAAGAATCTCATTTAGATACCAGTTGAGGTATAACTAGAAAAGAATAAATTGATGACATAACCTCTTAAAGGATAATATATCCAATATCTTCCTCAGAAATAAAAATTTACTTCTCTTAAATTATGTTTTTTAGATGATTTTGTAACCTAGTCTATACAAGGGATTATATCAATGTCAACCATAAGAATGATATTCAATTCAGAAAATAGAGAACATTTTTGTGTCATTATGTAAACTTCCTAACACATCCTCGTGGTAGTGAGATTAACAATAAGTTTTTTTACTAACCACTCCATTTTTATGATTTAGCGAAGTATAAAATTATCTTCAACAAAAATAAATATATAAATTAATTATAGGTTCTATAATCAAAAATAGTATTAAATACGTGTCAGGATATGAATAAGGTGCTTGCCACCACATCATTGGGATCTTCCACCTTAGCCATCATGACTTCATAAGATTGGCCTTCTCCTTTTGGCATCTTTTGTGGTATTCACCCTATATTATTAGGGAATTGGTGTGAATAATTCTACATTTATCTATAGTTTAAGAACATGAAATAATTTATTTGTTTCTTCACCTTGAATACCTTTTATATATTACCCTTATCTACACACAATTAATAATATCACACACTCTTCAATAATTTTACAAGCTATTTCTTCCCACAATTTTCACATGATGTAAATTTATTCTTTTTATTATTTTTCATTGATGTGTTCCATTTTCCATTCTATTCAGAGGACCTCTTCTTCTCTTGATTCCACTTGAATATATAGGATCTAGAAAATTACATCTCATATTTGGTGGTTCATGATACTATTTCCTCATATATTGATAAATATGAAGAAAACAACATTTATTTGAAACATGGATAAATAATTATAAAAAAATTATAAATATTCCATTTATTATTTCATATGTAATCCATAGAATAGATACATAGTCTTGTGAAGGTATATTAATACACTGTAGGACATTATTATTATTTTATCATTAATATATGGAAATCTATCTTCATTTTAGTACATTTCTAATAAGGGAAATATTTTTTTAAGAACATCTCATTCAAATATATATATTTTAGTTGTTCTATATCTTCTTCTTCCATATAATTCTAGTTTAATTACCACCATTGATCTAAAAATACCATAACATAATATAATACTAAAATAACCTTGTCGTGTTTAGCTCATCCCTGGGAAAAAATATATTTTTAAGCGACTTAATCCATTTTTCAGCTACCACTTGATTAATAGCCCCACTAAATGGAGGGGGATTACATTTCATGGAGTTATCTACCATAGGATAATCATACTATGGAAAAATAGGTTACTCTATTTGTAAGGTATATTCATCATATCTTTTGTAAAATTACTTAATATATCCATGATGTTCACAAATCCAAAACCAACTGTATTGTCTAGCTGAGTATGGAAATTTGAATATTTGCCATGACCTTTGATACAATTATTTCTTCTCAAAACCATTTCCAAATAATGGAATATAATAAATTTACACAAGTGATTATAAATTTAAAATAATAACATATAGTTTCGATATGGTGTACCATGTAACATAATTAAAGTATATATATTATTAATATAAGAATCACATACCTGATTTCATTGGGGATATCCATAAACCAAATTTTTTTCAAATCCTTCATATTGGTTTGTAATGAAAATATTAATTATCTTAAAAATATACCCACAGTATTTCTAACTAGGTGTGAAATAATGGTAATTGTCACACACAAGGAGAATATTGGTTTAAATCAGAAGGTATCCTTTTTTGAGTTGTTACCCATCGTTAAAACTATGCCAAAACCACATACAAATGTATTTTATAGACAAGAATGTGTTTCTAGTAAAAAAATAATCATTACCTAATAAAATATTTAGGATGTTGCTTTATACTTTTACATATCCTCAAATCCTATAATAGGTTTCCCCCTAATAAATTTTTCCAAAATCTAGTTCTTAAGGTTTATTCTAAATATAATTTTATAAGAAATGTATAAACCTTGATTTTTGTATCCTATACAAGGTGTAAAATTTATTACATAGGCATAGATATAAGAGTAAAATACTGAAGGGCTAATCAGGTTAGTATTCTAAGAAATTCAGATGCAGACATGATACCCATTTTATACTTGGGATAAAATATAAAATATTGTAGTGGAAAACATTAGGAATCCATGAACTCATTTAATGGATCCTTATTCCTTTCATGGAGAAAGAAAAAAATACATGGGTGAAGTAAAATTCTCAGTATGAGCTACGTACTATGGAAGCTATAATGAGTATACAATTAATAGGGAAATATGAGTAACTGAAAAGGCATGAAATTGAATCAATAAAATAAGCACAAAATTAATCCATGTATAATTTAAATAAAATATTATCCAGGATAATAATAACATAATTCATAATGAATTAAATTTATAATATTTGATGTCATGATCACATACATATGGATATAAATATCATAATGTCCTTATACCATGATAGTTTGAAACTATGAAAAAATACATTTATTTTAAAATAAATGTTTGTTTGATGAAACGTATGGATTAACTGAGTGTGTATATTATACTGATACACACTAATAATTGCATGACCAATGTATTCCCATATATGGACTGATCGATTTAATTAATGAATAGTATAACTTATCAATAATTATCTATTTTGAAAGAAATTTGATTTAAAAATATTTCCCAAGTCAATAAAATAAATATCAAAGTGAAAAATTATATCTGGAAATTATATACAGTATAATAAATAATATCATCTATTATAATTAATATTTATATTTCATGAAAATATAATGTTCCATGATTACATTAATGTGAATGTTTCAAGATAATGTTAAATACCACAAAATAAAAAAGGGGTAACATTGATCTTCTTAAAAATTAAATTATTTTGAAGAATAAATGGAATGTAAGTGGAATATCAAAATTAAATTTGTTAAAAATAATTTTTTTTAAAATAATATATATCATGTATATGATGCTAAATTTGGTGAAATATTTACAATGATAGGGATTTCTGTTTCCACCATATATATAATAGAAATACTCCCAATGATTTTATATATTGAAAGTAAAAAACATCAATTTTATAAAATAGACTATGGATTCCTTTCAAATCCCATTTCAAATACAAGTAAAACTTAATTTTATGTAGTAAATCAATTTATTAAATAAAAGTACTTTTTTGTAATCAATTTTGAAAAATAGAGACATGGAAATAATTATTGGATTATAAACGAAATAAAACATTGTTTTCATTAAAACATTTATTATCATGAGTCATGTACCAATGAGTGTAATAGTTGGAAGAAAATATTTATAATCCATAAATATTAATAGGATTTTAAAATGTATGTAGTTTAATAAGGATAGATTATATTTTTATTTCATTAAAACTAATAGAAATCCAAAAAATGAGATTGTAAATTAAATTCTTACCTCTTTCATAACATTCAAATTGTAACCCCTTGTAAGATCAGACATGGAATGAAATAGTAATCATCCTAGAGAAAAATTTATTCATGTTAAACTCATTAAATTTGTAGGATATACACCACATATTTGTGAATAGGTACATAATAACAAATATTTATCAATAGAGTGTAAATTGAGATGAAGTCCCTTACCATATGATTTTCTTTACATTAATGTGATTTAAAATCCCATATAATGGTATTAATATTTTTATCAATTTATTTAAATACAATAATAATTTTTACAATATCATATATCTTCTTCTTATAACATTATACCACCCATTCGTTGATAATATTTTTGTATTTCCGTTATTTTGAGTGTTAACTACATAATTTTAACATGCATGTTTTTTATTGAAAGATCTAATTCATTGGTATTTGATATAGATAAAAAAATATAAAAATAGTATTAATGTTATTAAAATCATATTATTTCATCATATACCTTTTTATAATCAGTCATTAATATTCTTTATGGTAAATGAGTCATATCATTTTGTGAAGACGCTGTGGAATACACACAAATGAGTGATGTTATCATTACATTAATAGGTGAAATTGTAGGGAAGAGGATGATATGTTAATTTTAAAATTTAAAATCATGTAACATGTAACAAATATAGTCATTATTTATATCATTATGATTATCTTTATGACTCGGTGTTGGAAAAAAATTACATCAGTTTGTGAGGCGTAGTTCACCATATATATGAGCGTTGGATTTGATTCTCATTTTATTGAGTAGAAGATGGATAATTATTATTACAAAAAATAATAATATATTAGTGTATTGAATATATTAATTTCATTATATTCTTATTTTTGTGAAATAATTCATGTTGATAAAAGGAGAATTAAAAAAAGAGAGCACAGTGAGGATGGTTACCTTCTATTAGAGAAACCTCCATTGGAACTATTATTGATAAACTTTCAAATGATATTTTGGGAATAAAAAACCTCTAGAATATAGTAATATTATTGGGATATATTTTTATATAATTTAGTCGATCTAAATATCTTTAGAGTTGTGAATAAGTGATGAGACTATGATCCATTATAAAATAGAGGAGGAGTGACATTTTTATAAATACGTAGAAATATTCCATAATGGAAAGTCACTATAAACCCGAGATACAAAAAAACTGATAAGAAATTTTGTGGAGTGATGATAAGGTCTATCCACACCTCCAAAACTAAAATTAAACATGTTTTGGGCACAATATTCTATTCACCTCCAATGTTAATCACTTTTACCATTTCAGTTTTTTTTCACAGTAACTAGTTATTTACCCTAGGAAACTTATAAATTATTAAAATAATAAAATGATACTTATTAGAATATTTTTTTCAAAATAAATATAAATTAAAAATTATTAGTTTAATATTTCATTTTTTTGGAATACTAATTTTAATTCAAATGCATATAGCACATAAAATCTCTTTTGAACCTTAACCTTAGTAAATAATTTTTACTATTTTTATTATTAATTATGACCATAAATATAGTTTTACACAAAACCTTATATTAATTATGATGATTCAAAACATGAAATCAATTTAATAAAATTCAATTTTTTTTCAATATTTAAATGTAAAAACAAACTTGTCAATCATGTCAAAAATTCATTATTCAAGAAATGAATTTTGCATGAATAAGATGATCTTATATAAACTATATGACTAGTGATCGTTATTTTATGGGTCCAAATTCATAAAATTATATTTGTAATTTTTTTATTTCATCTGAATAATTCATCATTAAATATAATATTAATTAATTAAAATGTAAATAGATTATTCCTTTTAAAAAATAATTTTTTTAAAAAAAAATAGTTTTATACAAAATGATTCTTTATACTTCAAATAACCTTATCAGTATTTATATTAAATTAATAAAAAGTATAATTTTATTAATAATAATATAATATATTAATAATAATAATATGAAGAATATTTAAAATCATCATATTTGATTTTTCATTAGATCTTATTTGAAATGAAGAATTTAAAAATTCATTTTTGGCTTATTTTGAACAAGTCATTTCCAAATCTATATTCATAAAATTAAATTATAATCTTCATGCCATGATATTTGAAATTTTTAATTATGTCATATTTTTATATAAAATAATTTCCTCTTGAAAGAATTTTGGATTGGGTATTACAACCACCACATGGGTTATTATATGTGTGCACATGACCCCCAATATCCCAATAACCCACCACAATGAAAGGAAATACAAAAAATATTTGTCCAAACCATCGATGAACAACAGTTAGAACCATAGATAATTTACTAAGTCATTCACACCATAATTAAAAACCATAGAAACATTACATCTCAAAAATACCTAATCCATATCATACATAATCATTCTCGTTAAACTGTAAGCCCACATAACCAATCCATAGTAGATTAAACCCACCATTAGACACATGAGACTACACCTGATATCTCTTAGTAATAATAGATACCCTAAGAGGTTATATTATCAGTCTTACAACCATGACCTAACCTACACCTATATAATACATGTTTCAAAACATATGTATAAATAGTCAACATATATTCAAAACATTCTCAGAGTTTATAGGCGTTTTCCTATAATGATTATCTAGCTAGTTAAAACATTATCATATTTCTTGAATCTCTCCAATAATGTTAAATAAGGTAGATATTTATAATGTATGGGTTCCTATAATCTTTTAGTGGGTGGTCACTATATATTTTCATTTTAATAATGTGTTATGAAAAGTATACTAATTAGATGTATGTTCAATCACTGTTGAAAGACCAGAAATTTAATCACTTGAGGTATATATTGTTCCAAAGTGATACCAGGGGTATTAACATGTTATAAATGGTGGATTTAATCTTGTATATATCTTTTGCGTGGTTTTAATGTTATTTTTGATTGAGTTTTTATGTTAATAATTTAGTATTTTTTAGATGTGGTTTTTTTATGTTTTCTAGGGTGGTACAGATGGTGTTTTCCATTTCCATAGGTGGGGGAAAGGTTTCCTGCTAGTTTGGACAAGGATTTTGGAGATTTTCTCCAATAATGGATGGTAGATATGGTCGTTGGGGATTTATTAACATATATAATGGAATAATAGGTGGTTTCATCAAATCATTAAGGGTTGTTGACTCTACAGATTATGTGGTATAGGAAGACTATTTTGACCCTAGGTATAAAAGGAGGTAAACACTTTAAATTCCATAAATGAGGGTGTAAGAGACCATCAAATGGGATTGATTTGATCTCCATATTATTTTATATATTGGTAATGTATTAAAGAATTGTATTAAACATGATTATGTGGAATAATGTAGGACCTATGATGAATTTCTTGGTTAGAGAGGACGCAAATACTAGATGATATGGGTTTTGTGAGAGGGATAAGGATGCTTCTAATGTGACGGACTATGTATGTATTATTACACTCCAGTACTAGATTTCATATATAAATAATCACTATGGATTGAAATTAATTATTAGTGTGGTTGTGGAAAATAATTACTATTTTTTTATATTTTTTAATTCACTAGTATATATTTGGATAATAGATAGGGAGACCATTGGTGGTGTCTTACTGAGATTATATTCAAAACCCTGCAAGGTCTCAAAATTTTTCTTCCAAACCTTATGAATCATGGTTTCTATAAGGGAAGTGGTTTTATATGGGGATACTAATGTGGAGAGATTTATAGATACTTCACAAACTCGAGGTAGGATTTTTTTGATGGAAAAATGGTTCCTTGGTGTCAGGTAGGTTTTTTAGTGATTTTTTGCATTTATATATTTGATAAACCCTCAGGAAATCCAATTAGTTTTTATTTGTAGCATGAATTTTAATCTATTTATATGGATTATCATATATTTATATTTGGTAATTTTTGCGACTATTAATTTAAATGGATTCTTTTATTGATTTTATTATACTTTTTTTGAGTGGTTTATGTCTCCCTACAATTATTATTTAGACAATCATAACTAGTCACATGACTTTACTGTATGGGTTGGTGTGAATAAGGTCGCACAGTGACCACTAGTCTGTAAACTAACAAGTTGGTCTATGGATGTGTGTGGTAACATGAATCATGTAATAACACACTTCTATCTTGTCCCTTTGAATTTCTTTTAAGCACTCATAAAACTCTCATTGATTATGCTTGTAAAGTGAAGAAAGTGGAAATTATTAGTTCCACTGGATAATCATTTGTTCTCCACCATAAAATTCCATCATTATTGAAAATATATATAATCACAACATGATTATCATATACTAGTAACACCCCTCATAATTTTTTAACAAACATGTTTATACCTACTAAGAACAAACCATAAGAATATTTTTCTCATGATGATGTAAAATACATGAATTATAAGACAATTATTACCATTCTGTTAAGAATCAATGAGTACTCCATATTTATAAATTCCTTAACTAAAAGTTACATTCACTAGAATAAACAGATTGAAAAAGGGAAATTCAACATTGTATGGTTTAAAATATTAGAATACAAATGGAACTTTTACATTGATTAATCACCTTAATTAATCTAGTAAACATGGTCAATGGTGTCAAGATGATAAATCATTTGAATTTTGAGGAAAAAATCATGTTAGGTGTGAAGAAAATGTATTTCACTCTTTCTAGTCAACATATACTTTTACAATAAACTTTTACATATCTATAAAATCCTTATGATATGATATCACATATTCAAATTACTATTTAACTCATTCTGGGGAAGGAGACACATGAATATATTGACCTATTTGTATCATCTCAATAATTATATAAGACATATATTTTGGATCTAATTCCAATTGATAATATAATATGGTTGTATTAACAAAAATATTCTATCCTTCCAACTTCAATATAATTTTACATTAATTTTATTTATCCAATATTAACATCCAGAATAGTTCATGTTATAGAGAACATTTGTTATACATATTGATTTATATTCTATTAGTTTATCTTATCTATTATGTATGAAAAATATTCCTTAAATTTGTATTACCTAATCATACTTTTTAGTGAGCAACTTATTTTAAACTCTCTTTCTTCAGGAAATGATTTATCAAATGTGGGAGATGTGTTACTTATAATGCCTATGAATTTAGTACTTCATGTATTGACATCAAATTAAAAATGATGATCATGTGAAATTTTCATTACTAATAAATTTAAAAATAGAGAATAATTAATAACATTTTTTAATAGATACCTAATAGGGAAACATATGATTTATAATTACAAAAATATTTCTAACATCCCACATCACCCATGTTAACATCATATAATTCCTCATTAAAGAAGGGATCATTAAAGAAATCATGAGTATATGAAGGTATATCATCTACATTTATCTGAAAAATATGTTGATATCAAGTCTTATTTAGAAGAGTCATAATATAAGATTGTGAATCGGATTTTTTGGAAGGGGAAACTACAATTTATCTCCCATTATAGGGGTTTGTTATAGTCTTTAATGTAAATCATAGATTATAAAAGGAAAATTTATAATTCTATTATATTAGGACCACCATATTTCTAGAAAAAAGATGATACTTCCATTAAATCATCATCATCATGTACAGGATACAAAATAGGCTATTGGGGGTCTTTATATTAAATATATTGTTATGAGAAATATTTTGTTCCTTGTTCATCCCTTAGTTTTGGTACACTATGAATAATGGAACTTCTTCCAAATTTATACAATCTATAAGATTAAGCACTCTATTGTGTGGTAAATAATAGTTGTTACCCTGGTCCTTATAAATTACCTCTCTATTATAGTATAGAGAAACATACAAGATTATCTGTAAAGAAAATTTATTTTTACATTTTATATATATTTATACTAAATAATCAAATAACAATCATCTTATCTACATACAAGCATGCTATATAAATATATAGTTGAATAAAATTACCTACTATGAAACCACCATTTATTATAATACTACTGACATAAGAGTTTTGCATAAAAGGGGCTTGTGATATACACCAATTTTCAACAAAGACACAAATCCTAACATTCTTATACTAGGGATGACATGCTAGTCATCCTTGAATAAAGTGAAAATTAAAAATAAATTCAAAATTATTACAACAGAAAGTTCCAAACATATATTTATCTCAAGGTTTTTCTTCATTGCTTCATTTACCATGCCTTTTATAGTTAGATTATATTTAGTATATACATTAAACATAACAAATAATTAAACATTATTTTTTAAATTATTAAATTAATAGGATCATTTAAATATCGCATGTTTGGATATTGAAGAAATGATAAACATACCATGAAATAAAATAATATATTTATAATAGTTCATTATCTCGAGTCATCAAATCAATCATTATTCTTTAAATAAAGTGAAAAAATCCCCATCGAACACTACTAGCTTTTATGGGACCACAATTTTATATAATTTTACTCAAATGAAAGTGTGGGGTAACACTGGATTATTATATATTACATTTATCATGGACATAATGATTATATGTATATGCGAATGAGATGATATAAAAAAAATAAAAAAATAAATATTACAAACTATAAATAAAAAAATTACCAAAGTTTCATTGGTTGATCTAGATCATTATCATTCAGATATTATATTACTATATTTATTATATCTATAGATAAATTATATTTTAAAATTCATTAAAATTTCAATATAATGTTTAACATTAAAACACTATCATAATTTTATTAAATCATCTTTCAACATTTACATTATCTATTTATTTAAATCATAAAAGAGATTTATTGTTTAAATAATGAAAATAAATAAGTTAAAAAATATATTTTAAAAAATAATAATTAAAATAATGAAATACTTTAAATAAATATATTATAATATATCATGCATCAAAAATTATAATTTGATAAATAATAAAATATATGAAAGGTTTATTACAAATAATAGTGGGATAAATTAAATGATGGTGGTACCCTATTTTATAGAGGGTAAGGGATGGATTCACAAACTATGTTCATGCATCTTGTGTAGTCCATAGTCTAGAGGGATGATTGTACTTCAATACAATGGTCACACTATTAGTCTAGCACGAACCTCTTCACACAAACATGTAGCTGTTATACAGTTAACATTGTTCACACAACTATTTAATAATTAATTATCTCTGGTAAATCGTGTTCATGCTAACACAAATGATAGCTTATGTGAATATGGATAATTCCAATTGGGGTAGTTTTTTAAAAATATTTTTTATTGGACCCCCTATTTTTAGTTATATATTTTTTAAAATGCACAATACGACATGAGTTTAGGTGAGATGGTGGTATAGATCAAGAGTAGAGGGGACACTTTTAGAGTAGATAAGATTCGAATCAATAATTTTAAATGAATAAAGTATATAAGAATATAAATTATAATTTGGAATGGAGAAAAATGTGGTTCGTAGAGGATTCCCACTTCTCCATTTGGAATATGAATATATATGATGATATAAAATCATGCTTAATGGATAAGAAAAAATGAATTGAAAATTTTATATACAATTTATTAAATAATAATAATAATATTATTATTATATATACATATGTATAAAATATGATATGGATTCCTGAGATTCATATAATTAGATGCTTGAGTAATATAATAATAATTATATTTAGATGTTATAAAATTAAAAAAATAAAAAATAAAATATTATATTTATTCATAAATACAAATTGATTATAAATTTCTTATATGAAAATTTATTTTTGGAACAATACTATTATTCTGATCATATCATTTGAACCTGGTCTACCCCATACACCCATCATGTCAATTATTTGATAAAATGTAATTTTATACCTAGGTTTATGTGTTAAACAGTTGAATAGTCTATATCAATCATTTCTTTGTAGATCATGGTCGTAAAGACTTTTAGGGTGTTCTAGTTCATTTTATGTTTCATTGGAAATTTTTAAAAAGATATGTTTTATTACTGATTAATACCCAAGTCAAAAAGTATTGATAATTACCATTTGGTTTAATTTCATGAGAAAATTATAATCAATCCTATTTGAAAAATATTTAGAGATTTATAGATAATTATATTGAAAATAAAATTACTAGATGTGAGTGAGGGTGCTCAAAACCAAGCTACTTCTATTGTCATTACAATATATGAGTAAATTTCTATTGGAATCATGATCCATTGTAAAATTATGATGGCTGACCTCAATTAGTGATTCACCAAGATATGAGGAATTAAAGATATTTTTCTTTAGTGAATCATGATAAACCATAAAAAGTATTTAGGTAATGGAATTTGTGATGGTAATTTATATGGATAATATAAAATTATTTGAAAATTAATAATTTCATTATTTTATTCTTCTTATTAGGGAAATGTGAAATACCAATAAATATAAATAAAAATTAATATAGTGAGACATTTTACATTTAGCTGTTGGTGATTACTGATTATGATATAATGTGACCTTGAATGTATTCAATGCATTAATATGGAGCATTAAACCCATAAGGAATGTTATGATATTATAATCATCATGTGGTTAAATGTAAGATGGGTATTTCTTACCAAGTACGGTAACATTATTGGTGGGAATTGTGTAATGATTAATTGTACAATAATAACAATATAATCTATTATGATGAACATTTATATTTTTTATTGTTTACTATCTTGTATTACTATATTTTATTGACATGTTGAATTAAACAATTGATATTTCATTATGAAGATAATGATAATTACTTCAGATACTAATGTTATTATAAATACCCCAAAATTTATTTGTCTTGGTGAAGGATAGTTCTGTTATTATTGGTATGAGTACCTTAGTATTATGATGATGTATAGTTGGACTGAAATTACAATATGAATAATTATATTGACTAATCCGATTGAATAGTTGGATATTCTTAATGACTAGTTATAATAATTATCATGGGTTTTTATGTAGTTTACTAGGTTAGTTTTATAGTTGGGTCAACTAGATATTCTAGACTATTGAATATTCATTGTGGTAGTGTGATACATATGAATTATGATATTCTTTATGTTTATTTAGTGGGTATTGAACAATAATTTAGGAATATAGCCACATGATGTAGTCACACATCTGCAATGCAATTTTCATTTCATTTTTGTAATCTAAATGGAAATCATAGTAAACCCTCCTTGATCCCCATTTACTTGTAAATATTAGAAATTTATTAAGTTTAATTACAGAAAATGTGTTTTTATGTTATTTTTTATATTGTAAAAATGGGGATACTATTTGTTGTATGATTATGATAATGTGTCATCTATTAGATGTTAGGAATCGGGGAAATACATGGTACTTGCTGATGGGATTTTTTTATTTAAGGGATCATCACTATATTTATGGTATATGATATATTATAATGCTTTTTTATTTAGTGAGTGATGCATATGTAGTGTTTTAGAATGGAACTGTTTTAAGATATTGATATATGATATATTTTTTTAGGTTTATTTTTTTTGAAAATTTTGATATTTTGGTAGTGCTAAATTTCTTTATAGAATGAAATAGACTCATGCATAATATATAATGAAATCAAAGGATAGAATTATCCACTAATTATATATTTCTTATATTATCCTAAGTCTTTTAGTTGTAAATGATCTGACTATATATGATTATTTTACTTCTCTGATAATTATGCATGTGTGATATTGGAATGGTTATTAACCCATGGTGTCAGACCCACTAAGCAGAGTATTTTTCCCAAGCCTAATTTTATAAATATATATTTGGGTTAATTAGAGTATTTATTGTATGATTTTGTCTCAATGTATAGGGTTTAATGTAGTATCTTGGTGTTTTTAGGATAGTTGGGTATTCAAAAGAGGAATAAAATTTCTATGGGTTTCATTAAATTTTGATATTTAGTGGTATCTTTATATCATTAAATTTATTCATAATAATAATTATTTGAAATGTTTCTAAGAATAAATTAATAATTCATCAATGAATTGGGAAAAATTAGAGACAAAAAATAATTATAAACTCTTGAAAATGAAAGACAAGCCTATGAAACTGTACATAACAAATGTCTAACATAAAAAAATTCACTTCTATTGTTTCCTTATATATATTCATGGTTAAAATCATTTGAAACAACCAACATAATCTTACCTTGATGGTGTATACATGTCTTGTTTTGAGTCAAAAAAATTATATTGGATGTAACCTCAAGTAGTCATGATATTCAAGAATCTCATGATATAGTTGAATAAGGAGGTAGAGAGCCTCCTGAAGAAGAGGTAGTTGGTTGGGAGATATCCTGAGAGGATCACACATAAATCTCATGTCCAGAATTATTTTAAATAGGATATGTGGACACTCCTCCATGCCATGTATTTACTATTCTGTTATTAAAGGTATGATTAAATTCATTGGACTAAATTATTTTTGTAACATAATACCTAATTCATTATCCCAATGCTTCGAATTATGAAACATTCCATAAATGAAATCAAGAGTGGTTTATATTTTTTGAACAATTACTTATTAACATTACCACTACAATTAAAAATCATCAAATAAATAATGAATCATATGTTATGATTCTATGTTCCTTAAAATGTGGCATATAATACAATTTGGTAGTATAAGGGAAAAACAAAATTAAATCCTTAAATTATATCAAATTATATTTCTATAATCACAGAGAAATACTATTTCAATTTGTTTGTATTCACTTATGACATACTAATATTATATTATATGATATAACATAAAGTAAATCACATATGTTTGTAGATATCTGGTAAATATCATTTAATAACCAACATACATAAAGACTTATAGGAATTGTCTCTTTTCACCAAATATTTAATCAAATACAACAAGTTTTGAAACCATATCAAAAATTACTATTGGATATTTCGAATAAATTTTTAATTCTATCATCAATTTCACTATATATCACATCACATTAAATAAACATTGAATATCTATCTAATATATACCTTGGTCAAATAGTAATATAATTTTTGGGAATCATATTTTGTTTTTTAACACTCAATAATCATCAATTCATACTAAAAGTGTTACCCCATAGTCCTTTGCAGGGTTGATTATTTTTTTACTTCTTGAACTCAAAAACTTATGTAAGTGTAGTCTCTAGAAACTAATTATTACTCTATAATATATATATGGATTAATAATGATATTATTCAAATACATGTATATTTATATATTTTTTAACTAGCTGTATCATATACAAGAATTAAAAATTTTATAATTCCTTTTTTCCATTCATAAAAATAACATGAGACCTAGATTATTCCATTCTTATATAGCCTCCTCATGCATTCTTGACTCCATATATAAAGGTTGTCCAGGAATGAAAACACATTACATTGTATTTCTTTAAATGATGAGAAAATCAAATCCCCCTCATACAATTAGATAAACACTTTATAATTTCCATTTATGTATGGAAATTCATTTCCTTAGTTTATCTCAATAATGGGAAGAAAATACATACATTTTATATAAGTGGAAAAATCCCTTCTTAGATGGGCTCCAACATATGACATTATCAGAAAAATACCAATCCAACACAAAATTAGAGAAATATTCGGGAATACGTAAAAATGATACAAATTTGTGATTGTATTCATGTTATGTATCTCACAAACATTAGTTGTAACGATTTATTTTGAAACATTTACACCTAGTATACCAATGAAATAGTGTATAACAACCCATTCGGTATACTTTAAGGGTCATGCAGGGTAAAAATATAATTTTTTTCCACATCAGTATATTATCTAACCATATATAATAATCCCACCCATTCTAAACTAAAAATAACTTCATAACATGTACTAGTACAAGAGAAAAATTGGTTAGTGATAACTCAAGGTCATTCTATGAAAAGTAAATTATCATTACACTTCATTTAATAGATGAAACCAATGTGAAATAATGATAATTTCGATATTTAATATTTTATAAATCAACTTATTTTCTATTCATAGACAACATAATGAATTTTAACAAAACCATATAATAGAACATGTATCATCAGATCATATATGATAGACTATTAGATCAACTATATGTTTGCTATAGTTTTTGGGTGTTGTTAAACTCATTACATCCCCATGTAATTAATTCCCTATATCTATATATAGATAACCTAATTTCTGTGAAGTAGATGCTTATTTTAGTAAAATATATATAGAAATAATGTTTGGATAATGGTGTGGCTTACTAGTCATATTCCAAATGATCAATAGTTTGAAGAATTTTTTAGATCTGTCTACTTCTTAAAATAAAATTTTATGATGTTAATAAATCCTATTTTCTATTTTTAAGTCTTATATGTGTATCGAAATCATAATTCTTGAAAAAAATATCATATAATTTTTCCTTGAAATCTATTGGATTCTAATGTTACTCTTCAAATTATTCTCTTACTAACATACCCTAAATCATATAGAATATTATGTAATATCAACTTTATATATTTATTGGAATAACATTTAATTTTTTAAATATAAACATCTTTAAGATATAATATAATCATATTTCTCTCTAAGACATTATATCCTTGTTAGAATATCATTATATAGTAAAAAATTTCTTTTGTGTTAGGAAATCAAACTTATTCCATTACTGAGAGTATTAATAAATTAACTATTTTACCATATAATGTTTTGTATTCAATGTTTTTAGTATTTTATTCAGAAAATATGACTTCATTATTTTCCTGAAAGGTACATATTTTGGATCTTTTATAACATTGTGAATCAAAACAACTATCACATATATTAAAAAAGTAATTTATTCATAAAAAAATTATTATCACCTAAAGATTAGTTCAGATCACTGTAAACAAATAATTATTTGGATCTAACTGGGCTTTATGTAAACCATTTTATATAACACATTGAGATATAAATCACAAGCTCGAACTAAAAAATTTGTACATTTATATTTAAAATTTATTATTTCATCAATTTTGATGTATTTTGATTTTATGTTCTTGTGAAACATATATTTAGTATAATTTACATTCTAGAATAATAGATTTTATTTATATAACGTCAATAACTAATATTGAATCTCTATGGTGTTTTTGACTACTCTTTAGGTAATCTGGACTATTACTTATACAATGTTCTCGTTATCTATAATGAATTCAGTACACTTTATTTATAAATGTAGGTTTATATAGTGGTGTTAACTCTCTATGAACTATATTCTTATCAGCAGGGACAAAACTATTACCATTTTTTAGACCATTGAAATGGAACATAATCCTTGACCTCCAAAGTCCTAATAATAAATTCTAAACATAGAGAGGAGAATAAGTAAAATAATTAGAATAAATTCATATTATACTTACTAATAAATTGGTAAAACATTTACAATATTGACTGTAGAATGATATTCATGGTTTTATCAAGATAAATTTGATATTACAAAATATCTAAGTCATTGAATCCCAAAAATAATATGGATTACATGAGTAGATACCAATGTAACAACTTCCACCATACATTGAATTAAATCCTTTGACACCTCATTGATACCATTCCAAGATCATTTCTAATAGAGCCTTTTTATGTTGTCTATTATCTTATATTCAATAATTTTTTTTACGTTTACATTTATATAAATATTTTTTACATGTAAGAATGATATTAGATAATTTTAGTGAATCCTTTCATTATTTATCATAAGTATCTATGTTTATATGTTGAAAATATTCACTACATGGTTCCTAAAAAATGGGTTTACACAACACATATAACACTAATTATTGTTTGGAAACTATTCTCATGTATCTATACTAGTCATGGAAAATACATCCATTATGTTTTTTATTCAATGACATAGATATTAATATTAATAAAAAATATTAGGATGACTCATTCAAACTATAATTTTTTTTATTATATGAGAAACATGTTATACAATTATTTAATAAGTAAATTCGTAAAATTTCATACCACTAATATTATAAGGACCTATCCTTAAATATTACATAATCCTTATTTAAGTAAATAATTCACATTGATGACATTTTCAATTTTATATCTTTAGATAATTAGTCCATAACGATTACATAGAAAATCAAACTTTACAAAGTAGACACTTCTCCTCACTATCCATTTCGTAACAAGATAAATCTCTTTAAAATGTGGTTTTGTTTTCTTGATAGAAATATTCATAACATTCATCTTTAATTTTTTTATCTTACCCATCCTTATACCATTTAGAAAACCTTTCACAAAATTGGGATGAGCACAAAAATATAATTAAGTTATACAAAAAGAAGTAAAACAATTATACTTGCAAAAACATGTAAACCATGAATACTTTATCATGATGTAATACTTTTCATGTTTAAGAAGTTTTAAATACTCTTCACCGAACATTAGCTCATTGTTTAATATTTTTTTTAAAAAATCTCCATAAAACCCCTACAAATCCCATATAACATATAAAGGTAAAATTGGACATAATCACACTTAAATATAATAGCTATATGGTCGAATTCCACCCATATCAGACTTACAAATGGAACAACCATATGATCGGCTTCCTTACCCAATGAATTGGAGGTTATAACATAACCCACCATCCTTGGTTTATCACGAAACCACCTGTAATTGGATTATAACGTAGCCACCCATCTTTATTTTATACAATAACCACCCATAAAATGTCCATCTATCATTATATTATAATATCACATCAATGATTAAAATTATAAACATTTCACTCATATAATTTCATTTTCAATCACTTGAAATCATTTTGTGATATTCAAATAGTCAATCCACTTTAAAAATAAATTTTAATACCAAAACACCCAAAAAGGGAGTAATGGTTCTCTTTTCCTTATAAAAACATTATGTCTTATAGAGGAATCCAAATATCAAATAACAGTTACGATGGTGGAGAAGTTGATGTCACTAGATACGTTAAACAAACATTCCATTTTTCCTTTTGTAAATAAATTTAAACACTTCGTACAAAATTTTTTCTTTTGAAAACCATGGAATGAATGAAATGTAAATGGGTTTTACTATACACCTTGTAAAATAAGGTGGTGTATAACTTCGAAATATCCTTCATTGAAATAAGATTGAGATGAAGTCACTTACCTCGACTTTGAATCACCTTGTACATTCTTTATCGATCGGAATAATAAACATGGATAAATTTTTACTTACATGATAAAAATTTTAATTATCATTATTCCTTTTATATCACTTATTAATATTTTATTAAAATTATATATTTATTTATACTCATATCAGTCATTTTATTGATATTCAGTACATGAGTCAAAAATGAACTTGGTATGATGTCAACAATCCATGCGGTCATATGTCCATCATATCCAGAATAAAAATACTTACTAAATAATAACACTTATATATCAATTATACTTTTAAATCCATTCATTAAATAAGGATATGAATAATTGAACAACATTAAAGTCATAGAGACTATAAATCGTACGTACGCATGAGTAACATTTTCCATTTTTCTTTCATCATTATGGAATGAATTTGTGTCTTATTTTATTTTTAAATAATTATCATAAAATAATTAATATAATATTAGACATTTAAATTTTTATATATATATATTACATGTGATGTGATGATTAAATAAAAATCACCTCTCTTCACGGAGGTGATCATACACACATACACATGAAAGAAGTTATCATTTATATTTTCATGGAATGTAAGAAGGTAATAGATATATTATTATATTAAAATGATAAATATGTCATTAATATCACATATATACATTACTTTAGTCATAATAACCATTCTTGAGAGATGATAATGAAAATCAAACCACATCAGCTCGTGAGGCGATAGTTTGTCGTACACATGAACAAAAAGATCACTTCCCATTTGATAAAATTGGAGATGGATTTAGGTAATTATATTAACATAATAAAATTTAATTATATTTAGGATAATTTATTTATTCTAAAATCACGGGTTTAGGATATTTTAAGGATGTGGTAGAAGAAATGAAATAAAAACACATAAATAAAATCATAACTCTTCATTCAGATGATCACTTTTATAAAAACCGTAACACCTCAATGAGAGTTTTTCTCTTTACATTATTCTTCAAGAATGTGGGTAGGTATTATATGAAGGGTATTTGATAGATATTGTTCGATAAAAATTGTTCTTGAACTGTGAGTATAGATATGAGATGGTACCTTTTTATAGGAGCATGGAGGGGCACTCTTGAAAACTCATAAAATATTAAATTAATATAATTTAATTTTTAAATCCAAATGAATAAAACAGGAGTTATGTAGAATATAATATAATTATTTTTCAAAATAATCTCATCCAATAATTTTTATACATTTATTTATTTTATTTTAACCCTTATGTTTTCGGTTTAACCATAGTTAATTTATTTTAATATTAATTGTTGTAACTACATTATCAATATTAATAGGTTATGAATTTTACTTATATGGGGGTAGTTTCCCAGAAATTGAATATTTATGAACTTTTATACCTTATCATAATCTCTTTTTAGTTTTAAAATATTAATGTTATTTTTAAATAATTTACTAATATATTATTTTTATAAAATACTAATAGTGTCAATTTTGACACTATTCATTTCATTGAATTTAAGTAAACTTCAAACATAGAGATAACATAAAAATCCATTGAATGTACTTATAATATATAATAGTAATCTATAAAATACATAGAGTAAGAAAAGAAATTCTAATTATATTTATTTTAATAAATATCATATCATTTTATTGATATTTCTATTAATATAATAATTATTAAATCATTGTTGTGTCACTATGTATTGTAATTATTTGATCTCTAAAAATTATAAATAAATTCCCAAGATGTAGATAATTTCATTAGATTTAATGATTCTATTTATTATTTATGTTATATTATATTTATCAAAAAATTAAAAATTACTATACTTATATAAAATAAGAGGGTGACATGTTGTCACTTTCTATTGTTTTAATAATATTTATATCACATTCGAAGATAAAATTCCAATAAATGAGTCAATTATAATAATTAGGTTTTAAGAGTCAAGTTTAATTCATCCAATAAGATTTTGGTAGGTTTTAGGGAAATTTTAATTTCTTTTTCATGTTATTTATTACCCTAATTTACCATATTTTACTTCAAATAAGAGAAAAATTACCAAAGTTACTATTCAAAAAATCCAAAAAGGGAAAATATTTACATAATTTGGATCCACTTATAAAAAATAGGGAATATATATTTCAAAATTTAAATCAAGGAAGTTATAAAATCTAATTTAATATTAATCCCTATTGTCAAAATGAGAAAATATGTTTCTATATGTAAAAAGCATTAAATGAATGACATGTGTTTATATATAATTTAAATGTGATATTACATCCAATGACCAAAATTAGATAAGATATAAATTAATAATCCAATTATACATTAAAACCAAGTAAAATTATAATTAAAATATTAAAATAAATTAGGTGATAAAGTAGTTTTGAATTAAAATGCAGTATTTTTAACTATTCATTAAAAAATTAATATTATCTAAAAAATAAAAAAAATTTAAGTAAAGTATAATTTACTTTCCCTCTTCCAAATAATATGTTTATTTATTCACATATATAATATAAAATAAAATGAATATATATTTCAAATTTGTTCCCCATCAACAGGAGGTAAAAATGCCATTTTTGAAAAATACACATTTTATGCATAAAATTGAATTTCATATTATACGAAGTCAATAAAATACATAAGAAAAATTTGAAACATTATATTTAATTTATATTTCCTTAATATAAACCAAAAAATAGTTATCTTATCATTATATATACACATTTATACACATTTTAATAGTTTTTTAAAAAACACTTCCTTCACAATTAATTGGGTTTTATTTCCTCTACTTATTATTTTGGTAACCAATGATTCATTATATAAAAATGTGTAGACCATATTTTCATAATTTTGTTAATACATTTAATTCCCATTATTCTAATGGCTATATAATAATTATCATATTGAATAATACTATTATGTTTCTAATTTATACCATTTGTGGCTTATCGTGTATGCTATCAAACATAGTGTTTCCTTTTAAAAGAATAGGAAGTTACATTATCCCCACCTTTGGAAATTGATTCGTTAAATTTTGAATAATAGGATTGTATATAAGGTATGAATTTTCAAAATACCTTTATTGTATTCCTACATCAGAAAAAATGATTAACAAAACATCTTCTTTAAAAGAATGAAATGAAATCACATAGTTCCCCTATGATAAGACATACTAGGGTTTGATGTAATAAAACATGTATGTGATAGAGAAAACTAAAAATAATTTTCTTATGGAGAATAAAAGAAATCATTGTTAGGAGAAAGTAAAAAATAATAATTTGTGACTCATTAAACAGTCTTTGATTTCATAGAAATAAAAGTAAATTGAAAAAATTATCTTTTTAAGATCCATTTCATGGAATTTTGGAAATCATTTTCTTCTTGGGCTATGATAATCTGTAAATACACTTACTTGAAAAGTATACTTTAATCCTTTGAGAAAATTACAAGTCAAACCCATATTTTTTTCCCAAATGATGTTTATTTAAGGGGGAATTTTTTTCTTCTCTTGAAACACTATTATAAAATTACAGAGAATCACATAATCCACAAAATATTGACTGTCTATTCATCCTGTCATATATCATTGAACAAAACCAAATATTTTAGGATTAAATAATATAATTCCCAAATATAATTAAAATTAAAATAATAATATCTACTTTTAATCTCTAAAATTCAAAAGTTATACCCAAAGTACAACATAGAAAAATTGATAAAGAAATGTCCATATAATTTCATAAAGTAATTTAAAATAATATTGTAACCAAAAATTTAGAAGGATTTGATCACGTAATATTCAAATATAAATTTTATCATTTATCTCCAAATAACATTTATTACTCATAATGTCTCATGCCAAAAATATAATTTCTAAAATCATATATTCTCCAATATATTTTAATCATTTCCATAAATAAAAAAAATCCCCATAAGACCACAATAAAAGCTAATATTATTCCAAAATACAATTCAACCATTACTCTAAAAATAAAATATCATTGTAATATATTTTCCTTAGGCATATTGGAATCCCAAAATATTGAACATCTTCCAAAATAACCTTTATCACATAATCCCTAAATCATCTTCCAATACCAAGGATATCCATTTAAAAAACATAAGTTACCAAATTAAAATAATTATAATATAAAAAACTCATTTAACTAAAAAATAATTCATACTAACTAGGTAATTCACATAGGATAGTCCTACGTGATAAATCATTTTCACCCTTCAGTTGTGGGATTGATTCTGGCAGCTTGGTTTGAAGCAACGAGCTCTTACCCTTCATGCAGTTTTTCATTTTTCTAAAACTATATATTTATTATAACTCTTATAACATTCTTTAAATAAGATAAAATCCTAAAATATAACCACAACATATTTTAACCTTACATATTATCTCATGCCTTTCATTTTTCCTCCCAAAATGTAGTGTCCTATAATTATCTCAAAATAATGATAATATAAACCCTAAAGGTTTTTAATACCTTTATAATTATGTCCACACAATAAAAGATAATGTAACACCTCGAGATTTTATGAGAAGTATTATTTTAAATTAATTTGATGTCTTTTGTTTTATTCTACAACAAGATTATCTTGCGCTATATGCAACACCATATTATCATGCAGTATACACAACACTATTATTGGATCGCGTTACACACAATTTCATGTTCGTTTGATAGAAGATATTCTACGCAACACTGAGTGTGTGTATATATATATATTCAATGTATAAATTAAATATGGTTGGATTCTGTTATACGCAACAATAAAGGAGTATTTCATTACACGCAACCCGGACTTGGCTTGCATTACACGCAATCACGACCTTCCTCGATAGCGTGTTTTGTACGCAATACCAGGTTTCACTAAACAATGATATATTGTTATAATATTCTTATTGACTAGCCTTTATGAATAGTATTAACTACATTTTGAATATTATAACATTATTATTTATCTTACACATTTTCTAGAACATGGTATGAGAACAAAATAAATTTTCCAGGTAAAATAAGTATTTTAAAAAAATGCAGTTTTTCCGCCTTTTGATGGAACACCCACATTAAATATAGTTTTTGACATTTTTATTAGTTCAATTTTTCAAAATATAATTCTTCTTTTGAATAAGGACATAAAAATTTACATTGGATAAAATTTTCAAATTATTCTGATAACTTTTATATTTTAATGAATAGTAAAAACACGCTATATTTTAATTAAAAACAACTTTTTTCATCGTAATAATTTATATGGATAAATTATAATATTGATGGTTTTAAAGTATAAATAGAATAAATTTTTACCATTTAATTTAATTTATGTCATTATCATTGATTTTACATTGAATTCATAGGTAAAATCATTTCAATCTTTTGCAATGTATTAACTTTTAAAACTCGTTTTCCTAAAAACAGGATTAATTTTAAATTAATTTCTGCAACGTATGTAATTTTAATTTGGAAAAATTTATTCCATATTTGGAATCAGTATGTCCAAATTATTTTAATAGGAAACTTTTTATTTTTGGGCACTATGAATAGTAACTACGGTAAATTTTATTTACCTTCGTTAAAGGTAAATCAGGTAATTAATGGTAAAAATAAGATTGTACGATTACCCTAACACTTGAAAAAATTATATTGGAAGAATTAATGTGGACCCATATCACCTAAGGGTCGTAATAAACTCATTTCATGGACCTTAGACCATGAAAAGGATATAATTATTATTAAAACCAATGAAAGTTACAATATGACACTCTATTAAATCTTATAAGTGTAATAATTTTAATTTAGTGATAAAAATCATAAAACATAGGATATATATAGTCTCCAAGAATAAAATAAAATTATCTACATCATATGAATTTATTTATAATTTTTAGGGATTACATAATTATCATTAATTATTGCATAATAGTGATGTTGAAATTATTTTATTGATTGAAATACCTAATAAATTATTTTAAAAGTATTAAAATAAAAATTATATGAACTATTGAATGTTCTCCACTAATTTTATAGATAAATATGACATGTTATGAATCTATTAAATCTTTTAGTTCGAACATATCTTCAATATATATTTTATTTAAATTCAAATAAATGAATAGTGTCAAAATTGACACTATAGTTATTTTATAAAAATAACATATTATAAAATTGTTTTAGAATGACAGAAATATTTAAAAATTATAAATTTAAATTTATATGGTCTAAAATGTTATAAAGTATCCAATTATGGAAAATTCACAACACACAAGTAATTATTTATAGTAATTTAAAATTTAGAATGTTATTACTACAAATAAAATTAAATAGATTAAATAAGGATAAATCAAGTTGATAATGTTTAAATTTAATTCCTAACATGTCTAAATTTTATTGGTTGATGAGATTACAACACTATATCATCTATTATTTTTATTTTATTCATTTTTTGAGGTTTTTAAGTGGGTTTTGGATTTATTATAAGTTAATATTTTTTTGATTTCCAAAGGTTCCCCTCTTCTCCCTTATAAAAGGGCACCTCCTCCCTCTCCCCCTCACACCATTTTGAGCCTTCATGCTCTCCGAAACACTTCCCATTTACCTAATCAACTTCTCTATAAACATAATAGTGGTTCTTGTCTTCTTCAAAGATGAATTTTAGTGCCCTAAGAGGAGGTTTCAAAGAGGCATGTCAAAGAAGAGGTAATATCTGTTACCGATTCTTTCAAATTTATTTCTTCTTCTACTTACTCGTCTTTATTTATTTAATTATGTAGTAATAATATCAGTATAACTAATATACTGATATGTCATTATAAATATTAAACAACCATATTTCACCTTCTATCCATCCTACGTAAAACGAAATCACCGTGCATGCATACGTACGGAATATCGTCTCTATGCAGTGGTGTAATCTGTTTTCCACCACCACCTTAATTGGATGCTTATAATGGTGTAAAGAAAAAATATATATGATTATTATAATTTGATATTGATTCTGAAATGGTATACAGAAACTTCAATACAGTTACACGATCATGGGAATGATATCATCGCTCGGGCATACGTACGGATTACCGTCTCCACGACGCGATGAGATTCAATTTCCATGTTAACAATTCATGAATGATTATCAAGTATATATAATGAAAAATAATGAAATATATGACATAATAATGCTATTTTATTTATGTGTATATATATATGTATGTCATCTACTTCATTCCATTCAAGTCAATAAGGAAAGGAAAACAGTGTTCATGCGTACGTACGACCTACCGTCTCCATGAATAGTGTGTTTCATTTCATTTATCTATATATTATATATATATAAACTGAATATATAACATATATAAATCATGATTTACATTCTGGATGTAATTAAATCATGATATAAGTAATAATAATATCAACGACAACAAGTCCAAACCCGTACGATAAATAAAACGAATTTACCCAAAACGCTACATTAACATGGAATTTACAAAGAACGGGTAATATAAAGTCATAAGTGAACCATATATAATATAATAACAATTAATATGATTATTTAATAAGTCAATGAAATTATTTAAATCATTATACAAAATTTTCGGATATGTACGAAGCATATCGGACCTAAGGTAAGGGATAACTTTGCCAATCTTATTTTTGTCCGAGATTGTTTATTCATAAGTATTTAATGGGGTTACATTTATCATCCATGTCCATGTTTTCTAAAAATATTTTCATGTATCTTTAAAGACTTTTTTAACCATTTTTTACTATTACCACATAGTATCGAAGGAATATTTCTTTTGTTTACCATACGAGGCAGTTTTTGACTTTTCCGGCAAAAGCATGAGGAAAATGTTTTTTTAACTTATACGACATGAATGGATTTTTATTGTTTCATAACACCATATTTTCATGAAGCTTACTCTAAAATATATCATTATTATTTTCAATAAAATCCTTTTATGTTAAAATTTGGGCGAATTTTGTGAAAAGAAAATGATTTTGAAGAAGAAAGGATATTTTCCTCAAGAATTCATTTCGAAGTGTTTTATCAAAACTATTTTCCATCTAAGATGGAATTATTTAGTATGTTTATGTTTCAATTATAATGTATATATGGTTTTATTTTTCTTATCATGAAATGATATCCAATTTTTTACATGGATTATGTTATGATGGGATGATGTTTATAAAACCCATTTTATTCTTTGGGTTATGATGAATGATTTCTATTTATTTTGTGGCACAAGTAAGAATGATTTTATTATGAGATGGGTGGGACCTATATATCCATCCAATTGATTGGGTAAATATTTATATCTCATGAGATATAAATGGCTGGAATGACAAGTAAATCTGGTTCAGTAATACAGGGCTGGAACGACAAGTAAAACTCAGTTCAGTAATGGACTTTGTCCACTATAATGGTCTTGGCTGCAATTCCTTGGCTACTATGGAAATCATATCAAGTTATTAATGGTTTTCCACAATTACATGTTTTATTCCCATGCTTTTTATCATGATTTATGTTTCATTATGATCTATGTCTTACGTACTACCATGTTTTATGTCATTACTCAAGATTTTGATGTTTAAACAGTATGTTCATGTTTTTGAGTTCAAATGTATAAGGTTTGTTTTATTTTCTCCATGCTTACCCTTACTAAGAATTTGATCTCACCCTTTATATGTTTTCTTTTACCCATGATATAAACAATGGTTTTAGGTAAGAAAAAAAGGTGGAAGATCTTTATGGGAGATGTTGATGATCTTTCACCAAGATTAGAAGATTATGTTCTGAGTTTCCAAAGACACTAAACTATTACGGTCCTTTGGTGTCGGTTTTTGTTATGTATTAAGTATTACACAAAAGTAATGTAATTTCTATGTACGTCAAGCTCAGGGTCTCTACATTTGGTATCAGAGGAATGGTTTAGTCAACCTTTGGAAACTAGGATGCAAAAACATTAGTGAGATGCCTAGAGATATTTCTAAGGGATATCTAGGGATTTCCCTATGGTTAAGTATAAGTACAGGTTATATTAATAGAATTATGGTAAAGATCATATAATTAAACCTAAGATGTTAGATATTGAAGGTACTCCCCCTTTATTTTGTTGTTTTCCTAGCATTATTTTTTCTTCTCACGCTATTCTTTTTGGGTTTTAAATGATGGCTAGAACCCGAAGGAATCGTGTTGATCAATGTAATGGAAAACACAATGATTTTCCTCCTAAACAAACCAATGTTAGTGAAAAATCTTATTTCTATACTTACACAAGCTATGAATCATTCTGGACTTCTAAATGAGCATATAAGGGAGCAATATTCTATTGAGTCCTTCATGAGGAAATGTCCACCTTCATTTAGTGGGTCCTCTGATCCACTTGTTGCTGAACAACGGATCAGTACCATTGAAAAGATATTTTCCATACTTCGCTGTTAAGAGCATGAAAGATTCATTTTGGTTGTTTACCATTTTGAAGGTTAAGCATACTAATGGTGGACTCTAATTAAGAATACAAGGCCCCAATATTAAATTAAATCCTTGGAATGGGATGAGTTCAAGAAATTATTTTTCAATAAGTACTTCTCTCGTACTCTTCGAACAAAGATGGAAAAGGAGTTCCTTGAGTTTAAGAAAAAGGATGATGAATCCGTTGGTATATATGAAGAGAATTTTACAAGGCATGAAATGTATGCATCTAGCTTTATCATCAATCCTGAATATAATGCTGATCAATTTTTCAGTGGCTTAAAACCAATTCTTCGAAGGGCATTAGCTAGAAGAGACTTCAGTAGCTAGGCAGAAATTGTGCGTTGTGCTATCAGGGTAGAACTGGAAGTCGGTGTTACATATCTATCTCATGGTTTTGACAGGAAACGAAAGATGGAGTTCAAGGAGAAATCTCAGAAAAATGGTGAAAATAAGATGAATGTTTCTTTATGCTCAAAGTGTGGAAAGAAGCATGGTGGAAATTGCATAAAAGGTATTAGAAAATGTTTTAAGTGTGGAAAGGAAGGTCATCGACCAGTTGAGTGTCGATGTAATGGGGACAAGGTAGCTAATGATGTGAATAGAGAAAAGACTATAGAGAAATCTCCACTAACACTTTAATGCTTAAAGTGCATGGAAATGGGGAATTATGCTGACCAATGTCCAAATCCAAGGGTTAATGATGATCAGTGTGAGCAACCTCTTAAGGAAAAGGATTAAGGGAAGTCACATGCAATCACTATTTGTGATGTTGAGTATGAAAATGATGTTGTGTTATGATTAAGTGTTTATGTAATGGGATTTTAAAATAGTATCATGGAATATCATTTATGTTATCATGGAATTTTGGAATATCTATGTATTGGTTTTCAATAATTATATGGTACCGGTAACCATCGAGAGTGATTGAAATATTTTTAGAAAGAAGATAAAATGTGCATAATGAAGGGACAAGGAGAAAATAATATGAATGATAGTATTCATGAGCTCATGACTGATATATGGACAATGTGATAACATGGGTTTAGCATATCGAAATTTTTGGAATTTTGGTATGTGGAAAGAGTTACCTTTTGACAACATTCATGTTTTCACTAAGGTTCTATGGTAACATATGTTTCAATAGAATACATGATTAAGTTATTCACATGTTTGTAATGTGTCCACCAAGATATATGTTATGATATATGGGGATAAATGATGGTATTCACGTGCTTGTTATATGACCATTATAGTAATCGTTCTCTTTATACTATGAGTTTATACAGATGTATTTTTTGAAGTATAGATATTGGAATGGATTATGTTGGACATTAGATAGTTTTGTTTAAGGATAGGAATTTTTTCAATATTCCATTTTGGTTTATGTAAAAATATATATGTTGGCCTCATTCTTAGAGGACTTGAATTGGGAAATGATATTTAAGGTAAATTTTAAGGACTGGTCATATTTGAGTTGGGTGATGGGATCTGATGATTTTAGAAGCGATGCATCAGATAGAAAATAATGAGATTGTGATGCTTACCAGGAATAAATTTAGGCTAGTGACATAGGTAGACCACTACAACTGGTTCTTGGATGGTGTGATTCTAATGTAGGTAGCCATGTCATGCGAGGAAAAAGTGTGATATGACACCGAAGGTGTGATGAGAATGTGGATAGATTTAGAATCTCAAGATGTTCTATAGTATAGGACAATCAGTATACATGGAACATGGTAGAATCTGGCATAGAAGTATAGATTAAGAGTGGAACTAGGATCTGGTAACTAGGATTCAGCTACACAAGGAGGTCCTGGCAGAGGTATTGGGACCCAATAACTGGATCAATGACATGTAATTTGTGAAACTCAAATAGGGAGTACATGCCTAAGGTAGTCAGACTATAGGTTTCTGAAAAAGCAGACCAGGGATCCAAAGATACTTATATTTACAATATGTTAATGTATGGGTTTTGTTTCATTTTAACATGGACCTTTTTGTTGGTATATCCAGTTTTGGGTGCGCATGATGCATTTTTGGTCTAACAAAGTGAAGTATAGATAGTTGGAATTAGTGCATATATGTGATATATATATATATATATGAGCTGTATTTCATGGTATTATCTATGGGAATTAATGTGGTGCGAGGCTAATTGACGTGCATTGGAATTTATGAATCGATGCGTTGTTGGTTTTTTATGATGTGTGTTTCCATTTGGGAATCGATATGATACATTCTCTCTGTGAGGTGTGAGGAAGCATGAATTCTTATGTGAATTTGATGGGGTGCAATACTAGATGGGTATTATATGTGTAATGGGTAAGATGTTATCACATAATGAGGTGAAAGAGTGACTGTGCCTCATATATGAACTTTTGTGTCGGGGGGATGGTTGGTGGATTATTTGTTTTTTTTTCATTTGGGTCGGTATGCAACCAACGTAGGTAGTTCCTATGGTGGGGAGCAACTTGAGAGAGACGACCTATGAAATTGTGACCAGTATAGTCAGAGGTGTATAAAATGATATGGTTATGTTTTTCATCATCTCTATATGAGGCTTCATAGCTCAGGACATGCGATGTTATGGTGGGTAGACTGTAACATCCTTGTCATTCAGAGTGAGTTGAAACCACTAACCCATTGGATTTTTTGGAGATTAGTCAATAGTAAAACTATTTCCTTGTTCTTTATAACTTAATTATTAGTGTTACATTGACCCATTGATTTATTTAATGAAGGTTTTATATTCTCATAATGTGACTTGGTGTTTCAGTAGGGTTTCAGGTACAACGATGGCCAACATCCTTGCTTCTCCGGGTGTGTAGAGAGACATGCATGGTTTGGATAAAATGTGTCACCAAAAGGAGAAACCATGTGGCCCCTCAAGTAAACTGGATATTTTTTGGCTATGATGCAATAGGGGACACAAGTCTATGTGTGGAATTCCATAGTTTATAGCATAGGCTCATGCACAGTTTTCGCATAGTTATGAAAAAATCATGGGAAAAATGTTCATGGTGTGGTACCTATATATTGGGTGTCACATTAATGGCCCATGGTTAGAAATATTGTGGGAGTTAAACATTCACCTCATTAAATGGTGAAATTATAAAACTACCCCTATATGTTATTTCATTTCCCCCTCCTTCTTTGTCCTCCATTTCGCATGAATTTCCAAGGAACTCCCCCTTTCTTCCTCCCTGTAAGTGTTGAGCTCTACTCTTCATCAGAGCATCATTAATCAAGTCGCCAGTCTCATTGCAACTACATTGGTAAGTTATTTATTCCTCTACCTTCTTTACTTCCATTATCTCTGTATGTAGTGTGCTAAATCTATGCAATGCATTTACCATATTTT
The DNA here is from genome assembly GCA_963277665.1 of Viscum album. NCBI lineage: Eukaryota > Viridiplantae > Streptophyta > Magnoliopsida > Santalales > Viscaceae > Viscum > Viscum album. The sequence goes on from OY728141.1 coordinate 934,840,858, forward strand.
TAGGGATTTCTTCTAAGATGAATTTGTTTTGGAATCATCTCTAGATAAAGGATAATAACATGCTAAAATACATTTACTAAAATAAGGTGGGTGATGGTTATCTTTATCTTTTATTTAATAGTTTTTTGTGGGGTGTTTCCTTTGTCATTTTATTTGGTTGAATTAGACAGAGTCAATTAAATTAATTCTTTTATTTTATTTAATTAAATAATTATTGGAGATGGATATTGGCATTCATCCACCAGAATACCAATAGGATGAGCCTAATAAGAGGCTTCATACCTTGGACTAATAGAGATGGGGTGTTTAATTTATTAAATTATATTGTTAGTATTAAATTTTATGTATCCTTATGAACATTACAAGTTAGTACTAATGATAGAGATGGTGATGACCACCATTATTTTGGTGATTTTGGTCATCTATATGGGATTGGATTGAAAAAATGGGTGATAATGATCAAAGGTTGGGGGATATGGTCATCAGTTTGAAGTTACAAGACCATCATGTTATGAACACGAATCATGTGATATTGGGTAGTTTTGACTATCAGATTGAGTAACATAGTCATATGGGAACAAGGTAAGGGTATTATGTGGATTGGGTACTATTTTAGTGATTTCTACTCACCGTTATTGGACAACACATATCAGAGTTGTATTCACACAAATAGGACTCATATGATAAGGAGTTTTTTCCCACTTTAGTGGGTGGAGGTTTCCATTATATGTGTCTTATGATGGTGTCCACCATCACTGAGGATAGAGTTTATTTCCATATAAAGCCTTGTAGATGCTGATGAGCCATTGGTTGACAGTGTTGAGACCGTCAGTTGGGGGGATAAGTCTTGAGGTATATTACTTTCATTAGGTTAGGATTGATTTGGAGGATGGATATTACCATTCCTTGGGATATCAGTTTTCGAGTATTCAAATATTATTATTTGGTGGAAATAAATCATTGTTCCTCAGGATGTTGAGATTCGAGATGATGGGATATTTCAAATAGGGGTACAAGGGGCCAGTTAATCATTATTTTTTAATGCATTTTTTGAAATCATTTTCTTGTTTATTGAATATAGTGTTGGTTACAGTGATATATGGGGAACCCATGGGTTCACCCTAGGTGATTTATGTAAGGGGATGAATTTTTCTTTATACTAGTATCCTCTCCACTACCATTATATCAACAAGGGATGAAGATGGTGATCTCTACCATGTAGATTCTATTCATAAGATATGAATGAAAATTATATTTTCTACATATGATATTTATTTATGTTTAGATACACCTACTGAATGACATATTTAAGTTAGCTACAAGTTGGTGGTGTGAAAGTGAGATTTATTCTCACAACCTACACAGGCCCTTTGGGATGTGTGCAGACTTTATGCTCCTTTGATCAGGAAAGGGACCAATATTAGGATCTATTCCTAAGGTAAATTGTTGTAATTTTTCATGGGATGGATGGGAAGGGACATTTTAGGTTACCAAAACATCTAGAGTTACATTTTGAGTGATTTTTTATCAGCAAGATGATATACATATACACATTCGGTTGACTAGGTGATACCATTTTTATTATTATCATGTGTAACCTAACTTGTATGCACTCTTATCTAAAAATAAAATTTAGGTTTATTATACAGATTACATGTCAGATTATTTATTCATTTCCCCTACTATATATTTCTTCTTTTCCAATTTATTGTTCCTTATTCTACTATGGTGGGTTACTGGTTCTATCAACTATAGTCTTTCAATTTTTAATATTTATTATATAAATACACCATTATTATTATTAATATCCCAAAATGTTATAGTCTTCCCACTTTGTCCTCTTTAGTCCTTAAATGCCTATCAGTAGCCTTTGGTGAATGGGGAGGTGTGTGAAAGTCCTAGTGGCACACCAAACCGGAGCACTATTCGGGTTAAAAACAAGGTAGGGTGATCCAAATACAAACCTACCACATCCGAAAATGGTTTAACATTATTTATTAGAATAAATTATCAACACATCATGTCACACACAATAAAAAAATGGTCCATCATAAAATATATTAACTCATCACATGACTGAGGTAGTAGGGAATAATGAATGTGAAGGAAATCAACAACATTAACTTTTCCAAGCATCCATTACATCCAAGACATATCATATAACATCAATACATAATCAAATCAAATTTAATATAAAGACACATAGGAATCACATCTCATATTGTACAATGATTTCTTATATAACACATCGCATCACACTTGAAGATATATGGTCCATAACAACTAATGGAAGCAAGAGGGAGACGGGGTATTTATCCCGCCAAATCACCACCATAATGGATATTTGATAAAACACTTAGAACCTGGAACCTACGAATTTATGTAAGATTATTTTAATAGAATATCATTTCAATGAGGTACCAAACCGTTTAATTTCCCATAATGTTTTATCTTTTATCATAATGGGAGTACCTAGTTGGGTCATAGAGTAATATAGGGGGTTTTAGGTCTTCTATAGAGCTTAGAACATGATATTTTGAATGAGGCAATTGGGCCACATGGTTATTAGAAACCAGGCATCCAAGGCCTCATTTTATGTCATAACCATATATGGAGGTCCAATCTAATGTAAATTTCCACACAGTTTTATGAAACCATGGATCCCAGATGACATGACCATGAATTTTCTATAGTGTTTTTTACATATGGAAAACTCATGGTTGATTCGGGATTTGTCTAATTGTAAACAATGAATATGTTAAGGGGCCTTGACGTAGAGTTGGGTTCATGGTTTGGGCATGATAGAGAAAACAGTGTGGTGAAACAATGTGTCCACTTTATGTTGGGAAAATTAATATATTTAAGGGAATTAAATGTTTAAACCTCTTTCCTCCTTTGACATCATATCACGTGGATAATACTCTCTCTCTCTCTCATATTAGATCCTTATTCACATCTAATCTAGGATTTGGTGTTTTTTATTATTTGACCTTTGATCCAACTTCAGTTCATCTTGTTAGATAGACTCTACTGATTTCGACCTTCCCTGGGCTCCTTTTTTCTTTTTTCTATTCCATTGAAGATGATATTTTTTGAAAGATAAAATTCCCTATTATCATGGTGTTTGTGTATTAACTCTATATATTAGATTATTTCCTATATTAAAGTCTACCAATAGACATGGTGTTGATTACCATGATGAGGTAGATGGTATGATGATTTTCTCTTAAAGACATGGTGTTTATTTATGTGATGTTCTTCTACATTCCATATTTTCAATGTGACACTTATTTAAGGGAATTATTCTTGAATTAATTGAATTGGTATCACCTATATTAAACATGGGATTATTTTTTGTATTATTAGTGGTTAAGGAACTCAAATTAGAACCACCTCATGGGAGTGATGTTATATGGGATTAATCCACTATGGGTGGCCTCTTTATCTGATTCACCTTAGAGGTGTGTTATTTACCCCTTTAATTGTTTTGTTAAAATAAAATGTTTACGATATAATTGAATTTAATAATGGTCGACTAAACTTACATGTCCCTAGGCATATTTCCATCGTTCATTCTCACATATGCTTAATATGGATTTCATAATAGAAATGAACAATTAAATTGATTTGAAGGATTCAAGTGATGCTATGTATTCAGCCTATACTTTTAACCAAACCACATTTTAATGTGTGTTAGTCTGATTATAAGTATGATGTCAAATTTAAATTAAATTGTATGATTAGTTTTTTTCCCATGATCACTCTTATTGACCTGAAGAGAGTGAAAAGTGGGTTCCAAATTAGGATTCCAATGTATGGAATCTCATATTATTTAATAATTAAATGAATATAATTAATGATTATTAATCTCATTGGGTGATAGATCTTTTATTTTGTGAAATCCATGAACAAAATAAATTGTAATCTAGCTCATATATGCATGCTTGATACATGGGCTCTTTTATGGAATTTTATGGAATGATACTGAGGTCAGACTATTGTCATTTACATGATTTATAATCTGAATCCATGTGTGAATTTATAAGGGTGGGCTCAGAGGGAAGGTTCTCAAGTATCCCATGGGTGAAAATTGGGCTCCCTTTATGAAATTACAAAGAGACACTAAATGGGTGGTGACATTATACCATACCAAAAGATACACCAAGATTCCTAGGAAAAAAGACTTGGATAGGTTTTTATGGTGAATGGATTATGTTATACCTTGAGAGATACATGGGTTAGAACGTAGGAAAACTGAGGACAAGCCCTGATTACATTTGAAATTAGTAATTATATAAATATTATATGATGAATCTTCTATGTAAATTCACATGTTTGGTTTTTTTCAGAGTCTTAAATTTTACTAATAGACTTTTTATGAAAATCCTATCAGATATGTTACTTGTGGGATTCTTGTAATATGATCAAAGTACTAATAAATTATTATAAATTTAATAATGATTGGTTAACTACTCAGATATGGTCCTACATAGGATAAAGCATTTAGAATAGGATGGGCATTCCATGGGATCCTAGACCAATATGGGTTATTTATTATTGCACTTCATTTATATCTTTATATCTAAATACAAACTATTTAATATATATCTATAGAATTGATGTAAGTAGACACCATTGGTGGTGGGATACTAAGATTATCTGACACCCTGCAAAAGAAACCTTTATGGTACCCAGTCATACATCATGGATGTTTATAGTGATATGGTAAAGAAACTAGTTGTTGATACATGATTGACTGTTACATGGGAGTGGGATAGAACATGACTAATATGTGGCTCCTAATTCTATTTTGAGGATGTCTATCATGTATATCTTGATCTTATTGGTATACCAGAATATATGTGTACCTGATTTCTTGTAAAACTATATTTAATTTTTTATATCATTCCATGATCATCATTTCTTAAGACATTGATGGATGTGTTTACTTTGTTATTATATGATGTATGTTTATTTATTAGCTATTCAGTTATAGTTATTCATTCTCTATTTTTGATATTATTATATAATTATGATATACACTTATTATAATGGTATATTTTACACAATATTCCACAAAGGGCCCTCACTAATAGTTGGATGACTCTACTATATGGGGAGGTGTGCCAGAGGTCAAGTGTCATACTAGGTTCGACTACTATTGAGTGAACTAGGTCTGAGATATCACAGTGTGGTATAAGAGTAGTTTATTTTGTTTTTATACTTGAATTAAATATTATGTTGACATAAAGAAGAAATAGGAAATGTCAGGTTTTGGTCATGATCTAGTTCTTGGGATTAGTTAATCCACATTCATTGAAAATCGAAACTACATGTGATGGGGCATGTTGTTATGGATTTTTCATATTAAATTTTCCTTCATTTCATCAAGGGATAATATAGTTGTTGATATATGTTATTAATGATTTTTTTATCTAACCCTCACTGATATTGGAAAGAAGTATTGAATCATACATTACTATAGGTACATCCGGATTTTTATGTCATCCATATTCCATTATATGTTTATATTTCAATATGAATTCAAAGAAGAATGTTTTTGTGCCTTTATTCATATATCTATGAAATTGTGACAAATTTCATGTAGGGACATTATAAATAACTTGTTGGGATTAAATGATTTCCACACAAAAATTTATAAGGTGAATGTGACCTTATTAATTGAAAATGGTTATCTATATAATTCAATTATTTAACAGAACTTCTATAAAAATGAAAAGGAATTGAAATTAAATGAAATCGTTTAATGAAATGGTAAACAATACATAGGGATGAAAACTGAATTTTAAAGGGTTCATTCCTATATAAATTTCAAGTGAATGGTTGTATACCAGGACCATTGAATTATAGATGATAACATGACCCTAACTCATCCTATGTATTAGGTAGTATGCAGTTTCTCTTACTTTTTATTACATTTAGGCCACCTAGATCTAGATTTAGTAGTAGGTAATGGGATGAGAATATTATATAAGAATTATTTTACCTATCCTATTATTATTTCCACATTTTTAGAGGAATTTAATTCTTATGTTGAGGGATGTGTTGGAATTTTCAGATACATTCCACTATGAAATCCTAGAGTCATGCGGTAGAAGGGTGGTGACGACCATGCTCCATATTTGATGGGTTGTGAGTCACTAATAAAACCTTCAGTAATGCCTCTTATAGAAATATTAATTATACATATTATGTGTGTCGATGCCCATTTTTGATATCCATTCCTACACATTATATAGAAATATAGGGGAACCCTGTGACCTACCCTGGATATGGAAATGTTGATGTGTTATTTACAGACATAGAATGCACCCATAATATCTAGAAATTAATGACCACATGAAAAAATGTTATGGATAGAGGCCTTTCAATTTATTTTCAAGCATTTAGATACACATCTAGATTGGAGAGTGAAGCTCCGATCATATATGATTCAATATTCTTCCAAGAGGTGGTGGGATGTTATTACTCAAATGGACCATTTTCAGGATATTTCATGTATGGGATTTCATATGTACTTCTATGATTATTTCTATCCTGAGATATTGAGGGATAATAAAGCCTGATAGTTTATGCACTTGGAGTAGTTCACCATATCTATCATGGACTATTCTGCTCATTTTATGGAGTTCCAGTGGTTCGTACCTATTCTGTTAGATGATGATTTATGTAAATATAGGTGATTTGAGGATGGACATAGGAATAAAATCTGATTGTAGGTGAATCTATTTTTTTACTATTGTTTCGAGAATAGTGAATCAGTTGCATATCACATATGATTAGAAGATAGTGGTTGTAGGTGCATGCTAGGGTAGTTTGACACCTATATTTGGAACTACATCAACCAATAGTAGGAAGTGTCATATGGAGCAACCACATGGTTGTATTAGTAACCAAGGAACATACGTAAGTATCTAGGATAGGTGGGATCAGTGTTGTAGACCAATACATAAGAGACATCAGTGTACGGGGGGACACAGTTGAGTTCCAATCTTGAAGCAAGATAAGCCATCTTCAATGATTTTTGAAGAGATTTTACTGCAAATTCCAATAAGAGAGGGTTTAAACTGATTCCATGCTCAGGGGAAGGGTCAATATATTATGGTTAGGTGGGGAGTAATATTATTGATAACATTTCAAGATGAGGAGGTGGTCAGAGATGTTGTATCCAAACACCAAATTTACAATACCATTAGTGATGACCAACTCAGGGATGTAGAACTATATAATAGGGTTGAAAATCATCCTAGATATATGCAGTAAAACCAATACCTATTTAGAAGAGTTTCAAACCTTATACTATGAGATGTACCATTCCAGTACCATGTATATTAGTATATTCACATTTTTATTGAGGTGTTTCTATTTCAGTTATATGTATGTCTATTGTAATGATACTTGGGATCACTGTTCAATTTTCATGTGGCATGATGACACTTGATAATCCATTAGGTATATGATCATAGAGTATATGCTAGTATAGGGTGTTCCGCTTGAGATTAATGGGTGTCTCATTGTAAGATAACACATTTTTCCTTGAGATGATAGGGTTTTATGTCATTCTCATGATTGAATAGATGATTATCTATCACCCTTTTTCTTACTACAATTGCCAAAGGTTGAACTTCACATCCCCAGAGGGAGGTGTTTTTGTTAAAAAAGGGTGGATGGGATGTACACATGGGCTGGGCAGTACCATGGAATTGCGGGCTTCATAGGATGGTAGCTTTGATTGATAGATTATACCTGAATCATTAGAAAATGCGCTATGTAGAATTCCAACCAGTCCTTGATCATTTTAGGGAAATTATCCTATATGATTTTTCAAGACTACTTCCCAAGATATTGGTAGATTTTTCCATCAAGCTAGTGGATAGATCTGAATCGGTATCCTTTCTTCCATGTAGGATATAAACTACTGAGTGGTAGGAGGTCAAGAGGTAGCTATATGATTTGTAAGGAATGGGTTTATATAACCCAATTATTCACCATTTGTTTCACCGGAATTTTTTACTAATAAGGATAATGGTGGTCTCAGGCCTTGTATAGATAATCATTATTTTAACCTATTTATTTTTAATAACTATTATCCATTTATTCATATAGATGAACTCATTTATCTATTATAAGAAGCTAAATATTTTTCTACGATTAATCTGAGATCGAGTTTTCATCATGTCTGTATTATACAATTAGATATTCTATATAATGTATTCAATAGTAGATATGGATTGACTGAGTATTTTTTCATAAGAATTCATTATCACGAATGAACTCATAGTTTTCATGGTATAAATGAACCAACTTTTCCATAAATGTATTGTTTTGAGGTAGAATTCATATAAAAAATCATTGAATATTGTCAACCTTTACACGAAAATTCCAGGCATCTTGATGCAGTATTGAATAAACAGCGAGATAATCATCTATATTCTAATTTCCCAAAGTTACACTTTTAGAAGGATAATTTTCAATTATTAGATCATATTATCTCCAAGATTATATTATTTGGTGACTTTGAGAAGGTTATAGTCATATTTTCTTAGAAAAAACCCAATAATTTCATTGATATATGGTGTTTCTTTGGGATGTCTATTTATTATAAGTTCCACATAAATGAATTATCATTAATAAAATCATCTATTATTGGATTGAATTAGATGGGTGAAATTTTTATATGGAATTATTCCTACAAGATATCCTTTCAGGATATGAAAGAGAGTTTGAAAATATTGATGATACTGATTCTACTAGAGTTAGGTAGAAGTTATTATCTCTACTATAATGCATTAGTAATTTGGGTAGGAGTAGTATTGATGTAGGAAGACCGTTTCATGGTCTAAAAGTAATTTCATTTGAGTCCACAAAAGTGGAATTACCAAAAATGTGATCTCATGTTAGCTGTTGTTGTACATGCCTTGCACTATTAGAGGAACTACTTACATGGTGAGATATTTATTGTTTATACAAAAAAAGACTCAATTATATATTTGAAAATAATTACATGAATACAAGGAAATAAAAGTGGGTTTAATACCTTCATTCCTTCAACCTTCATCTTAATTATACACCTAAAAATGGAAACATGATTATTGATGCTTTGAGTAGGAGGACTCGGAAATAGGTGATTTAGGAGGCTAGTAACGAGTTACATATTAGAAAAAAATTCTAAAATTCATTTTTAGGATTAGTAAACTCACTGATAGTAAATTATTTAATACTTTTTAGTTACCTCTTCACTTCATGAGAGATTGAAGAGTAGGTGGTTATTAGATTCAAAGGACTTCATCATACATGAGAGAATTATAGGTGATGACCCACCACCATGTTGGTTCATTAATGAGGATAAAATGTTGACCATTTATGAATGTGTTTGGGATCCTACAAATGTTTGAGAGGAGTTGATTATAGAGTTTCATGCATCTATATGGACAATAAATTCCATTCATAAAACTATGTATCATGACAAACACTATAAACACTAGTTGTTGGGGATGAAGAAAGAGATAGTTGTGTGTGTTACTCAGTATTACACTTGTGCACTAGTTAAGGTTGAACACCATCGATTGGTAATGATTTTATAACCATTACCTTTTAATGAGTGGAAATTGGATGAAATTGAAATGTATTTAATGAATTTTTAACCTATATCACCTCAACACGGTGATGCTATATGGGTGATCATAGATAGGTTGGAAACATTCTCCCATTTTCTTTCTACTTTGGAGATTATTTCAGTGGATGAGCTCAGTAGGATCCAAAAACGTTAGATTATACACCTCCATGAGTTCTCCTTATCGTATCATATCAAATAGAGACACTTGAATCAAATAATAGTTCTTGTAGGGGTTTTAGAGGGAACTAGGATCATAGGTGATGCTAATTAAAATGAATCAACAATAGACTAATGGTTAGTCCAAGCATACGACACATGTTTTAGAGAAAATTTATCTGGAATGAATCCATGATTTTGGGGGTTCTTTGTAGAAACACATACTTCTTTTATAGTTTTCTCATAATAACATCATCTAGGAGACCATACAGATCGATCCTTATAAGTCCCTACATGGTTGGCCATACATTTAATCGATGTTCTATTTAGAAGTAGGATATATAGTGCTACTCGGTCCTTGCCTCATTCAAGAGACAATATAGAATATTCATCTAATCATGAAGCTGATGCCTACTTCTCTATTTATAGGGATATCATACACTGAACAACATTATCAACCACTAGATATTGAGGTAGAGACCTAGATTTTCTTTGGAGTTTCACCTAGACTAGGGCATAGACATTTTTAAAAATATTGGAAGTCATCACCTCAAAATTTTGGGCCCTTTAAGAAAATAGATATAGTCAATCTAGTATCCTATCAGTTTTAGTAGCCTCAGAGGTTCCATGACTTTCATAATTCCTTCCACATATATCATCTTTGCTGATATAATTATGATTTTTCTTGTTTTATTCACCTAGAGGAGGTTGAGAAATAGGTAGAGGCATCCTTTGAGGAGAATCTTATCAGAATTTTTGATTGAGACATGATGGTTTTATTAGCCTAGTAAATTACTCTACTATGGGTTTGATTGAACTACATACGTATATAGGATGAGAGTTGGCAATAAGAGGTAAATGTATATGTCTAGTGGACAGAGTTATTAATAGACTATGCTTTACAAACCTTGGATGAAAAATTGTGGGAAAAATAGATTTAGGCAGTGTAGATTATAAGAATATGAATTTTATATAAGGTTAAAAAACCATTTATGTTCCGTTAATTTAATGAATTTTATCATATTTGGAGTTCCTATTGGGGTCACGGAAGAATCTAGGGTGTCCGATACATACATAGTGCCCGAAACCTATGATTTTGGAGGAGTAAAATGGGACACATTTTTATTAGAAGCAATGCAGCACATACCTCATAGTATTTCATAACAATGTGAGGTGGTCTATTCCAGTTTCTTGGGATGAATGATTTGATGAAATCATGAATCCTAGGGTTCATGTCTGTTCATTTATTCATATTTTTTAATAGCGGTAAAATAAATGGTCCACCCATGTTTGTTCTAACTTTTCACTTTTTCTATGTGAGGGTGAATGGTATTAAGGTAGAGTTAGGCTTAGAGTTGGCACATGGTTTTTATAACCATTTTTCCAAACTGTGAGACCACATTATGTTGTAAAAATTTACTATTTTATTATTATCTTATTTAAGTGATTACACTTCATTACTCCTTTCATTTTTTTCTCGATAGGATAGACCCTCTCTATCATGATGGTACCTTATTCAATCTAAAGCTAGGATTTGGTGATGTTTCACCACCTAACCTCTAATTCAACTCTTTTTCATCTCATTGTAAAGCATATAGTGTGATTTTCATTCCATAAGTTCTTTTCATCGTATATCTTTCTCTCAAAAATGCTATTTTTTTGAGAGATCATATCAAATATTTTCAAGGTATATGTGTCATTTCTAAATTTATTGTATTAGTTCAAAGATAAGAGGCCATAATTGGATGAGGTTATCACATTCAAGATGATGCATGAAGTCTCATGATTTTTCCATAAATTCCTGGCCTGTATATATGTTCCATTGTGCGACACATTGAATTCTCCAAGAGATTATTATTAAAGGGAATTGTTGTTGAATTAAATGAATTGGTAAAAACTATATAAATTTTGTCACATGTTTATGTATTATTAAATGTTATGAACCAATTATTTGAGCCCCAACATGGGTGTGTTTCTAAATAGGATTAATCAACCGTGGGAGGTATATGTAGCTGATTCACCTTAGAGCTATGTTCATTTCCCCTTTCGATGGGATGTCAAAAATAAATTATTATGATATAATTGAATTGAATAATGTGGAAATGGAATTCCATATCCCTAGGACATTGGAAAATTTTCTTCCTATTTTAGTATTTATTTGTATATCATAATATAAATGTCCAATTAAAATATTTGAATGTATTTGTGTGATTTTGGGACATGAAAGACCACTATTTTATCTAAACCGCCTTTTTAGGTGAGTTATTTTTATTATAAATGTGTTGGAAAATTGATCTTAAATTTTGTGGTTAGACTTTGGCCCGATGAACATTCTTATTAACATTTATAGAGTGAATGGTGGGTTCCAATTTAGGATCATACTGAATAGACACTTCTACATTGAATAATTAAACAATTACAATGAATGATTATTATCTACCGTGGTTTATTCATTGGTTATTTTTATATTTCCCTTAATGAACTCATTTGGAAGTTATCTCTTATATGACTAAGTGATACTTGGACTCCTTTAAGGACTACCACGGAAGAAATCAAAACGAGGACTATTGTTAATCCACGATTGACAGTTGGACTCCTTATGTGGACTTCCATGGATGAAATGAAATGGTAGGTAATCATGTACAATATGATTGACACATGTGATACCTATATTGTCCAGAAAGGACGGAATGAGTGGGTGGTTACATTATTCCACACCTAAAGATATATTGAGATTCCAATGAGGGATTCATAGTATGGGATTCTTAGGTGTTCGGTTCTTGTTGTACCTGGAGTGATACCTAGGTTCTAATATAGGAATTATAAGGACAAGATAATGTATCTATCAAATTGAATAATAATTAAATGATAAAATGACACATCTACAAAGCCAAACCACTAATATAGATTCAGTCATAGCCTTTCATTTTTCAGATGGTATAATTATAAAAATATTATGGGACATGATTAATAGGGGATAATTGGTCTATGATTTAGGTCACAATCCTTTATTATAAAGTAAATCATGATTTTTTGATTATGTAGTGATATTCCATCTTAGGACTAAGTATGTAATAGATGACTTGTCTTCTATGGGATCCCAGGACTATAAGGGTTATTTAGTAACACACTTCATTCCAATATTTAATAACACATTCACAAAATATATTAATATATCCTCTAAGTAGATGGAATTTAACCCCATTGGAGTTGGATTACTGAGTTCATCTCACACCCTGCTTGGGCCACCTTAGTGGTTCCAGGAATGAATTCATGGATGCATGTAGGGATAGGGTTAAGCTCCCAGTTTTTTATACTTGATTGATTATTGCATGGGAGTGGGGGAGCACATGACTGAGTTGTGACTCATGACACTATCTGGATATAGTATTTATGTCTTTTTATATCTTTTTGGTATACATGTACATTTATTTACCTACTTCCATGTCTATCCGTATTTCTTTCTTGTATACCATTCCATGTTTGTTATTTTTTATTTGAAATTGATGGATGTGATTACTTGGTTATTATATGATGGATATTTATACCTCACCAATTTTTTTATCTTTATGTTTATGATATTATTTACATTATTATGTTGATGTTTTGAAATCTAATTATGAGGGTACGAAATACCCACTATTTTACAATGTATCCTCTCTAATTGTTTGTAGAATCTAACATATGGAGAGGCATGCAAGAAGTCATGTGGGCAACCGGGTTTAGTTAATATTTAGTGAACCAGGTCTGGGATGTAACACATATCTAATATTGGTGGGGAACATAAAGTGAGTGGGTATAAGAACGTGTCATATATAATGAAAAGAAGTCTCCCAATGACCATTATTTTAAGAATTAGCAATAGTAATTCCATACAAAATCATTAATATCATCAAAACTATAAATTCATGCGATTAATCCCTATATCAATTGATTTCATCTATTCAAATTAACTATATTTATTTATATTGACCCTTACTATACACCTAAATGAAAAAACCCCATCAAATAATAAAATATAGCTCCCAAATGAGTGATAATAAGTATCTCCTTTCCTTAAGAATATTTTTTGATCATTCTACATTCCACAAGAAGAAGAATAAATATCATAGAAACTTGAATTGTACTAAAAAACCATAGATCATCCAGGATCACACTATGAGACCATAAAAACATCCCAATTATCCATAAAAACACAATAACATCACTATAATATTTATATGATATATGAATGATTGAAAAATATAGAACTAGAGAAAAATTTCTTCGAGTTACCAAAACTCATCTATCGGAACACAAGGCTCAATGCGAATAATAATGGGACAGAAGTTCACAAAAAATTTCCTATAGATCATCGACAAGAAAAGACATTATCATGGATCAATGAGGGAAGTGTTAGCCAATAAATGATTAGAAAAACATTGAACCTTCCATATTTATGCCAGGAATTCCAAATTTATGATGTAAATTTCATAGGCTATGTGGATTACAATATGTAAAACCACTTTAGTACATAACTCATTATAAACATGAACAACCTATGAAAATCATGGAAACTAAAAAAAATTGAGATAATATATAAGTTTCAAATTTATGATATAAACCCATTTCACATAATAAACATTACAAAAAAACAAGCCATAAACTAATTGAACCCACAAGACATAAGCCACCAAATCAAATCATAAATAAATATTTTATGATACGAATGTCCTTTCTTCAATTATGATGCATCTAAAACCACCACATAACCTCTTCTTTCCTCATATAAACATTAAATAACCACAAAACAAAAAATTTAATGGTAATGGATGGCATAAAACATTATATTATATTCCTCAAAAACTATTCTCATACCTAAGAATCAAAACCAATTCCGATGGAAATAAATTGGTCCAAACATTCACACATCAAGATACCTGTCATTGTTCTCGTTGCACCTCATTATAACCACTATCTAAACACACAAAACCACACTTTTCGAAAACAAACAACACAACCACATCATCACCTATAACTGGGCACAACATTACACCCTCTGAAAATAGAGACCACAAACCTCCTTTATACATAGCCATCCACATCAACATCTCAACCCACACACATACCAATCCAAAAAATTTTATAACCAACACATACCACTTCCTTAAGGACATAAGTCAAGAAATTCAATCTTCTAGGTCAAAAAACTTATCTCCTTTTGTTGTAAATAAATATTCTTCACATTTTTAATCTTGTAATAGAATAACATGTCCAAATTTGTAATTGGTTTTCTCATTTTATTATATCAAATCCATAATCAAAAATTACAACATTAAGGAAACATAACATAATATAAAATTGCATGATCTGAGAATCACACTATAAAAAATAATTAATGGAAATACTCTAAATAGATCTAGGTATTAGGCACACATTAGTGTTTCTCAAACCTATGTACTCTCCCCTAGGACACTATTTCTCTAAATATGAGGAACTGATAGAATGGATAATCCATGCATAAACTTCTCTCATTGATCTTGGATCTCTATTGGCCACTCCATGAATTTTATGTCACCATTGATATTCGTGTCTTCCCAATCAATAACATGGGGGTTTGTATGAATTTAATGATGAAGATGTGACATAAGGAATATGTTAAGGATCCAATCTAGCCTTGGTTGAAACTCAAACTAGTATTTCACCTCAAAAACATTCCCCAACACCTAAAACAACATTACAAATCATGGAGAAAGCTTTCTACCCCTTACAAATGTCAACATCCCATGGAATGGGGAAAATATCAATAACACTTGGTTCCCAAACTCAAACCCCATGTACATATTCCTAAAATCATCAAAGGACATTTGATAGTCTTTATTTAACAGCATCATCTCTTAGAAAAAATTTGATCTTCTTGGGCCATGCTCTGCACCACACCAGGACCATGAGCTGATGACTACCCATCCATTGTGAAAAAATAAAAATAAAGATAATGTTGTCTGTAAAATTACTCAAATTTATACATGCCAATGGATTAGTGATATGATCATTTGTAAAAAGAAACATGACTAGATTAAGGTGAACAACCCAGGATCTTCCAATATTTTTGTTTCAAGATTTTTATATATCTCCCAACATCCGAATGGTATGGTCAATGTATCTATTTTTTTGAGGGTGGAATGTGGTAAGGAGGTTCAACTAGGATCTAAAATCACAATTTAATCCCCAGTAGATTCACAAGGTAAAATGAGAGTCAAGTTTGAATATTATTTTCCATGGTACCATATATAGAAAAACCACATTATCCACACACCACCTTGTTTAATCATCCATGACAATGGACTCACATATCTATAGAAATTGAGCTAACATAATTAGTTGGTCCACAATCACCCAAAATTCACCAAAAACCACCATGACTCCACGGTGTTCTGGAAATTAATTATAATGATATTTATTCTTATTTACCATATGAAACTTTCAAATACTACACGAAAAATCTAGGAACACGGTTCTATATATTCAACTACTCATAAAACTGACAGTTCAGTACACACATTTCAACTAAACATATCCTCCCCATCCACTAATGATTTGTCCCCAAACCATAATAAATCATTTTTACACAAGGACATAATTCTAGAGGTGAAATGTGAAATCCATGTAGAAATTCCTTGAGCATCATATGTGAAAAAAATAACCACACCTAAAAAAACACATGGTTCTGACCATACACTTATCATCCCTCCGGGGAATCACTACCACTAACATGATAACACATCACCTACAACAATAAGTCACCCAACTGAGGCACCTACAATTTCAAAATAATGTATTAATATATAGTCAAGTGATAAAGGAAACCATTATCATTTCTATCATTAATGTCAAGACGCAACACTACAAGGTAGTACAACTCTTTCCAATCATCGAAAGACTCCCAAACTACATCCTCATAGGACTTATGACTGAGCAAATCAAAAACCACATTCCCATTCCATGAGGTATAACAGATCTAAAAATCCTTAACTATATGAAATGACATTGACCTCCAACGACTTATATAAAAATTTTTATTCAATGAAAATATATTTTAGTCTCTTTTGGTTCATAAAAATCATAAAATGATATCCAATGAAGTAATTTTGAGACAAGTTTGTCACAAACACTATGGATTGAAAATCCATATCATTTTTGGAATATATAAAATTTTGTGGATTTAACTACCAAGACCCATATGTAAACACCTCATTAAAATTAATTCATATACATCACAATAACATAAGGAATGTGTTTGTGAAAACATCAAACAACACACCCTAGTAATGATATGGAAGCACTAGAGCACTGTCCAACTTCTCCTTCAGGTAACCAAATGCTTCCTCGAACTGATCAGTCCACATAAAAGTCTATTCCATTTAGGTTAATACGATTATATGGGATTAAAGTTGATATAAATTAGGCGTAGACTTTTTATAATAGACTATGAGACCAAAGAAAATATGGGTCTGTGACACAGTGTTGGGTCCTTTTACATAATCAATTTCCTCTATCATAGAAAATTCGACTTACACACCCTGATGAGACAAAAAATTTCAAATTAAATGGACCTCTTAGATCCCAATCCTACAAATATACTATTACCCATATAGGTGGTGGTGTTGATTCACTTGGAGAATATCTCTGATATAATCACTGTGCTCCTCCTATATCTTTGAGTAGATAAATATTTCATTATTGAATATGATGTTGAACCATACATGGAATTTATGGAACATGTTGCTCATGATCCCCATTAACATGAATGGTGTACTTATAACACTGAATGACATAATAACAAACATGATGTTCCAATACCATCAACTTAAGGATGAACTTGGGATGTTATCATCTTTGGCCCCCAACTACTGATAAATAAACCATATGATGACATTTTTAAAATAGATAGATACTATCAGCTCGTCAGATAGAACAATGATACTTGGAATGAGGTTAGGTTACTTGAACATCCCCTAATTTAACCCATGGTAGTATATACATAACATCATACTACCATCCACATTCATGATGAATAATAACAGGGAACCCCAAGTAGATACACTAGGTCTGGTAAAATCCATCTAAATTAGATCATCCAACTAAAACATCAACTTGTGTAACTCCATATATCCCATTAGAGGTATAGATATCAAAATTATAGACACACCTAGATTTATATTTATCAAGAAATAAACATTTTTTCATGGGAGTAGTGTCATAACCCCCATTCGGGAAAACATTTAAAAACTCTTCAACAACTATAGGAACAACCCTTTCCTGATCATCCATTGATAACTCCACCAATTGAGAAAAAAAATACTTTTCATTCCGACCACCAATCTGATAGCCTCTCTCACCAATGAACATCAATCTATAGACCTCCACTAAAAAAGAAAACAATTATATGGAAATATTTGTTGAATTAATTCTTGGAATAAAACTAATCGAATCCAATAATAACATCATATTGATGTATCTATAGTATTTTGAAATCTATGTTGGACTGGTTCTTCCTTATCCCCATCCAATTTCCCTAGAGCATAATAGACAAATAACTTGACCACCAACAAACATAGATAACACCAGGGGAGCTGGAAGAATATCTATATCCATTCTCAGTCAATTAATAAAATAGAAGAAACAATGGAGTGTTTGGATCCTACATTAAAATAGGTACTATCAAGGGTAGATAATAAATTAATTGTACCTCAAATAACACCAAGCTCTGATTGCACTATATCCACTTACATGTGCATCGTATCATTCACATATCCTCGTCCCCTTTAAATATGGCCTATAAAAACAATTTAGACTAATTACCTATGGATAGGAACCATCATACAGATACCCTATACAAAGTCCACGTTCTCTTGGCTGCTGAACAGGAACTCACAGTTCTTATTACCGAAACAAATTTAAGGGAAATTGTTGTTGCTTCTACAAAAAGGGGGTGGAAAACCACATGATATTGGTATACATGGGAGATTATAAAATGATCATAGAGGTTGGGATTTTCCTAGATTACATATCATGAAATTGGAAGGCCTCTTACAGGTTCTTGTAAGCTAACTCCCCTGGATAACAGAAATGTTATCTTCCACCGTAATTTCCCAAGAAATCAAAACATCAAATTCATGGTCACCGAAAACCCACTTCCTAAATCCATTCTACCTAATATTACATGATGGAAACTATATCATTGTTAAAATACCAAGGAATACATTTTCATGAAAACTTCCAAATTTTTCAACACCTCTAGATACATAGGGTGTTTAAATGGGGTAACCACATACCTGACTATTGGTTGAAAATCCTCCATTAAACATCAGGCTCTAGAATCCTCATCTGAAAAAAATATCTAGGGAAAGTATCAGCTTTTCCTTGATCCTAATCTCACGATATCACAGACTTAGTCTCCTCTGATGAACAGAGAGAAACTCATGCTACTTCACCACTGTTGTCATCAACAATAGGAATTCACATCTAAAATTCCTGAGAAATTCTAGCCACAAAACATATTCATCCATTTAGTCACTGAGAAAAAAATTCCAGCATTAATGTGTAACTCCACAAAACTAAATAACTTCCAATGAAACCTAGTACTCATCCCATGCTTGTAATAATTTGGAAGTAATCTCAAGATACTTGAACTAGTTTTTTCTCTACATATCATTTTTTCTCCCCTCATAAATTTCTGTGATCGACCACTAAAATGATCAAAAATAACTCTACTAAACCTTATCCTCGTTGGTTTGTTCAATATTCTATAGAAAAATCAGGATAGCCTACTAATAATCAACTATCTGAACCACTCAAAAAATAAAACTAGGTGTCATTTTTAAATAAAAGAGTATATCTTATTATAGGTAGTGTATAATTTTATCATAGGATGATTTAATAAATTATATTACAAATTAATTTAATTAACTAATTCAAACATGAACCCAAAAAACCATGATTCATGTACCTATACTATATATCTCACCTACAAATAGGATCACCTCACTTGGTTGTTAAATAACATTAGAATATGGCACTGAATCATGGGTGGGATAAAATTATTTATTTTATCCAATCTCCCTAGCCTAGGTCACATACCCTGAACAACTAGCGTCATTTGCCAACAATCCCATGCATGTTTTACTATTCAAAACTCAAAACATCATCCTATATCTTAACTTGAAAACATTATTACCACTCTTTCACGAACATATGACTATAAGGATACCCCTCCAATGATGGAAATGAAGAATGATATATAATGATCATTGAGTATCCTCTCTAGAAGGCTTCAATTTTTAAAGAATAACTAAGGGTATAAAAATATATCAAACGGTGGGACATAAACTCTATTAAAAATTAATATTAAGAGATAATATTATCAATCACCAAGAAACACCTACAGATAATATAAAATAGACCCAATACTGACCCACAATACATGATCAAGTACAATATATATAAATAGAAATTCCCAATGTAAAAGTACTAGAAGACATGCCCTATGTTTATGACTAAATAAAAGCTCAAACTCAAACTAGAACTTTCTAGCTCGGTCTCCACCTACCATCTGAAAACCTAAATATAATATTTATATATATAGGGTGAACATACAAGTATACTTAGTTGAATCATACCGAAGGTAATGAGTGCACATGTGAAACGAACATTCTAATGATCTAGTGAACAAAAAACTAAACCAAAAATCACTTAATGAAATTAAATAACAAATCCCAGCCTCCCCATAGATCATTCACTAAATCACCCATCAAATATAATAATATATATTCGAGATAATAATAATGAATGGCACCCCACTACCAGTTCCACAATGATTTCACACTCTCACACACCAACATCAAACTTCCTTTACTCACATGCCTTCCAAATATAGAAAAACACAGCCTGAAATATATTATCTGGGTTAGGATGCATCCAAACCTACCCACCCAACAAAGGTCTAGCATCCTATTATATCTTTATGTATCATCACATTACAAATAACCTGATGAAAACTGGTTTATAAACTAATATCATTTCCCATAACATAACAAGGGAAGTATCGTATAAAGAATATGAATGAAATCATCCTTGTACCCTCATCCATCCAAGTATTACCCTCACCACATATCATGTCTGAACACTAAATCATCATCTCACATATTTCATGATGACACAAAGTCCATTATATCACATCACAGCCAAAGACACCTGATCCATCACATCATATTTCACTTGAGCACACATGGTCCATCACCGTTGAAGAAAATGAGGGGATCATGGGAAGCTATCCATCTGTATAACCACCATCCTTAATGTTAGGGAAATAATCTAGAACCTATATTCTTTGAGTATTGTTAAGGTTATCCAAATGGGGGTAATATAGAAATAACATGAAGATACATGATATATATAACACAAAATACTATACCTTTAGGTTCAGAACACTATAGTAATACACACTAAAAACCCACCACCTCCCCTCACCATAATTCTCACAAACATTACCACCACTATATAAATCACACAACACAACCATCACACAAGCCACACACTTTCACCTTCAATTCCAATAGACTGATATCTTGAATTATAGAACTTTTACTCACATGTGCATCACCAATTAATATATTCAAGCAATATATTCATTTAATTTAGTATTATTAGTTATTACATGGATAATTGGGAAACTAACACAACCACACAACAGAAAAAATGGCCACCTCAAAAAACTATTTCCACAACAACATGAATCCACCATTGTTTCCACAACACATAAATCATGATATATTTGTAAAAAACGAAGCTTCACAACAGATATAAAACCCCAAACTGTATGAACCAAAACCAAATTATCCCCCATCACACAACTTCCCATATCATATCCATAAATACCAACTACTGCTCTGTATCCCCATACATCACACATCTTAGTTAGTCACCTCTATCATTGATGAATATCCCAACACATGTCATTCAATAGAGAAAAGTCATTTACACACAACATTAGAGCATCACAATATTCATGATTTATAAAATCAATTTCATCACAATATTTCTATTTTGAGCATGGGTTTTAACACAAAAAAAATATTTCATTATGGAACCAATTATTATCCATATATACATTCTATATCCTTTTATTCATTTTTTTTTGTAAAAAAATAATAGAAAAAGGTTCTCAAAACAAATAATCTAAAGTGAAAATAAGTCTCCCAATGGTTATTTTCATCAGAATTAGAAACTACCATGCATTATATTTTCAGAAATATCATCTAAGTTGAAAAATAATATGATTATATCCAATCCCTAGAAATTTATTTTTTAATTTAATTATATTTAATTATGATGTCCCTTAATAGCCATATAATGGGAAAAAATAATATAGTCCTCAAACAAAGCCAATAATAGAGTGAGAATGAGGATCTCATACCTCAAAGAATATTTTTTGATCTCATTGTATGCCTTGAGGTGAATAGGAAATAACCCAGAAACCAAAACTACACTATGAAACTAGGGGTCATTGTGGATCAAATCAAGGGATTATAAAAACATAAACCAAACAGCCTCCATACCAAAAAACATATCCCTAGTAAATATTTTATAGTGGAATGAGGGGGAAAATGGAGAAAAGTTTATGAACTAGCCTCATGTCACCAAAAATAAACTAGAAAACCTAATGATCAAGGTGAGTGAATATTGGAAGGACAATCCCCAAAACCCACCAAGGGTTCATCCAAAGAAAGTTATTAAAGGATGGGTGAGAAAAGGAAGTTTCTAACAAAAAAGGGTTATAAAAACATATAAGTAATCCCCTTTAAACAAGAATATAAAAAAATCTAAAAATTCCATGGGCTTCATGGATTAGAATTCATTAAATAATTTTAAGTCTTAAATTCTTTGAAACATCAACACTCACAAGAAATCATGGAATATTTTATAAAATTTATTTAGAATATATATAAATATTTTACAACATAAAGACATTATACACCATTCCCCTTTCCACAATCATGACATAAATTGGCCATCCTTATACGGCCTAAACCACCAACTTATGTTATAAATCCATATTTTATAATGTGAAAGACCTAATGTAGTTCTACTACAGTTGAAAACCCCAAACAAACCTATTCTAGAATCCTAAAAATAATAAAAACCACCAAAATAGAATAATAATATGCCAAGAAGGAATATACCATCAAAATTATACCCTATATATTAATATACTTCTTAAAAATAATTTGTTTTAAAAACAATTACAGGGTTCATATGCTAATTTTAAAACTGAGTTCTATTAATCTTATAAATTTTATTTGATAAAAATAATATAATATTATGAATTAATTCATTCAAATTATATAATAAAGTAAATTTATTTTTAGGGATTAAAAATAAATTGTTTTGGATAAAACTACATACCACAGTAACACAAAAAATGTCAAATGTCAAAATCATAAGTGTTATGGAATTAGAAACATGTTTTCAAATTATTATTTGTGGGGATATTGACTTTATCTTATCTATTCTCTATAACTATTCACTTTTATATTATTTTAAATGTGATTATTGTTATCTCATTATATTATGTTTAATTATTTACAAATATTTCATTCAAATAAATTATAATATTGGCTTCTGACTAGCCCTTTTAAAACACTCCAAAAATTATGTTTGTATGTGTAATCATACCACTTATAATTAATTTATAACCCTATTACATTTTCATTATCATATGTGTATAATAAATATACTTAATACCTCCATTTTTAGAAATCTTCCAAGGAAAATAATAATATTTCAATGTGAGTACTTATTATTTTTCCAAAATTATATTAAATTATATCATAATTTCCCAAATATAATTTAAAATTTTCAATATATTGAAATAATTATTCATTGAATTAATATTTTTTCTCATAAGGGAGTATTTTTAAACTACCCTTCCATTTTATCTTAAGGGAAATGAATTCATCATTAATGAGTTTTTTGGAATGCTGCCTTCATAAAGCAATGACTTCCATTTTTACCCCCGACTCTACTCTATGATTATAAAAATGAATTTTAGGAATAAGTTGTACAAATAAAATATAATGAGGAATATAAAGTTTAAAATTATAATAGACCCCTCATCCCTCTCTCTTATTATAAAATTAAAACATTAACCTTTTTTGTGTGCATGCCACCTCAATGATGTAGTGTGTCCTATTTTTTCTTCTAGTTTCGGTATTAATTATTAAAATATTTTACAATAAGTTAGTTAAAGTAATGAGATATATAAATTATTATTATTCTTCCATAATAATGATGTTATTCCAAAATAATCCTCGTTCATAATTAAAATATTCCATTAAATATGGTATGTTAATGTGTTGGTCGGCCGAACGACCAACATGAACAATTCTATGATATAATATCATGGAAGAATTTTAGAACATAATTATTTCATAATATTATATATATATATATAAGATAAACAATATTTTTTTTGTATTGGTAACATCAATATTAAACACATTAATTATGATTTCAATTTTGTTTTGTAAACCATCATCGAAATACGCTTATCACCAACTACGTCTACAAGAATCATAACCAAATGTAGAATGGAATGAAATTATAAAAATTATAAATAATTATAAATATTAAATTAAATAATATTTAATTATTATTTAATTATAACCATTTGGATTAGAATTAATATCAATAATTATTTTAAGAAACTAGTTTTAAATGATCAAGATTAGTAACAATCAATACTGTAAATCGATTTTAAATAACTAATATTAAAATATATAAAAAATAATAAATGAATACAATAAAAGGATATATATATAAATCTTATGAAATTGGTGAATGCTATATTAACTTTTTATATAAAGGATATCCAGGTTCTAGAGTGGAATTCCAGAAACAATTTAAGGGAGGATTTATCTAAAATTTAACTTCATGAAACATATTTCATAACATAGACAGTAAAACAATTCATAACATGTTATTACCAACTAGTGAATTTTTTTACCATAAGAAATTATAATTTAAATTAAATACCATATTCAATTTTAAATGGATTTTTATTAAGAATATACAAATTTAAATAGGGGTTTTTATTATAACGATATTAAAAATATAAAGGTGTTTATTGAAAAAATAATTATAAAATAAAAATTACTTATGAAAGATTATTAATCTTGGGATTTTTTATTCATTGTATATCAACAAATTATTTTCACTGGATACTCATGTTTCATTACATTTCTCATAAAAATTTCATTTCCACTACACTCATATTTTACATGACGTGTTTATTGTAATTGAAACAGACTTCGTATTTTCTTCTTGATCATAAAAATTCATTTTTCAATGTTTACATCCATGGGTTTTTATTTTAAATGTTTCAAACTTGGTCATAATTTTATATAATTTTCATTTTTATTAATAATACATTTTTAATAATTTTATAATGAACTTTTTACCTTTTTAATATGGTTCGTTTTTATCAATGCATGAAATACGCAAGTTTTTAACAGTTTCTGTTTAAAAATTCTTTTCCACAAAATTTAGTGTTATATAGGAAAATTAATCTATATGTTTCCTTGGTTTATATAATAAATTATTTTAATCAATTTTCTAAGAAAAAATATATATATATATATATATATGTTTTAAGTCATAATTGATATTTATTATTTTCAATGAGATTTGTCTGAAACTCATAAAGGGGTATTTTTATCTAAGTCATTAATCCTTGATATATCATTGAAATTATTGAGGAAATGGTAAAAAAATAACATCAAACTACTATATATGGATGAATATTTTGATTTATTTCCCTTTGGAGATATTATATATCACTACCTTTTCCCTTCCAAATCATCTACTATATAGACACAGTCAATCCTCCAATGTTTTTCCTCTTTGATCACCATATATTGACTCTCTATGATTAAAGTGTGTTCGATTAGATTTTATATGTCATGTGATCGTTGAAAATATTGGCATACCTGTATATCCATTATCTATATGGTGTAAATACCATATGATACATTATCTTTATTTAATTGTAATTACCATGAATACTATTTAATATATTTGGAAACACATTTAATTTCAAATGATTTAACTTTTTAGGATTCTTTTATAAAACCATTTGAAATGGATA
Organism: Viscum album; assembly: GCA_963277665.1. NCBI lineage: Eukaryota > Viridiplantae > Streptophyta > Magnoliopsida > Santalales > Viscaceae > Viscum > Viscum album. The sequence goes on from OY728141.1 coordinate 934,866,834, forward strand.
TAAAACACATTTTCATACAATGGGTTCCACATGCCAAGAAAAGTTAACTATTTTAATTTGAATGTTTTTTTGAACCAATATACTTCAATGGGTTCATTACAGTGTTATAAATTAATAATTTTGATGTGCCACTCATATTTATGGATGATGAAATGTGGGGTCTTATATCTCCCTCCAATACATTTGTAAAATATTTATATCTTAGAAATAGGTAGTCACAAGAATATTTTAGTTTCACATAAGTGTGGTAAAAAATGGAGTGGATAATGAAAATAATGTTTCCACATTTTAATGTTATTTTTTATTTGAAAAATGTCATTGTTTTTTTCTTATTAATATGATAGTGTCACAATATCATGGATCATGTTTACTGACTCATGTTTAAACACTATTTTGATTCATTATTTATGTTATTCTAAGCCTTATGAATTGATTTATGTTCTATTATTTTTTAGGTATAAATTATTATATATCATGGCTATATCAATATTCTCATATTATTCTAACTAATGACATTAAATTATTATCTCTTATTTTTACCCTTAATGATCATCTTATATCACAACTTTTTTATGATTCCATTGACCCATGTTTTAAATATTAGCATAACATATTAGTTTACATAATGGATTATAGTGTTGCATAATTATTGGTTAATATTTACATGTATTGTAAAGTATATTTCTTTTATAGCTATTCGTCGTTGATAGTAAACCTTATCTTATGGGGATTGTGATATGTAATATTTAAATTTTGTAAATGATGTAAAATAAAGACAGGTTTATCCTAAAAAACTTCTTAGAACCCTTTAATTTAATGGCTTAGAATCATATAAAATTAAAAAATCCATACATGATTAAGAAAAGATAGATATATAATCAACCCCAACTTCTCGGTAGAAGCATAAGACTCTAGGATATTGAGCAGTCTAATCTGATGTCACTCTACCCAATTATATTTTTCTCATGATAAATTTAAATCCTATAATAATACTAACAACTATAATATAGATATTATAATTGAAATCGTAATTCAATATCAAAACCCTATATAATTCAATTTCATGGTATAGAAAATAAGAAAATTATCACAACATTCATGAAACATCATGGATACAAGTATGATAAATTTTCATGGTTGTTTAAATATTTACACTTAACCCTAAATCTATTTATAGGAAAAAAAATTTATAGCTGTGAACTATACATTGTATAAAATAAAAAAATTATAAATTAAAATATTAAAATATTTGGTAAAATATTTTTGAAAAGTTAATAAATAAATAAATTATAAACATTTTATAATATATCAATAATTTAATGACATGATTTTTTTTGGTTGTATAAACAATTTATAATTATGTCTAAAATGAGAAATATTAATATATTTTTCATATTCTATCCTTCTTAAAAATATAATATTAATAGAAATACAAAAACATTATACTTTAATACTATAATGAAAAAACTACATTATATAATATATATAAAATTAATATTTTAATAACATTGATTATATTAATTTGAAAAAAATTTATTCTGAAATTCATAAAATAATTTCTCAAATTAAATAAATCTAATTTAAATAATTAATATTATTTTTTATAAACAATTCATAAATTTATATATAAATTTTTTAATATTTATCTTCTATTTGAAAACATTTGAACCAAGTTATGGTTCAACCACTATATTAGGGAAGGAAATCCCCTCGTTTAAATTGACAAAGAGGAAACCCATTACAGGACCTATAGTATAAGTGGTACAATAGCCTCAGAATAAGTGCCTCAAATTCCATGTGGTCGAATGATTTTAATAACATAGGGTTTCCCCTTGAATTTTTTTATAGACCACACATGCCACCATTATCCCTATTCAAGAAAATGATTAGCCACATATTATTCCAAGAATATTCCTAACACATGTTATATTCTCTGTGTAATTAATCTTCCATCAACCCCTATAATTTACATTAATAAATAATCCTCCATCACCATCATTATATCTTATCGCCCCATGCCATAGTTAATTTCCTCCAGAGATCCATCCATTGAGAAGGATGCTTCCATCACCACACCTTTAAGAAGGCCCTTCACCCCCATAAACAATAAATGATGCAAATTAAATAACCTATAAAAAATGTAATATTATAAATTTGGTGGGATTTATTAACTAAAAATATTTATTAAACATAATTATACCTTTCAATATCTTCCCCTTCTATTTAGGTGTCATATTTTATGATATTTTCTATATCATACGGGTTATGTGATGCTTTATTTTCGATGTTAATAGAGGCGTGATCTTAAAATATAATATATCCAGTTATTTGATATGATTCAAGAAATTATTTCATGAATCAAAATATAGATAATAGATTTTATACCATTACTATTTTCAATTAATAGATAATCTACACAGTAGAATCAATAAAAACACATAAATAAAAAAACATAGTAATAATAAAACTAAAACCACACACAATTTAATGATGAACATATACCGTACATTAGATTTCACTATTATTATTATTTATTTTCATATATACTTGATTATTATCACTAGAAATAGATAAAAAATGCTTCCCTTTGGGGTGTATCAACTTGTTTTATAGAATGAGACCAACATTTAGGGAAATTCCCATATACATTTATGTCATATGAGTATCTCAAGATATAGTGGTTGAATGAGGTTTAATTATTTTAAGGGGAGATGGAGTTATCAAAAAACATTCTTGAAGAGTTGAAAATTAGATCTATTGGACAATACTCTTTTATTTAGGCTATTTATCAGGTCCTATATCCAATACATTTTCCATATTTTTCAAAACATATGAAAAAATGAATTCAGTTAATAACTTTTTGTAACAAAAAAATTATTCCACCATATATTTCATCACATGAATTATTTAATACAATATATAAAATTGGTTTTTAGGAATCAAACATTAATTTTTTAATGATACTTTTCCATTACTAATAATAGTCCAAACTCTAAATCTTACATTTTGATTCAAAGTTCCTTATTATGTGTTTTATCATAAAACACGGTATCCTAAGGTATAATTTTTATGATATCCCTATATTGTATGAGACAACATAATAAAAATCATAGAACAAAAAATTTGAATTATATATTTCATACCGTATGGTATTACAATATTATATTATATGATATATAAGAAAACACATCACATGTGCTTACATCGTTAAGGTACATCGTCTTCAGTGAATTCGAGCATTATATATTGTTATGATATTAATTGGTCAGTTATTTTCTGTTTTTCATGTATTTTTAGTCTTAATTGATCTGACTTTGTTCTACTCTATTAATTATTGGGTAATGACAAATATTTGTGTTATTTATGCCCTTGGTGCTAGTCGTCAACTAGTGGCAAATTAAAGGAATCCTTTCGGGGTTACACTCAATTTCACCACTAACTTAGGTGGGGTTTTAGTGGAATTATGTAATGAAATTATGTTATCACAGATGGTTGAGATCTATAAAGGGGGTTTGGAGTTTTGAAAATGTGAGGTGTTGGTTGGGTTGGGAATAATATGAAAAAATGTTACAGGTATAAGACTTTGGTCTAATAGGAAAAAGAAACCAAATGTGATGTGTTTTCCAACATATTCAGATGCACAGACTCTAATTATCATCTCAATTAACTCAATTGCATGGTAATTGATCTCATTGTTCAGTTATGTTGTCATACACATCATATATGAGGCATAACATAATTTATATGCATGATTTCCTACCATAGGGGAACTAATCAGAGGATGGATAGTTGGGAAATTTCATTGATTTAGTTTAAAAACATATATTACGGTCCTTATGAACATATTAAAAAATTTAAGTTATTTTTATTTTTTATTGTTTTATATGTGTAATTAAATTTGAATTTGTGAGATAAATTTGAAAAATAGGTTTCCAGTATAGCTGAGCTAAGGCAGAAATGATATCTATCCTAGAAAAAATACACAATATTTTGGAAATATTTTATATCAATCTCAGATGGGTAATCTATTATATATATGTGAAAGACTATCTAGGTTTGATAAAAATACCTCCCAGCTAATTCAATAAAAATTCATGTCAATTTAAATTGTAGAAAAATTTATATCTATCCCAAATAACATGTCCCAGATAATATGTCTTAGATAGTATTTCACAATAACTCTATATCACATATGGATTTGAAATCTGTCCCAAATAAGAGAGGGTGCACATGATTTATCTGGGATAAAATTTAATTTCTACTAGATTAATCAAGATATTTATATACATATATATAGAAAAACACACACAAATATATATATGCATGTATAATGATAGTCAAATATATATTCATTTAAAATTTCAATTTAATAAGTATATTATGTCATATAAATATAAATACATATATAAATATTAATTATAATATATATGTAGACACATATATATTTATAAATATCCATACGAGTTATTGTTATTATTATTATTATTATTATTTAATTCAAAATATATTTGAAATTTAATTTCATATGTGTCTGTGTATGTCTATTATATTCAATAATTATTAAATATGAATATGATTTATAATGCCTATTAATTTCATTATGAATATATAAATATTTAATAATATGTAATAAATATAAATAATTTTAACATAATTTGTTATAAACTTATATTTATATATACTTGTGTGAGTTTCTGTGTGTGTGTATTTATTTATTTCTAAATTTATTTAAATAAATATAAATATTTATATTAATAATAATTTTTCATATTTAAAATCATTATTTCTATATATTGATGGATGTGTCTGCGTCAATATACAAGAAAAAAAATAAACACAAGAAACACTCATGCACAAACACAAACACACACAATTTTATATGTTTATATAATGATTTTAGAAAAATAAATTTTAAAATTTTAATAAATACATATATATATATATATGTAATAAAATTTAAGAATATAATATATAATATAAAATATAGTAATATTTAATAAATATTTATTATTATATACATGTATGTATATATATATTATTTATTATAAATATCCAATATAATGTATATTTATTATATCTTTAATATTAATATTTAAAATCACTATGTTTGATATGTATATGTATAATAAAACACCCACACACACATATTAGAATTAAAATACCCATTCATCATTGTCAATGTATATATTTCTATTTAATTATATATATAATTATAATGGAATACTTATTTATTTTTTTCATATTGATTACGTATATATATTGGTGCTTATATTTTAATTTCATGTTTCACACACACACAAATAATAGAATTATTGTAATATTGAATCTAGGACTATTCATTCACTATAGAAGCGAAGTGTATTATAAAAGGTATTGCAGTAGAGGTGGGTACTATCGTTGTATCATTAATAGAATGGGGTATCAATACATGTAATGGGCTTCAATTCCACAGGGGCTTAGTTTTATTAGATAAAAATGTGCCTTTGGGCCATAAAGGAATTTGGGTCATTCAAGGGTTCTCCCTCAAACCATAAAATCAGGTTTATGATGAAATAAAGTAACAATTGAATCAAGGTAGATATATAGAGATATGTTTGTGTGATTCTATTATATCCATTAATTAATAAAGAAAAAATTATTCACTAATAATTATATACATACACACACAATTAATTATAAATATAAACACACACGATATATATATATATATATAATTTAAAATATTTGTATTATATTTTTAGAAATATATAATTTATATATAAATAAACATAAATAAAATTATTTGTAATACAATATTTTTATATGTATTTTTTTGAAAATTTATATTAGTAAATATATATATATTAGTTATAATTATATTTAATATATTATGATAATTTTTTTTAAAAAATTATGTGTATAAGAATTAAATAGAATACTTTTATATATACATGTGTATATTATATTATTAATTATAAATTGATTTCAAATAATTGTTATGTGTTATATTAGAGTAAAATAATTTATATATTTTATATCATTTTTATGATGGATATAATTTAATATATATTAGAGATAGTGCGATAGTAGAAAACATTTTATTAAAATAATGTTGAAAATGCACAGTAGGATTGGGCCAGACATGGAGATCATTCCCACATCAATGTATACAAATTAAGTAAGTCATATGAAAATACAACATTACATAATGTCTATTTCAATGGAACAAAATCTTACAAACAACAATACAGATGATAACATTTTCTCTATAAGATATAGAGGCCATGAGAAAATGACCACATTCAACAACCAACATTAATAACTAAGATATTCACAATAAATAGAAGATCAAATTAGGTATTCAAAATCCGAGATTGAGTTACCTTATAATGAAGGGAAACCTAACCTCCCCAGCCATGTGTTCATCTTCTTCTTCTATAATTGTTAACTCTTTTTCCATAAAGTTCCTTTATCGTCTATTTCCTATTCCAATGGGGAATTATCTTTAATTTAATCCATAACAACAATTTTGGTAGTCAACATGTTTTTTTCCAATTCCATCATAAATTTCAGTGTCTAATAAATTTCTCCAATAATTATTTTCAATAAAAAATACAAATGAATTCGATGTTTAGACCAAAATTTTAACCCTCCCTTCAAAGAGTCGAAGAATGTTTCTATCCCCACTGGAAGATTCATGGGCCAATGTAGATAATATAATAGTAATTACAATTTTATGATTCTGACTTTTTACATTCCCTTAATTAATAAACAACATGAATTTATAATGATTATTAGAAGGGTAAAAAACATCCTCACTACCACCAATGAGAAAATATACAATCCTCATTTTATAGGAGATATCACAATAGTAGTTAATTTTATTATTAACCATTGGTGATACATAAATTCTACTCTGAGTAACTTTTTTATCCACATTTATAAGTTCATTAGTTATATCCAAAACAACACATATGTTTTGGTTTCATAACATAAAAAAATTATTAGACTAAAATTAAACTATTGAGGATTTGAAGTGTATATAAAGCAATAAACTAAGGGCCCATCCGTCATATTGATCAATTACAATAGGATTAATAGTACTAACCTCAATTACAACATAAAAGATTTGATTAACACATATAGTATGTTTTTAATATGGTCAAATCTTTAAATCCTATTATTAATATGATGTGAAATTAATCTCATAGACACATAAGCAATATGAAAATCATGTTTTCATAGAGGTTGAATATGTGGGTCTACACATGTCCCTAGCCTATTCCTTACTATAATTTTTAATGTTTCCCTTTCTTTTTAATGGAGATAGAATCCACCCACTTATATTATTTTAATAATATAAAGTCACCAAATTAAAATCTAAGAGAGTATAAGACTCTATGGACATGAGTTTTGATGATGAAGAATATTACACGTTCATCTTACCCTTATGAGTCATTGAATCTACTTAGTTATATTCATACCAAAAAATGAGGATCAATATAGAAATTTTCATTATTTCACAATTATTGTGATCAACCCCATCAACATTTTGTTCCATATGAATTCCTTGAAAAATAGAATCTAAAAATGTAAATTGACTATGGGAGGTCGATACCTCCACATAAGATCTTCTTAAGTCCATAATACCTACCTAATTGAAAGAGTAAGTTGGATTTCCCCTTGTAAATCAACATATATTATATTATATTTACTGAATCGTGATCCCCTGAAAGGCATTAACCTACATCTGGGAAGAAAAATCCCATTCATCTTAATCAATATAAATATTAGAGACATTCTTACCCACGTGGTCAAATCAGCATTAGACTTATATATGAACATTACCATAATAAAATAATCCCTTATTAGGTAAGGAATGAGAACAAGGTGGGATCCAACATAATTTTCAACTAGATCATTATAAACAAGCTAATGTTGTTTTATGGGATTGGAACTCTAAATTTCAGGAGCATGCAGGCCAACTACCATGACTTCCTCTATATTGTATATAATTATTGAATTTTCCTCGACCGTCTTTATTCTAAAATAGTTATTCAAATAATTACATATAAAATGATTATTTAATCATAAATTTCTATTCCATCAATTAGATGACAGTTTTCCAATAATTCCATAGGAAGAATAAAATGGTGGAATATTTTCATACTCAATTTGAAGGATATTATAATCATGGGGAGTAGAATGTATAATAGTAAAAGCTTTAGTATATCTAATATCCATATAGAAAATATTTTTTTTACATTTACTTATTTTTAATATTTTAATTAATATACAATTCGAAGAGATAGTATGATATTTCAAGGCATGGGGAGGTTTACTTATGATATAATAAAATAATAAAATTATTATATCACCCATGTCTATTTATAATAAAATAATAAAATAACTCTTAAAGAGAGTTACATATTTGAAATTCGATACCACCACTAAATCAATAATTTCTATTTTACCCTAGGAATGTCAAATACATTGTCTATGTATGGTATTTTATTTGATGAGTAGTCAATGGAAAAATAATTAAGATAATTAATATATATTTTATTTTTTTATCACTATGATATATTATACCTCTATAAAATTGATCTGATCGAAAATTTCAATGGTTATCATCATAACCAAGTAAATTTAATGAGTATCTATTATAGGATAGTTCTCAGATGAATAAAAATAGATCTTTCTTACCCTATCGGTATAAAATGGAGCTTGTGGATCTCACTAATGACACTGACACCTTAACATTGATCATCCATGATCGATCAAATTAGGGGTTGGGATATTGTTATATTAGGATTAATATTATTTTTATCCTATAATGAGTGTGAAATAATTAACCCAACATGATTTATTCATGGAGAAATGGTTGATTATTTTTGTTTTACTATCTTCCTACCAAATGGAATTGATGTTGAATCATGGATTCCTTCTTATTTTGTGTGTTCATCGTATTCCCTAAAATAAAAACAAGGAAGACCCATGCAATGGTCCCCGTTTGACCCTGAAATTTTTTATTTTATCCCCTCTTTCCATGTGGGACCATTGTTAAAATTTTATTTGCTCGTTGATTCAACAAAAACCTAGAAACTATTTACCACACATTTGATCTTTGGAACAACAGATCATATTTGTGGGAGTCAGCTAGAAATTTAAGGAATGATCATGGAAAACCAATGATGAAATGATATTCTATTATTGGATTGGGTGTTCACATTAATGATTTTTGGTGTTTAGGGGATACAATATGATAGTAGTTTCTACTCGAGTGGGTTGGGTTGGAAACATTTCACCATCAAATATTAAAAGGCTTGGTCAGTTCTAGATCAATATTTTTTGAAAAGATTATAGGATAGAGAATTTTCATGAGATTTGAAACATAAAATTGGTTTAAAACTTGTGGTTTCTTCATTGTCATAAATTTCAGGGTGTGTAGTCCTAAGAACACACCCCTTGTGGACACCAACTGTGTAAGAAATTTATTACACGTGATGAAAATATCTATTTCTTTATGAGATGAACCACCCACCATGGGACACGTTGCTGAAAGCATGATCTGTACCTTAGTGGTACAGTGGAATGGGAATATCTAGAGTACATTGGATCGACCTGATACTAAGACACTTCAGAGTACCTAAACACAACAAGGTACACATGAAAAACCTGGGCACATGTACCTGGGCCAGTGTACATGGTTTTGGTCCTAGAAACACAAAAAAGTACCATGGAAGAAATTACATATCACATACTCCCCCTAAATTCAATTTACATACTATAAGATTGTTTGAGGCCCTCCTTATCTTCATTGTTGACCTCTAGGGTAGGTTCCCATGGTTCCTCCCTAGGATGGTGCAAATAGGTATCATTTCCTAAGAATAGGATGTGATACAATCAATAGGATTACTATTAGATAAATCGTTGAGAATTCATCAATTTGGATGATGGTTGGGGCCACTATCATATATTCTTTCATAGGCGGGGTTTTAGGAATCGTTTTGACCAACATACCCAGGTGTTAGATCCCCTATTTATAATGTTATTCTAGATGGGGGCTAGTATACCCCATGATCCCTATGAGAGATATGTTATCTAAGTATTGATGTCTTCTATGTTTCAGTGTGTAATTCATCATGGTGAGGCTCAATTATCATGATTTATCATATGCGTGTCATTAGGGTTATCTATCTCATATGGTGATTTCTCCCATATGAGCATTGCTTTGAAACCTTGAGCAGAATCTTAGGATAATAAAGAGGTTGTGACCTTACAATAATACATAATGTTCATCTTGTTTATATCTATTTTATTATTATTATATCTCATTTTATTGTTGAAAATACATTTTGATAATGAGTTGACTAACCTATATATTCATTATGTTTGGTGATTTCAGTTTGTCCTCCTTCATATTGTTATACCCCCACCTTCATGGTCTCTTCACACATATGTCATGTATTATAAAGATGTCATGTACTTTGATGGGGCCCATGGAGGACTATGAGTAAATATATCATTATAGTGATAGTAGGATTGTGGTTCATACCAGTATTTTCCTTTTATAGTAGTCCTCTCCTAACATGTTGTACAACTATTCCTTTTTTGGTAGGACTGTATTTGGACCTTCACAAATTCTGATAGTATTTTCATACGCTATTTTTGGGATATATGTAAATTAATTCATTTGATTTCAGTTTAATATTATCTTTCAGTATTGTGTTGGGGGATTTTAAATGTTTATTTTCATATAGGTACTTTAGTCTTAGCTATCCAATGTGTGTGATATTCATACTTATTTCGTGATTCCATCCTTTATCCTGTTGGTAGTGGGTTTATGGTGTGACACTTAGCTTATCCCCAGGTAAGTAGGATGATCTTGTTCAGGTGTTGATAGTGTGGAATCATAGCATAAGTCTATATTTGGATAATATTTTGGAGATTGTACTGTTTGGAGGGTGGTTGAAGAATTAGGGTATTATGGTTAATGTATATGAATTTTATCTCTCATGAAAGGGAATCATGTGTTAGAGTGGTGACCAATGTATCCATTCCATAAGGCTCTAATAAATTACTTTTTGGATTTTTATATGTAGAAGGTAGTTACATGAAAGAAATTCATACAAGAACCCAATATAAATAAGTTGTTTTTTACATTCATTTTCTTCAATAGCTTTCCTTATATAAAATTGAATACGGTAAAAATTATCAATTTTATAATTACTATATGAAAATTTCTTGAGAGTATTCCATTATATCAAGTGGAAATCCACACCTCTAGGTAGCTGAGGAAAAGATTAATGTAGTTACTCATGCTTTACACCTTATTATAAAACCACCAGATCACATGGTGGTCCAAGCGGTGGGCCTTATTCATGGATTCATTGGGTGATGGTGTAGTTTGTTGAATCTAAAATATAGTGGGGAAACTCTTTCTTGGATAGATCATTAGGGGCTTTTAGAGAGGAGTTATCCCCATCTACATTGTGAGTGGTGTGTAAATAGGATGTTCTACAGCTTAATTAGGGCATCATAAATATAGAATAGTATTCATCAAGTTCACCAACCACAAATGATACTCCATGAATATTATTTGAGGTGATTTCATCTAGGAAAAAACATTTATGTGTGGTATCCATCGACATATATGTAATGGTGTGGTATATATTTTCATTCCCACTTATGCTGGTGGGTTCTTGAGTATGATTTAGTGGTGGAGAGTTTCTTAACAAGGTAGTCGCTGAAAATTGGTTCTATTTTTGGGAAGCTTATAGATGAGACTTCAAAAAAAATTGGTTGATTACATAAATAGGGATCCATGCATGCGACCTGAATAAAAAGATAGTTTTAGGATAGTGGTTTTGTGGTTTATGGATATCTATAAGGTTCAAGTTAGCCAAGAGAGTGGTGGTGCTGCTCTTGCAATGGTTGGGGATACCTCACATGGGATTGTCTAACCCATCATATTCCATATAGTGAGATAGTCTATGAACAAACCAGGTAGAGATAATAACTGGATAATTAAGGTTTATATGGTGCAGTAAAAGGAAGTGGTGTTGGGAGAGACGATGGATGTGGAAAATGTTTTGTCCTCTTTCCATCAGCACCCCTATGCTGTCCACACCTGGCTTAGGAAGCTGGTGGTTAGGGCTGACGATAGCTGCAGGTAGTAGAGCCATATGACCCAGAGGCTCCAGGGAGGATTATAGGTACAAAATGTATCTTATATACTTTATATGTAACAATGATAGAAACAAACATGATCCACTGTTTTATTTTTAACACTCTATTTTGAGGCCTAAAAATTATAGCGGATTCTTTGGATGAACCCTTGTATTTAGAGACTCCTATTAGAGGAGATTTAAAAATAAAACACTCTTTCTATAGTATGAAAAAATCATAGAGTATATTTCTTTATTTGGGATCACTTTGTAGTAGTGATGAGGCATTATAATGTCAAACTAGGTATGGACTAGCTATATACAATTCAAGAATATATTGAATGTTTTAGGGAGGACGCATTATGTCAATGTATATGGGTTTATCTTTTCTTTATCAGTGGGTAGAAAACCTATGAAGATAAATATGGGATATTACATGAGATAATATATAAAATTAATCACTGATTTTCTAGTATTACCTATGGATAATTAGATGTTATGTGATTTCATCTTCCTATAGTAGTGGTAGAATATATGGATATCTTCCCTAACTATTTTTTAGGATTGCCTCCCAATAAATATATATAATTCTCTATAGAATTCCACGGATGGACTGTACTAATATATATTCTAGCATATAATATTACTCCACATAGAGATACATGATTTGAATGATTATTAATAATATTTTTAGAGGATGGGCTTTGTCATACAATTGGTGTGACACTGGGGATCCCCATTTTTTCACTAAGAAGGAAAATGGGAGATCGAGGATGTTTTTGGATTATCATCACCTGAAATAAGAAATAATGAATAATAAATATCCACTACTATGTATTGATAACCACTTCAACTAGATGAAGGGGTCAATATAGTTCTCGATGATCGAACTACGATTGGGATATCAGCATCTCATAGTTTGGTATGATAACTTAACAAATATGACATTATGTTACTACTATGGTCACTATGAGTACTTGGTGATTCAATTTGGAAAGAAAAATTCCTATGTAGTGTTAATGGGGATCATGATTGGTATCTTTCATCCCGTCTTAAATCAGTTCATGGTGATCTTTATCATTGACTTCAAAATGTTTTTAGCATTTTGGGATGAGAATGCAAGACACATAGGGATGGTCCCAGACAAAATATGAGAGCACCAGTTTTATTGTAATATCTCAATGTGTGTGTTCTGAACTTTAGTTTTCCATATCCTAGGAAATCTCATATGATAAGAGGGACTGGTGGTAGACCTGACTATGGGTGATGCAGTGCATTCATACAAGCCACTAATGAGAATGAATATGTAATATAATTCCATGGGCCGTCTAGTTACTAACAGAGATTCACACCCAATTTTACCAGTTTTATGACATAATAAAATTCTCTTATCTAAAAGTGTTATTATTTCACAATGTTTAAGAGGATCCATCAGGTTTTATAGGAGTTTTGGTAGAGTTTTAAGAGTGATCCCATCATAAGTTTGACATAGGATGGTGTTGAGCACTTAGTGTTCTATAATTCCCCTAAAACAGAAACTGTTTGTGTTTCGATATAGTAGAAGGATGTTTTTGGATATGTGACTTGGATGTTTAGACCACATGAGAAAAACAATGAAATTTCTAATATGGAGCTGGTCGTGGTGGTCTTCTCCCTAAATAGTTGGAAAAACTATCTTATGGGTGAGTGGTTGATCATATATTTCTAACCAAAAGAGTATCAAGTATATATTTTCATATAGGGATCTTAACTTGTGTCAATATATATGGATAGAGTTATATAATTATATTGAATTTTGGATATTATATACCCTTGGGAAGGGAAATGTGGTAGCACATTCTCTTATCAAGAGATTCTGTTCTCAATTGTTGGGAAAGCCGAATGAGCAGTTGTCCTAATTAAATTTTCTGTTATTGGACAATTATGGTGTATGTTAACTCCATTATATATGTACTACCCCTCATATTCTATATTGTATTAGGGATTCCCATATTTAAGATACCACTTTTGAGATTTTTGTGCTTAGATATTCAATATGCATACTCCAAATAGTACTAGAGACTGAAAATGGTTTCTGAAAAAACCATTATACTAAAATAATTTTGGTTTTTGTTTTGAGGGAGTTTCTTATATACCCATTGGATGTACATACATCTATAGTTTAGACATAATATTACATTTTATGTTAGTTTTGGTGTTCTGTAAATGAATAGGTGTGTAGAGGATCTTGTCTCTCGATGCCTCCTTTATTAGAATGTGAAGGTTGAGAACTGGTTTCCCCAATTCCAAGAATTTCTAGAGTGGATATAGCATGGTATCTTTATTGAACATGTGATGGGACCTCCATGGTCATCTTGATGATACAATGCTATATTGGTGATCGTAGAAATACTCAACATGTTTTCTAACATTCTATTTGTCTAAAATCACATTTCAGTAGAATTATTTTGATGACAATTCATGTAGTAGATAGCCTTCCTTCTCCGAGTTCCATTGAAAATCATTTGAGACCATGATGTTCACTTCCTATTATAATTATGGAGATTATTTCATGAGGCATTTAGGAAACAACAGTGTTTTTTCATGTTGTTTCACCCCCAAACTAATATCTATATGGAGAAGAATATTATTGTCTAGGAAGACATAATACAAGATTTTATGTTAGATTTTTGAAGTAGTTGGTAGGATCACCAATAGTAGATACAATTTTCAAACAAAAAACAGACACGATTCCACAATCAGTATCATACCATTTGTGGTATTTTATGGGAGCCCATATAGCTCAAAAATATACTAGAATAAGACAATAGTGTCTTCAATTATGGGACCAATGTTTGTGGGACTGAAAATTGAAAAGTTTCTGAACAACCATGAGTGGATGAAGACTTCCCCAGGGAAATTAGTAGTATTATGTGGATTGATGAAGTAAACCTTGGTAGATTTATAATGACGACCATGTGTTCCTAAATAAATCCCCTCATTATAGATGTCATATGTTTTATTTTGGTATAAATTTATCTCCAAGTGTTATCATTACTTTTTAGATAAAATGAAGGGATGGAAAGATAGCATACTAATTGGCCCTACCACTGTAGTTTGACCTGGTAAACAATATCTTCCATGTGTCATAGATAAATTGGTATGTGAATGACCTAAGGAATGTTATTGAAAAAGGAAATATTGATAAAATGGATTAGGATTCAATTATTGGGTATCTTTAGGGATCAAGTATCATCATGATAATACCTTTCATGGGTGAGAGATTATATTGGTTCTTATATTCGATGGAATCAAAAGAATTATTAGAAGGGTAAATGGGATAATTATAACCTAAAGAGAACCTAGTACCCTCATATTATTAATTAAGTATTTTACATTTTGAGATGAAAATCGTAGTTTTGGGGATAATATAAAGACCCTTTTTTCCTTTTAATGAATTGGAATTATTTAATGTAAATTTTCTAATATGGGAAATGAGTCTATGAATGATTCTATGTACTAGAGTTTATCAGTATTTATATTATAAAAATGTTATAAATATTATATCACAGAATTTTAATATTTCTATATTAAATGAATAACTCCAAAACAGTGTCCTAGAAGGGAAATCTCATACATCCTTTAAATTTGAAACATAGGTCTCACCCTATGAATTTGATAGCCTTTATTGACATCATATGATTGTTTAATGAGATGATGTGAAAAAAATAATAAAATAATTTATATTTTATTTAATCACCATGGATTAATATCCAATTGAATAATACCACTTATGGAATCCCCCAGGGTTAGATGAATATCCCTGGTGATTCGTTGGGGAGCCATTAGATGAGAGATCTCAAATGAAAATAAATTTATTTTAGTTTGGAAATTTGTCCTAATAGATCCCAAGGATCACTCCAAAAGTAGTGATGTTGAGATGTTTTTCATCACCAATTGATCTAATATCATTTTTGGGTGATTATTTTATTAGCATTAATCCAATTTTCTTCTCAAATTTCAAATGTGGATTATTTAATATAAAAATATGATTCAGATATGGATATTTTTTTTACGGTTGATTGATTATCTTCATAGAAGTATGATTTGATATTGCTTTGTGGATTTGTACATATTTTGTGTTTTCACCACCCTAGCTGAAGTCAAATGTAGGACAAGCTAAAAAATGAATGAAATTATATCATTACTCTATCTTTTGGGATCATATCACCACATTCTCTATACAACAATCAACGAAATCCCATTTTATAGTGTTTTAAAAAATACCCAAAAGAAACCATTTATTATTCAATCATGGGTAAAAAATTATTCCCATGGGTTTGGGTTAAATATTTAGCCAACGATCATGGAAAGATGATGAAAATGAGTGATTTGGGTATTGGATTCACAGTCCACATTCACAATTCTTCGAATTCCATAGATTTGGCATTATGGAAGTTATTTCTTATGTATGTTGAGTTGAATAAATCATTCTAATGGTGATTTAATTTCAAGGACAATACAAGATCATACTTCTATGGTGAGATTTTTGGCTAGCGAAAAGGCATCAGATGAGAAGTAGGAACTGAATAGAAAAAAATAAGTTGAAAAAATATAATATTTTTTGGCATGCTATCTGATGAATATATTCCACATGGACAGAAGATATAGTATTTACTGTTTACACATAATAAATAATATACAAGACCATATGGGTTCCACTACACATAATGTCATACAATGTTGGAGGCTCAACGTTTAACCTAATGAAACGCGGGCATTGGCAAGACCAAATTACATAGGTAAGGCCTGGTACTCGAACACATCTAGAGTACCCAAACATGACTTGGTACATAGGAATAACCTAGGAACACATGAATAGGGAAGATTATATAAGCATGGGTCATTCCATACCAGAAGCCTCAGGGTGGACATGAAATACTATGCACTCCTAATAAACAACATGTACCTTCCCTAAGGTGGTATGATTCCCTCGTTCTCCTCAATGTAGACCAGCATCTCTCTGGTGTGTTACCTTGTTCCATTTCCATGGGGGTGTAGTGTGGAATCAAATATATATCCTAGAATTTGATCCCCTATAGATGATTAGTCTCATATAGTGTTTTATGAATTTCAATTCATGTACAAGGGTCGGATGCTCTATAGTATCTTCTTCCCTAGGTAGTGTTATAGGAATTTGAATGACTAATATACATAGGTGTTCAATCACCAATATAGTGGGTTATTCTAGATTGTGTTCATTATTCCCCAAATTCCTTGGGAGAGATCCCACATCTTTGTATCAATATCTTCTGAGTTCCGGTGTGTACTAATTCATGGACTGGATCGATGAGAACAACCTATCATTTGAGACCAATCACTGTTATCTAGTTCTTGGAGCGAGTTCTATTGGAGGATAAATACATTGAATCATCAAGAATAATCCTCAGATTGTAGTGTGTTTATGACCATACCATGAGTATTAGATAATTTCATTAGTATATCATGGTTATTAATTTTATTTATCATATTTTTATTATGCATTCATTTTTTAACCGGATTACTCTCTTTATTTGTAATGTTTCGTAATTTCTAGGATTCCAAATCAATATTTTAATATTCACCTATACATGTGATTTGTTCCCACATGTCCTGTCTTACGATTATGATAGGTTGTTTGATGGTAACATGGTGGTCTTAGAGCATATAGAGAATAGTTGATCTATGCATACAATGATTCATACTAGGTGTTTTATTTTATAGTAGTCCCCTTTTAGAAGCATGTTTCACATATTTTACCAAATTTGTTGGATTGTAATTCAAAAATTATGCATTCAAGTACATTTTTGATACTTTGATTTCGGGATATAAATGTATGTATTTATTAGGAATCTGATCTATTTTATCATTTAAAAGGGTGATGGTTTATTGGACATGTGTACCTAAATACATGTATGTTAGGATATAGAATCCAATGTGTGTGATATTCCTACTTTGTGATTATCATCCACCAAGGGATAACATGTATACTAAGTAGGATCCTCATCAATACCCCTCATGAAAATGTGATAAAATGATACAAATTCTCTAGTGTGTACAGTGAAGAACCAACACACACATATTTGGTCTAGCATCTATTATCAGCCACAACAAGGCTGAATCACTATGTAACCCATTCATGAACAATAAATAATATCATAAGAATATAGTTGTTTGATCCCTACAACTTATTCCCCACTACTTCTATTCCATAAAACCCTATAATAAAAATATATTATTCTCTTATCCCATTATCCATGATGTGAGATATGTTGAAACCATAACTATGTTAATTACCATAATTTATAAAATTTAATGTTTACTTCAAGGAAAATGAAATATATAAAATATTAGAATCCATTGCCTTAGAACTGTCGTAGTAGGGAATCATGAAATTGAATGCCCTAAACACATTACATACACCTAACAAGCATGAATACCCCCACATAAACCTCGCCCCATTTTGACCACCACATTGGGTACAAAACATGAAACTCCCACAGATTTGATCTTCATAAAAACCTCGGGCCAATATAGCCAATATACTACTAAAGCGGGGGAATAGTAGAGGGTTAATAAGCCTTATTCCCTCACAAACCTAGATTTTGGGAGAAAAATGTGAAACAAAAAAATTGTAAGTGGTCTAAAATAATAAAATAAACTGGGATGAATTTAATAATCAAATCATAATATAATATATATACGCAAACATACACACATACTAACAGACAATCCTAGACAAATGGTATCACATAAATAACTCAACATATACTTCTACTATTAACAAAATAATAACATCTGAACAATGTAATACAAATCAATGACACCATTAAATGAAACATACTAGATAAATAACCACAGACAATCCATTTTTTGTTTTTTCATAGTCACTGATTCAACCAATTTATAGATTTTCAAATTTTCCTCCACCATTAGTTAATTATTCTTTTATAATCACATATTTAATGGAAACCCACTATAATCATCCCACACTCATGATTCAATTATTTTTTAGATTGATCATCAATAATTATAAAATTAGTTAAATTTGAACACAATAATTTATAGAATAGATTATTTAATTCACGCTTATATCACCTTAAGAACTTTTAACTATCAAATAACCATTTTGTTATTCCATCGACATTAAAAATTAATATTAATATATAAAACTATAATATAATTTATCATAGAAAAAACCATAATGTAACATAAAATAAACATATTTCTAGGATTATATTTCACATGTTCCAACATAAAAATTTGTTTGAGTAATAATTAATTCAATTATCAGCTTTAATTATTTTTTGTGCATTATTTTCTACCCATTAATTCATTATTTTTATTATTACTATATTTATCATATTTAACTATTATATATTCATTTAGATAATGATATTAGTAACTTCATATTAAAATAATATATATGGGAGAAGTACTTTAATCCCATGTATATGAACGGATGTTCACAATGTAGTATGGAAAACCGAGAAGGGATAATCATTTTCGAACACGAGTAAGGTGATCGAACATATCTCAAAAGAATATTAGATCATAAATGGATATTTTTTATGAACAGGACTAAATGGGAAGATAAATATTATTCAATCATGGGAATGGAATTTAGTTTATTGATAGAAAATAGAAAAGAATATATCTCAGCCATATGTTAATAAATCATAGATTAGTTTTTGATTTTAAATCATATTAATTTGAGTTTTATTTGAATCATCCTCACATGACTAAATTTAAAATCCTATAAATCATGGAGTGAAATTTTGAATTCAAAATTTTCACAATGTAATTAAAAAATCAATTTAAATTCATTATATATATATATATATATTTAATATTATTTTAAAATGGAGCTGGGAAGGAATCATGGGAAAACATGATTAAAAGTGATACCCATATGAAAGATGGGTGCCTTGTGTAAGGGTATATTTGAATTACCTATACATGGTTTGTTTTTTATAAACCCTTTTGAATAATCTACCTACCTATATGTGAGATAGGGAAAACCTACATGTAAAAATAGAAAAATTGGTTCAGACCTTATACAGACAATGGAAAAGTGCCCTTACCCTAATAGTAGACACAAATCACCCTTATAAAATATACAAAGTATCCTCGTATAGATATAAAAAACTAATATGACACTTACACTAATGATAATTTTACCCCCACATGAGATAAAAAAATTAACTAGTAAATTTATATGATAGTAAAAGACTAATCATTTTCGATGAATTATGAGGGATATACCTTTGCGTGAGTAATCAGATATAGAAAATAAAACTAATGTGACTCCTATTTATGGACATGTGGGATCAAAAACCAAACTTGATGGCCAAAATAGCCTCTACTAGGGAATAGGGACCAAACCATAACCATTTGGACATAGCACAATATAGACCACATTGAAAAGATATAGTTCTCATTGTCTTGTCCCGCACTCACACAATAAACCTCTCCATTACATCAAATTCCAAAATTTTCTACACCTTGGATGTTTCTGCTTATCTTTTTCAGAGAAGGGAAAAACCAAATAACATTCCTATTGAAATAGCCACATGGTTTCTTCACTACCCATTGTGCTACCAACACTATTATGCTTACCTAGAAATCCCTAAAATAAAAAACGGCCAGTAAAATAATCATTATTACATTATGGTTATAATTATGATAATTATAACTATTATATAACATCTTTAAAAGTAGTGAAATCACTCATGATGACTCCATGATTTACGAAATCACAAATTATTGGAATGTTAGGGTTCGATACATTACATAAAATAACTCTCAAACTAATATCGTCCTTGGTAATAAAATCATACACAATAATGAAAGGTGGAGGGAAGGTCTAAACAACCTACCTAATAAATAGTTATCAAATATCAAATGATAGCATAAAAATTTTTCCCTCTAAAATTTTTGGGACATTTATAATCTATAAAATCAACCTCCCCCCAAATCTGAATGGGAGACACCACTAAAACAGAGGTAATTTAATTTTTCAAACACAACCAAGAAGTATGGAATGAAAACCTCTATCATAAAAACAATTTAATAAATAAAATTTCACCCATATATCATTAAAAAGATTTAAAATGAAAAAACCACAGATCTTTTAAAAAATGACCTAATTACAACAACATGGGAAAAAAGAAATCACAAAAAGGAACAACAAACCTATTAATAGGATCCCATAAACCCAATAAATCATAGGACACTAGGACCGTCGTGGACTCATCTCTCTATAGTATAAGAAATTATTCCACCCATATGAATATTCATAGATCTTAGAAGTCTTTATGTTCGATTTATATCCATAACCAAGGAGGACACCTAGCCCCCATGATTCAAATTGTTTCATGCCTCTCATATTGAATCGTCATGCTCAAATTTCTCAGTAGAGATTTATCATTATGGAGGAACTCTTCTTTGTGTATGGAAATGAAGTAATCCTAGGAGACTAACTCCACTGGGAAGTGATCCTACTTCCACCATGACTAACATATCCCATGAAGAGTAAAATATTTCATGCCACCCCAGCACTTGTTTATGGTCCTTGTCTACTTAAAGGAAGACTATATAAATTTTATTCATTCCAAAAGAGTTGGAATTATGCAATTCTAAGGAGCTTTGAAACCTTTTTATACTAAAAGTGGGGCTACATATCAACTTATAAATCCCTCTCTTAAAGTTCATATATTGATTTTTGGGGATGTTATTTTGAAATATCATCACCCCAAACATCATATAAACATGGTTATATGAAATAATCAATTTTAATTCCCCTACTAAAAGGAAACATGAATCTTATTATAGAAAACATATTTTCATCGAATCCTAAAATAACCCATTCATCATCATAGGGTAGGTAATATTTCAGGTTAGAAAAACTAAAAATCAGAAAATATATGGCCAAATATTTCTTCCAAGAACATTAGTCATAATTAATAATTAATATCCAAGATAGTTGTTTATTAGAAAATGTTATTGAAAAAAAAATTCATAAAAAAATAAATACTTATATATAGGTCTATTCAAAAAAAATTAATGTGTTAGTGGTATTAATTTTCTTAGAAAATATTATCACGTTCATAAATTAACATGAATTTATACATAAATTTAAAATATCATGGAATATCAGGAAAGGTAAACTATATGTTATATCATTTATATATTTTAAATAAAGAATATTTTTTTCTATAATAAATTAATTGAATAAAAAATAAATTCAATATAATTATATGGGCTATTATAAACTCATAAAAAAAATCACAACTAAAAAATTAATTTTAAATGCAATATTTAATAATGATGCATCCAACCATAACATTTTAATTACTATAAACATTCATAAAAAGACCTAAAGAAAAACCTCAATTTTAGACAATGAAATTTCTTTTTTAAAAATTTTCTCGTTAATATTTATTATAAATCTGATGAATTTTTATAGATAAATTTTCAATCATAAATCAAAACAATTTTGACAGGGTCTTTTAAATTTCCTTTAATACTATATCCTACAAAATCACATTAATTTACTTACAAAATAACATTTAAAATCATCCGAACCATTCTTTAGTGAAAACATATCTCTTGTAGTGAAAAAAATCAAATCATGGATTTAATGGAATTAAAATGAAAAATATTGAACAACAGTTCATATTCCAAAACTTATCAAAGGATAATATATGAAAATAATCATGAATACTTATACCTCAAGAACATAATTATGGGAATCAAACCACCACATAATGAAATTTTACGCTATGTGTTACCCTGAATCTCCTGAAAAACATTAAAATGTTCCATTAAGTAATGTTTCATAAAAAGGGAAGGGTCACCAATCATCATATTAGTGAATCCACAAAATAATCTACAAACATTAAAGAAATCACTAATCTAGATAGAATGGAATTCATTTAAATTAATTGATCTAGGTTTATTTAATAAAAAATGTCTTCACTTTCATTTATACACAAAAATAATCATATTGAATGTACATTTCTTAGGTATCTACCCCGAAATTAGGACCATCTCACCTGATCATTTGGTTTACTCATAGTTATTATGTTATAAAATGAGGGGCCTCACAATCCCATCTCTGAGCTAGTCCCATTATATATGTAAATAATCAATGATAACATATTTTATTTCCCAAAACCCCCATATAATCCTCACAATTAAAAAATCGAATACGAATCATATACCCCAACCACTACCTCTAACACTACTATGTCATGACCCCGTCCACTGGTACCACTAATGTGTTTTAAATTAAGAGAACGTGTGACACATAAATATTTTCTCTAACAGTTCCTGGGTTGGTAACTAGCACAATGTAAAGAAAACATACAATTGGAAACATTACTAACATAATATAAATTAAGGAGAAGAGACAAGAAGAGAAAACACTGATCAACACCATATCTTATAAATAATCCTAGTTCCTATACAATAGATTAAAATACGGATTTCATGACATAAAAAACACCAAAGAGAAATTAAAAACTACAAATAAGTAGAAGCTCAAAAAGAAACACTCCACCCCATGCTAGTATGGTGTAACTCATCCCCCAATTCACTCTTCAATTTTTTTTTAAAATATAATATTTATTTTGGGGGAGTATAACAAGTCGACATTATAGAATAATCCTCAATATCTCTCATGAAAATGATATGAAATAATATTAATCCTCAGTTGATTAAAGGGAAGAACCATCATACACCTATTAGGTCAACTTCCCATTCATATCCCAACCACTACTCATTTACCAGGTATCAAAAATAAGTAGGCAATGATAACATCATAATAATATAATTATAGGAGCCATATAACCACATTCCCCTTAGTTTTATACCTCCCACACCCCAACTCCAAACATTTTATGCTCACATCCCATCCTACCTGATGTACATTGAGTCATAAATCTACCATCTCTATTACTCAAAAGGTAAAAAATCTCATATTAGTATCAAGGAAAAGTGCATACCACATAAAATCCACATATATAACATCATAACCATAAATGTATGTTATCATTAACATAATGGATATAAACCTCATTCTCTCCGCCCATCATGGATGACCCCACCACATGACCATCATCTCATCAGTGCTAAAAAAGAACTGATATACGACCCCTTTTATCAGTGCTAAAAAATCACTGATAAAAGACCCCTTTATCAACACTAAAAAAAAGAACATGTAAAAGGTGTCCTTTATCAGCGCTTTTTAGGGCTGATAAAGTACACATTTTATCAGCGGATTTTAAAAGCACTCATAAAAGCTAAAATAAATTTTTTAAAAATGAATATATAATGCGGGGGGAGCTTTAAACAACGCTTGAACCCCCCCCCCCCTATATCAGTGCTAAGAAGATCCCCTCCCACTTCCCATGTGCTTCTTTTGCTCGCATGTCACCCAATATGCCTGCGTGCACCTCATTGCTTCCACCCGAATTCGAATCCGTGACCTCCCCCTTGCGGGCCTACACCATTACCACTAAGCCATTTCATTTTTTTCTATATTTAATGATATATCTATATAGTTATATTTATTCATATATTAATATAGATTTATATTAATATTAATATATTTTGTTATATTAATACATATATATTTATCCATTTCTTAATATATATATATTTGTTCGTATAATAATATATATTTATATATATATCGTTATATGTATTCGTATATTAATATAAATTCATATTATTATAAATAAATTTAGTTTTATTAATAAATATATTTTTATTCATATATTATTGTGTATATATATTTATTCGTATATTAATTTTTATTAATTTATATATATATTTTTAGTTAAAATTTTTTATCCATATATTTTTTTGTATATTAATTTATATTTATAAAATTAGTTTTAAATAAATTTATGAAATACGTTTTCTTATATGTGTTTATAAATAAATAAATATTTACATAAATATATATATACAACACACAAACAAACAGAGACACACACACAGACATAGATAGATATATATATATATATATATATATATATACGAAGAAATACATACATAGATATATATATATATATATATATTTAAAAATCCATAGAATGTTAAAACGACCATAACTGCTAATCCAAAAGACTATTTCAACTCTAAATCTAGTAAAATTAGAGAAAATGAAATAATTATCAATATGATATGTGGTATTGGCCTAGTGGACATCCATATCAGAAGTTATACCTGTTTGAATGCTAAATAATTGGGGCATCCCGACTAAAAACTCGGTTTTGGAATCCTTCTAGGACTTTTTGGGCCTCGATAAATTTGATAGAAGGTTTCCTCTAATAATTACCATGTAGATCTCGTCTCATGATTTGATTTGATATGTTGTAGATCTCAAACAAACACCTAGATCAAAATTTATGGCGGTTTGATGTTTGAGTACATTTTAAACTTATTTTAGATCTTTTATTCATTTTTTTGATTTTTTGTGCATTCAGATTATAATTAAATAATTATTAATTGATGATAATTAGGAAAATATTAATTAATAATATTTTTTAAAATATTTTAATACCATATTCACTAAATTTATTATATATTAAATGTAATAGTCCATTTATACTTATCTAAAACAAATTTAATAAATATATATTGTATTTATATCAATATATATATACTTATATAACAATATATTATTTTTCAGGATTTTTTTAAATTTAAATTTTATCAGCTCTAGGAAAAAGTATTGATAAAGCCCCACATTATCAGAGCTACTAAAAAAAGAACTGATAAATGGGGCCTTTATCAGCGCTAAAAAGCACTCATAAAGGGGAACTTTTAATAGTGCTTTTTTAGTACTGTTAAAACTGCCCATTTATCAGCGCTTTTTTAGCACTAATAAACACCCCCCTATATCAACGCTGATAAAAGTGGAGCACTTCCCTTTCCCATTTTTGTAGTAGTGAAATATATATATATATTGTTTAAAATTAAAGGGATAACATGGAAGATGGGGTACTCATATATCCATCATCACCAACCTATATTTTTAGGAAAACTACATGAGACAATACATTTATATTAGAATAATATACTTGAATCAGGTGGGGTGCCTCTAGAAATCAAATGGAAAATAAAATAGATTATACATACATACATACTAGCACATATGACTAACCTAAAGTTATCACAATAATAGCATCTCTATATACCATCGACCATATACTATAATTACCACATTATTTAAATAACTATTTCTACCACTAAATGTAACTTCCAATAAAAGAGACCACAAATCGTTCTAAATTATCTTTCATATACTCAAAAATTCCACCATGTTAATAGTTATCAAATTAATAACAATGATTAATTAATTAATCAATTACAATCTCATATTAAAAAAAAACTCTATACATCCCCTATTTGTTATTATGTTATGTTCTAGGTTATTCATTAAAAATTAGAAATAGAATTCAATAAATGATCCTTTAATTCCCACACAAATTATTAAATTCTGTCACATATTTCCATAATAAATTTCAATTATTATCCCCCTAATTCATCATTATATCATTATTCTACACTACCTAGAATATATGACACCATCACATCATTAATTACATCCCCAAACACATAGAAATATATAAAAAAATATTTCAAGGAATCTATATTACATGGGAAACATTAACATAATTTGATTAATGATTATCCAAATTGATTTTTATATACCTTATTTAATGATTATTTAAGTTTTTGATAGGATTCGGTTAATCAAACAAAAATATTTCATGAAAAAATTTCACAATATTTATACATTGAATAATGTAAAATTTCATTGAGAATTTTCTCACAACCATAAAGAGGGAGTAATCTCTATTAGAAAACATGCATCAATTATATACATGTTATGAAATATTACCTATCATAGAAATACAAATTTTTATATGACACATTATCTCTATAAATTATTTAACATTTTTCCTACATTACCTATATTTTTTTATCATTAAAATTTTTATAGGAATAACAGTTGTTCATATATTGGAAAATGGAACATAAATATAAATAAATCACATGTGTGAAACTTCCCATTTCATTAGTCATCAATGTAATTTATTTTATCATTATTAGGAATATTATTATTAGTAAATAGTGACTAAAAATCAAGAAAAACCAGAAACATATACTAAAAAATAGAAACAAATCATGAATCCCATACTAGGGCATGAATCTTCAAATTTCATTATAGTAAAATTAGAGAAGGGTAAGAAAGAAGAATCACCATATAAGGTGAGGAAGGGGATATAATGGAATGAAAATCCAAAATCTTATTCAATAGATATTATTTATCATCTATACTTGAAGGGAATATCATGAAGATTACAATATGGGAAATGCAACATGTTTTTAGAGAGATAACAGACTACAATATATCAAAGGAATATTTTAGAAATATTTGTCTTATATATACATTTTAATTTTAAATAGTTTCAATGTTATTTTATGTTTTTCACAAAAAACCCAATTTAATCTCTTATAAATGTGTATGTTATTGATTTAATTCAATTTTGATATAAAATATTTTAAAATATGAATTTTCATTATATATTTTCATTTATTATAATTCTAAATCATAGTAGAATAGAGTTACTACAACAACAGGGATAAAGTAGATTAAAAGTGATAACCTTACCTAAGGAGAGATCCACTGATATAAGTATATTCTCAAGACCATTACCATTATGGTTTGAGAGTAAATATTAAAATAATCAAAATACCCATACATTAGATAGGTAAAACACACACAGAGAACTAAAAAAGTATGTTGTACCATTACAAAATCAATAGAAAAGTTTCCTTACCATTATTCCTAGTGTAAATCACCATAATGAATGATAGATAGAAAATTCATAAAGAATAAAAAAATAGAATGAACCTTATTAAAATTAGTGGAGTAATGACACATGAGTTGAAAGAAACTAATCTTACCTCCATTCCAGACCTAAAGACTACACATACACAATTAAGGGGAAGGTATTTACTATTACACATTAAGGAGAAACATACACTAAGTGTTACATGACTCCACCTAACACTCACATAGATTTTGAAACCGCACATGATTTCCACATTAGCCTTCACTAGGGAATTAAGATAAATCACATTATATTTGGACCTACAACGCCAAAGAAAATGTTTTAGGGACACCTTGTTCATCATTTCATCCCTTTATCATATGATTAGACTCCCCAGATCCTTAAATAATTACACACATATTGATTTGTTTATTTTCACTTTACTATTTTTAAAAGCATAGTTACCCAGTCAAAATGATTTGAAAAGTTTATGCCTTCGTAATTTTAATCCAAAAGGTATTCCCAACATCGTGAATAATTCCCAAAATTTCCAAATCTTAAAAACATATAACAACACACCCACTGTTATTACATGGTGACAATTTATATTTCCATATTTTTTTCTATAACTACATAATTCTTCTATATTCCCTCATAAAACCTCTGGTCCTCAAGAATGAAAAGAAATGGAATGGATAGATATGATCTATTAAAATATGATTAACAGATGATGATGTTTCTTGAAAAAGAATGTTTCATAAATATCATTTAATTGATACAATAATAGAGATTAATTTTTTCTTAATCATTTAAATTATGGAAGTTTTAAACCTATTCACACATTATAACATCCTTACCCGGATCACTTTATAGTTACAAAAACTGATTTTCCATTTGACATTAGAAGAATCACCACATATGACAAAGGATACTTTCACGAAATAAGGGTCTAAGGGGTGATAATTATTGGAAAATACCCTCTAAAGATAAAATAAAAATTACAACCCGTCATTAATAGATGTAGTTATAAATAACAGGGAACGAAATAAAAAACATTGAAAAGATAAACTAAATTAACATATAAAATGTCATCAAAGTTACACAAAAGTTATCAGATCACCATTTTACTAGTTACATATATATAATAAAAAATGGGAGAAAATCATAAACAATAATAACTTCTTGGATCCTCCCAATCTAGCTCTAAAAACATAAATCCCATAACATTTAAAAATAAATTACCCATTATGTTTTAATTAAATGCATTATTATATATTATGGTTTTAGAAAATACATGCACTAATTTGGTTTTATAATATCCTATTGTAATTAAAACACCATTAGGAATCATTATCGTTGATAATATACCCCTTAAATAGTGATCACATGATTTTTATAAAAAGATGTTTTTATCAAGTTTAATTTACAATGAAAATGGAAGTGATAAAATTAACTAGTTGGATTTTACCCTATGAACCCCTTATATCAAATCATGGATGAGAGATATAATAATTATCCCTTTCCCTTGACGAAGAACAAGCTGCAATCCAAAAACTTAAGCACAATAAAACCATTTCTCTATGATTTTCTTGCTCGTCGAGATCATGACCAAAACCATGTTTGCCGGACCACCCCATGAAAATATCACTATCATGCACCACAACCATATGTATTTTTTCATATAATAAAGGGGTAAATATAATAAAAATAAAAATAAAAATATGTATATTATATTTTCTATAGATTAATGATTATATTTTCATCTTATTATTATTACTTTATTAATTATTTTGATTTATTGTATTTGTAAAATAAAATAGAAATTTCATTTTTTGGTAATATTTAAATTTAATTAATTTTTTTGAAATAATGTATTTTTGAAATAAATAATATTGTATAAATATATTATTTTTAAATAATTATCATGAAATATAATTGATCATATATTTTTTATTATGTTAAATGTAAATTTTAGAAGGGTTAAAAAGGTATTATTGCAAAAAACCCCTGAATTTCTCAACATATGTCAATTCATATTTTAAAAGTGATATGAAATTATATATAAAAATATTTGGATAAAATAATATTATTTGATAAATTATAAATTATAAATTATCCAATTGGGAATCTTTTAGAATTCTCAAAGATATTAATTTTTTTGGGTTTAATTGATAAATGGTATAAATATACAAGAAGTAATATGAAAACATAATGACCCAAAACTAATTTAATAAAAAAATATAAATGGAATCTAAACAAAATATATTTTTCTAATTTAATATTATCTTTATTTTAGTTTATTTTACAAAATTTATAATTCCTTTATGAATGCACAAAAACCAATATTATATTATAAGGTTTTAAAATCATTTCATAAAGGGAAATACTCATTTACACATAATAAATGCTATTATTTTAATATTTTATTCCCTTTTACTCATAAGAAATTTAATCCACTCCCCTTTGGTAGAAAATATTGTAAAAAAACATGGTAAGGGTTGTTGTTTTGCATATTTTTTTATATAGAGTAAAAAACTTATGTTTGAGAAATAATAAATAATTCCCTATTGTTTTCCAATATAACCTACCAAATATCACATTTATATTCACTAAAAGCCTTAAAGAATGTAAATAATCTTCCGTTCCATATCTTGATTCTACATATGGGGCCCCAAGCCCTCACAAACCCGCTACCTAGTTTTTGGAATCATACTCTCAAGGTAAGGGATCCTCTAATTCTCCTCATTATTAAATCATCTTCATTTTCATATGCTATTTATCTCAATCCACTAATGTTAGAATATGTTCTTATATATACCCATTACTCTCCAATGATCTATAAGTGATGATATACCCATTTAACTCTCATTAATCCCTTCCATTAATATTTTTATCACCCCATTGTGTTGAAAAACTTTCAACACATCTTTCCAAGCCAAACAAATGTGTAGTGATTACCAATAAACATTTTCTATCAATGTTGTCATATTTTATTAAATAATAATTATTTTATTTTGGATTTAAATATATTTATTCCACTCCAC
Source organism: Viscum album (assembly GCA_963277665.1). Lineage (NCBI taxonomy): Eukaryota > Viridiplantae > Streptophyta > Magnoliopsida > Santalales > Viscaceae > Viscum > Viscum album. The sequence continues at coordinate 934,897,899 of OY728141.1, forward strand.
ATAATCATGAAATAAAATGTGATGAAAAATGATATCAGATTGTGTGATCTATGTGGCAAAATTATGCATGTGATTTATATGAAAGTGACAGATTTTCCCAGAATTATATATCACTCAAATGCATTGGGCATTGTTTTAGTCTGATGAGACATCATGAATGGGATTAGGGAGTGAACACAATCTGTCTTGATACTTTTTATATCATGATGTCTGGTTTGTTACCCTCCATCTATGTTTGTGATGTAATTTTCTAATTTGTTATGAAATTTCCCACATTACCATTATGTTATCATGCAATATTGTGCCACATTGTTCTTGTCAATGATTATCACCCCCTTTAAGTGTCATTAATACTCTAATTGTATAATATTTAATACTTTGTTCATGTTATTCCATGTTCATTGCCTTATTAGGATTTACATCAGACCGATTTTATTTGTATGTCCCCAGGTAATCCCATGTAGTTTTATGTACAATAGAATAATAGGAGAATGATAAGAAATATTTTAATAAATGTGATGTATTCCTTGTTTTTTGTTTTATTAAAATCCTAATAATCCCCAAATACACTAGAGATCATGATCTTTCTGGTTGTATTAAGTGTAATATTATGTAATAAATTATTAATTAATGTTCAATAATGATATGGATTGTCATAGTTGGTATCAATGTAATATTTAGTTATTTTTTTTATTAAGACTAGAAAAACATAGGGAAATTCTTAGGGATAAGACAAAACATAAGAATACATCACTAAATTTTTTTAAAGTATAGAGTAAGAGGTTTCCAGTAAAATAAAACATTGTTTGGATACTACAAGTGGATGTGGCTATGGAAATGATGTACATTGGGGTAAAACATGAAAAACCCACATTTAACTAGACTCGACCCAAAATTGGTGCATGAAAATAGCCCTTACTACATACATAGATTGAATGTCCCATAGGATATTCCATGGTAAATTTACAAGTTCATTATGAACCATTATTAAGGGAAAATTTCCCATAACATTATATGTTAGAAAAGAGGTCACATACAATATATATTGACACCTCAAAATTTATAAGTGAATGAAATAACTATCATTTATGATTTTTTAATTTATTGTAATTTGATTCCTATTTACATTTTTAATATTTAAAAATTATTAATCCTTATGTCTATTATGGACAAAGTAAATGGTAAGAACCTGAATCATGAAATTGATTTTTGGGGTTATTCTCTATAGTTCTACGTATTCCATCACATTCTAGAAGTTTGAAAAAACTATTAAAACTTCCCCACAATGAATTTAATTATTGATAAAATTGGAAAATGAAAATGGGGTAATTATTTCCTAACAAATATACAACTCCTCCTATATCAAAACATATGGGATAAATTTAGCACCGAACCTTGTGATACTCCCATTGTTTGAATGTGATGCAATTTTGGGTATAGATTGGATTTACCTATATAGAAAATACATAAATTTATGTTAGAATTAAATAAATCTTTGTATCATGAATTGTCTTCCAATTTGGTAAAAATGTAGGTATATGGATGAATATTCCATAACAACAGCATTTCAACCATGAATATTAATACCCAATAGGAAATAATATATAGTTCAATAATTTAGTCTAAGGAAATGATCATCCTCAAAGACATTCCTATTGTGAGGTAATATACTAATTTATTCCCCAAATAATTTTGTAGTCTTCCACCTAGAAAAGTGGTTGAATTTTATCTCCAGTTTATATACATGGAGTTTACAGTAATAAAATCTTTCTATATATTTGTTGTTGTGGAACATGATGATTTGAAGAAACAAAATCAGGAGAATTAGGATAAGGGGTTTATATTCCAATGTTATTCACTATGAGGTGCACCATTTTCTTCATGGTGATGTAGGATGGTTTGATGCACATTTTTATTGATTATCATGAGTTAATAAGGATCATGATGAAGAAAAAGTATCTTATACCACAGATTTGGGACTTGTTAAATTAGCTACATAGATCAAAATCGTATCCCAGATTTACCTTCAATTAGGGTATTACCAATAATTGTTGAAATATGAGGATATACCCAAGAAATATTTTTTTTAAAAGGTATTATCACTATGAAATCATAGTAATGTCATTCCAACTCAGCAGTTATATAGAAATACTCTTGGACATGATGAATAGTGTCTTCAAAGCTTACTTCGAATATTTTTTTTACTCCTTATTGTTGATATTTTAATATTCTTCAAAGGAAATAAAGACCATTTGGAGCATCTAATTGAATGGCACAATGGCCTTCATTTTTATTTTTATTATAGATAATCCCCCTTTTAAGCGATGAAGGGGAAACCATACATGACCCATAGGCCAAAGGAACAAGGCCCGACATGAATTTTTTTCTTTTCACTAAACCTATACTCACACTAAGCATAGGAGGAAAACATTTTGGGCTATACAACAATGTTTCGAAGTAGGGTTTGGTTTGTGTGTTAATGCAGAATGATAATGTGTAAACCTATACATCAAGGGAATTTTTGATTTATGAATCGAACTACCAAAAAATATCCTGAGTTTTCTTGAAAGATATTGTTATTGAAAATATGGTTCATAATATTTTTGTGGAGAATTTTAAAATATATACGGATTATAAGACCCTAAAATATATATTCACACAAAAAGAGATGAATTATCGGGGTACTGTAGCAGATCTGTAGCAGGACACTGTAGCAGTACTGTAGCATCCGTGGAACAGTAGCAGCGGCAACACTGCAGCGACGGAGGGATCCTAGCAGGTACTGTAGTAGTGGTGGTACTGTAGCAGTACTGTTCACTCAGGGGTCCTTTGGGCCAAAAATAGGCTTTCAAGCCATGTATTTAGGCCACTTGGCCTTGGGCCTTCGGGCTGTGTAATGGTATCCCTCTACCCAGTCTAAAGAGGACATTGCTTTAATAATAAATTGAGGCTTCAGCCCCAACCTTTTAAAAACTGAATATTAACCAATTAAGATGGTTATAGTTTATTAAGCACTATAAATAAAAAATATACTACCATATTTTAAAATAAAATAAAGATTCAAGTTCTTTTAGTATAAAGGATCGAACAGTTTTATCATTTATGAGTATTGAGAAGGATCCGAAATTATTAGTTAGGAAGAGGATAAACATGTGAATTATAATATAAGTTAGATCAAAAATCCTTTCACAAATGATTACTATACTCTACCTTATGGGGGTATAAAGGGTGATCAATAAGATGATGTGGGAATTCAAAAAAACATGAAGCTATCATAAAATGGCAATCCCAGAGTTCAATGTAAATGAATATGTATTTGTGAAATTTGGTTCATTACAATTTGTACCATTGAATACCAAGTTAAAATAAGTAGTTGTTGGATGTTTCAAATGGGCTGACCTTTTCAATCCATCTAGAAAGTAGAATTATGTATTTAAATCTCGGGGAGAACTATTTTTGGTTCCATATGAAGAATTATATCCTAAATTATACATCAAGCTTTCTTTTATGTCAGTATGTGAAGGAAAAAAATAAAAAATCCAAGGGGATTATTGAATAATTAAACATACCTATATGAAAATGGTAAAACATCACCATTGACTTTATTACTCCTACTATAAAGACACAAAGGTGAAATAATTCTATTTGGTTTATGGTGGGCCCTCTTAGAAACAATGATAAAATCATTTAATTTTTATATGAATTCTCACATGATCAACATGGAATGATATAAATTATAGAAGTGGTGAGGATACATGGAATACCACTATTGATTATAACTGATCGATATCAAGATTTAACTAAAATTTATGGATGATTATTCAACATGTTCTAAATAAATATTCGAACCTCATCATAACTAATAAATCTCAAATAGATTGGAAATTATTACGGACTATCCAAACACTCGAGGACATGTCAAGATCATGCTAAATTTACTTGAAAGGAAGATGGGGTCAATATATTTATCAGGTTGAGTTCCCAAAAAATAATAGTTTTCAATAAAGAATCTAGATAGATCCAAATTAATACCTTTATGGGAAGAGGTTTAGATCACCTATATGTTGGGATGTAGATGGGGAATACAAACTAATAAGTCCTAAAATGGACAAGGAAATGGTTTAAAAGGTCATGAAAATTTAGCAGCACATCAAGGTTACTCAGAGATGACATAAGATAATTTCTGATAATCATTAAAGATACATTGAGTTTGAGGTTCGATAAAAGGTATTCCTCCACCTATCACCATTGATTAAATAAATGAAATTTTTTATGAAGTTAAAGCATAGTAAAAGATACATCAATCCCTTTGATATCATTGATCACATCGGAGTGGCGACATGTGAACTAGAACTCCCAAAAATCCTATCTCATGTACATGAAATATTCCTCATATCAATCTTGAGTAAGTACATACCAGACCCCTAACATTTACTCAGACAATTGTTTATACGTTCAGAGAATTATCTTTTCTATTAGGAGTAGTCGGTGAAGTTCCTAGATCATATATTCAATTTTCTATGAATTATGACAGTGCAGCTAGTCAAAGTGCTATAAAGAATCAACAAGTCTGAAGATGAAACATGGGAACCAGAGGAGGGGTTCAAAAATAATAACCCACTAATGTTTTGGTGTCTGAAATGAATATTTAATGGGTGAAATATCTAAAGGGATGATTATAATGACAAAAAAATTATAATTAAATACCCCCTTATTTTAAAAAATTGTATTGTTATGTATTATCGTTATAGAAAACACATTCACTTCATTGATTTTGTTTTATACAATTTGATTTAAAAGGACATTAAGCATAATTAACATTGATAACATATCCATTTAACATTTATCACATTATTAATTTAAATATAAGGTTTTAACAAATCCAATTGGCACAATCAATGGAAACGATTGGCTAAACAAGTAATATTTAACCCTGTGATGCCAATTTATCAGATCATATGGGGGAGATAACATCACTAAAATTTTACCTTGACCAAGCCTATGCTGATATCCAACAAATTAGTCATGACAGAAACTATTTATTTGTGAAGTGAAAGATTATCATGATCATAGTCAAAACAATCTATGTCGAAGCACCCCATGAATGTCTCACGGTCCTTCCCCTAACCCTTATGAAGTTTAATGGTATAATAATGGGATATGTTTCAAGACCATAATAATAAGAATGTGTATATTATATTTTTAATAGAATAAAATTTATAAATTATATTGATAATTTTGGCACAACATAACTGGTTTTTTGATACAATAAAACAAAAACGATATTTTTGGGTAATATTAAATTTCAATTAAGGGATTTATTTTGAAGAATTAATGGATTTTAAATTTTCATACTATATTTTGAAATATTATTTAAAAATAATTTCTTAAAATTATAAATCATCATATAATTTTTATGATGTGAAGTGTAAATTTTAAATGGGTTTGAAAACTATTATTGTAAAAAACCAATCATTTTTCAACATATATTGATTAAAATCATAAAAGTGAAAATAAAAATATTTATAGAGAAATTTGGTTAAAATAAATACTAATTTTGGAATCATAATTTTGAAAGTATCTAATAGTTATTTTTTCATAATTTTATGATATAAAATATTTGTTGGGTAAATTTTAAAAACGGTATAAATATATAGTTTGTATAATTTAATCATAATGACCAAAAAATGATTTAATAAATGCAATAAAGGGTATAAATGACCATATATATGTTTCCCCTTTAAATTTGTTTTATTTTATTAATTTTATAAATCCTTTATGAATCATCTGAAACCATTAATATATTAAATATTTATAAAATCATCTCTTTAAGGACATGAATCACTTCCACATCAGCAAGTGTATTATTTTTTTAAGTTATACCCTTTTTTATAGAATAATTGAATCCAATGTCTTTTGGAGGAATCCATGGCCGATGACCATTTTAATGATTTTGATTTTAGTTATTTTATTTTAAAGAGTCTAAAACCTATGTTTGAGAAATAATAATGAATTCCCAACTCTTTTCCTAAAAAAAATCTTGTGTTCCCATTTATCATAACTTAAAATGACATGGAAAATATTTTTAATCTACCCTAAACACTCTAGAACATCTCATGGTTCCCCTAAGTTGTCAATAAATTCCACACGATATTTTTGAATCACACTCTCAATGTAAGTGATCCACTTATTCTCCTAATTATTCAAACATTTTATTTATTATGGCTTTTATCTCCATTTCCTAAAAATGGGAAATGTTCATACATATCATGTCACTTCCCCCCATGACATAAAAATTATGAGATACCCCTTTCACTATAATTCATCACCCTCATAAACATTTATACTCCCCCATTATGATGTCTAAATTTCACCATGATTTTCCATTACAAACAAATGTGTAGTGAATACCCATACCCATTTTCAATCAATGGTATTAAAATTTATGAAATACTACTTCTTTTATTGGGTAATTTAATGTTTTTATTTCAAAATCATTAATAGTGAAATAATGTGTGATGAAAAATAACTCAATTTTGTATGATCTATGAGGAAAAATAATGCATGTTTTTGATATGAAGGTTATAGGTGTGCTCAGAATTATATAGGTCTTAAATGCATTGGGTAATGTCTTAGTCTCACAAGACATCATCAAAGGGATTTTAGATTGAACCTATTCACATGAATTTTTCCATCGTGATTTCATAGAATTTATCATTGACATATGTTTTTTACATAATATTTTTAGTTCTTAACAAATTACCTATGCTAGATTTATGTTATTGGGTCGTATCATGGCTCATTATCCATGTTTATGATTATCTCGTCTTTTATGTTTCACTAATATTACTATTATCTATCATGTAATACATCATTCATTTTATTCCATGTTTATTCCCATACTGGGATTTATAACTCAACCCTTTCTTATGTATGTACCTAGGTTATCCCAAATAGTTTTATGTATGATAGAATAATATGATATTGTTAAGTACATTTTCTATAGAGGCGATTTATTAATTGTTTTTAGTTGTTAAGTAATTATCCTAATTCCCAAAGACACTAGTAATTATGTTCATTTGGTTGTATTAAGTTTAATATTGTGTAATACGTCATGAATTAATGTGTAATAAAGAGCAGAGATGTTATAGAAAGCACAACATTCATCCCATGCACAATATTCACTCACAAATAGACTTGAATCTGGATAATTAAAAAAACATTTCCTATTCCAAAAACCATAAATTCATTATACATTTTAGAGGTACTATGTATGGTGTGTGTATGAACTCAGTTAGACACCACTATTTATTTCCACAAATAATTTACAAATGTTTAAGTGTTTTTGAAATATGAAATAAATGAAAACTCAAGAACACTTCTCAACCTACTCCTCTAATACATGGAAATCAATGTTAAATCCTTCAAATACATAATCTATAGTTAATGTGGAATGATAAATCTATAGTTTCATTTTTTGGATGTTTTCATGTCCATTGGACCAACCGTATTATCACTCATCACCACATCCCAACCCTTGACTGAAATAACCATCTTGGTTCGACCATGATTCCCTAATGGAACATCCAAAAACCATATGAAAAGTAAAATGGTAATCTGAACCCATTACCAAGATCTAAAAAAAAATCCTAAAAAACAAATATAACAACTTCTAGATCAATATAATAAAAATGTCTATATATAGCGAGATCATACTCCCACTTGATGATCCCAATCGCCTCCATGATTATCAATATATCATATTCCATCTCTTTATTGATATTGATGATAAAAATCATCATTTACCATAGTGTAGTTAAATATGGATGATACCATAATGATATTAGGAGTGAAAAATACCTCATCAGAAATAACATTTTTTCAAAACTCAAACGCCGTCAACACCAACAATGAAAATTATTAACAAAAACCTATAGTAACAACGCATGGAACACCTATAAAAATATATGGAAATATTAAACATTATCCAAATCATATTGATGAACCTAATTGATCATTTACAAGATATTGAAAACATTTACAGTCACTTGAGTTACAAAAATATGGTTCTGAATGAACCACATCACTCATAAAATCACATATTAAAACATAAAAAACATGCCGAATAAACCAATAATTCCCTAAATCCATAAAAAAATCATTATAATCTATACTAGTATAAACCCATCACATAAAAAATGATACAAACCCTCCTATACTCATGAAAAAAACATAAAACATATATGGTTATGTTCCTCAGTCATTACTAAAACACTACACATGCCACATAAATGTCACATTACACTAGAAAAGTCTCAAAACATCCTATCTATAGTTCATTAAAAAGATTATCAATATTAAACTCATACTGATTCAACTATGATAAAAAAAATCATATGAATAACTAATACCCCCAAAGTTGAGTGAAATTAAGAACATCCAAGAGTGAAATAAGATCTCCAAAGTGATATGGAATAATGGAATATATATAAGATAGTTATTGAATACCCCATTTACTTCTTATAGAATTAAACCAAAATATTATTATTATGTACAGAAATATTTAATTTATTCATTTTAAAATATTTATATATAACCCATTTCATGTAATTCCCCTACTAGATCAATGCGATAATCTCCTTTCCATGCCAAACCTCACAACATGATCTCCACTAATCATGATGTCACACACCACCCTTAATCCAAACCAAATTTCTACTTCACCTCTTGTGGTTATATAATGGTTTGGACCTTCCCATCATGGAGTTACAACCCTGTGTGATTAGGTATTCATGGACCATACCTCCACCATTACATCTGTATCATAGTGAAACAACAAATCATCAGAACAAGATCATCATTTCCTCACATCCTATTATCAATTATATAGAACCTTCACACATAATCTAATGCATGAAAATAGTTAACAATATTCAACTAAATTCTACATATCCCCATCACGGAATGGACTCCTCCCCCACTACATGATCTAATATCAAACCAATGATTAATCTTACACACAGTTATAAAAATAAAACATGAAAACTACTAAACAATAGATCACAAGGATACGGTGTGATCCCCGATCATTATTATATAGTCGTTCCTATAAAACGCCCATCATTCCATGGTTTAGTAAAACAATTTTGAAACCAACAACTAACACCAAAATTTTAAAATCACTTCTTTAAAATTCTATATATACACAACACTAGTCATTTAAGAACCCCTCGACATTATGGTGTTCCTATTATACAACTATAAACATTAAAACAGACATAGAATCTCTCCATGTATTGATTCATGATATTAATACATAGTTTTCTACCTATACAGTTATTATATTCCTCAGTCCCAATATTACTCTAAAACTTTGTTTCCAAGAAAAAATTACACCCATGACCAATTGAAAATGTCAAAATACAAATAACTGGTCCAATATCATACTCTAATTATTTCTCTTGAATACTCAAAACTTTCTGAATACCCCACCATATGATATATTTATCTAATTTATCTCATACCCCTCACTGACCCAACCATAATGAACCCTTAGTGTCCCAATCAACACATTCTTGTAATACTATGATGACACCAAATAATTTCATCCCTATTCCGGTCATATAATCTACCAAACTCAAATAGGTTGAAGCTTTTTTTGGATACCCCATACTAGGATTCACCTACTCTGTTACATCACAATGTAACTACATATTAAGATGGTGATATAATACCCATCCATCAACCTTAATATAGAAACCAATGGTTATTTTTACATATCAAACACTAATTAAATGTCATCATCCTATATCATACCAATTACCAAAATCATATTATATTATTCCTCACCTCCAAAATTATAACCAATTCTAATACATCCCATGGTTTTCCAAAATCATATTTGATTCTCATACCACAATAAGTGTATGTTTGATCCATTTACCACAAAACACAGTGTAAACCAAAACCCATTAGGAAAGAAATACCACAATTCTCATAGAATACATATAACTATCAATGAATCTACAACATACTCAAAATATACTAGTTCATCAACATGTATCTGACCCGAATCCTAATTTATTAATGAATATACTCTTCTTTTAATGATGATTTATGATGTCCCAATTATTCACTTTCGTATAGGGTGACATAAACATTTATTTTACATAATAGATTCAATACACACACTAAATTCCATGACATAACTATCACATAATTACATGAAAAAAGAAAATATTATAATTGTAACATCCCAGATAAATAGAGAAATATGATATTTTCAAATTTATTAATATTTGTGAACTAAATATTAATTATACTTTAAAGGGGATTCTATGTTCGATGGTGTACCCAATACGCAACAATGGGTTTCTCTGAAATCTTACATTGCACACTAATAATATAATATTATTACTTTAAATGGTAGTTAACTACGAGCCGTTGTATTGGAAGGAATGAACAAAACTAACTAAAATATGATTATAAATGATTTTTTAAATGTATTTACACATATCCAATAAAACGTTAGAGGCTTTAAATATGAATGACTCTAATTTTGAGCATAATTTGCATTAAAAGGCCGATTTACCGCCTTTTAATGGGGAAAACACTTTAAATAAAGTTTTGGTCACTTCAATACATTCTAATTGACCGAATAAAATCCTTATTTAGAATGGGGACAACAAATTTTACTCTGGGTAATTTTTTTGTATTTTTCTGATAAAGTTCATTTTTTAATGAATAGTGAAAAATATTGTATTTTAATTCAAAAGTGCCATTTAATATAATTTATTTATAGGGATAGATTATCTTTTTACTTGGTTTTAATTTATAGTTATAATATATTTTTACCATTTAATCCAATGTTGGTCATTGTAATTAATTACACTTTGAAATTGGTCATAAACAAGCATCAATCTTTTGATAGTTATTATTTCTTAAAAACACACTATTTGTTTTGACAGCGGGAATTAATTATAAAATTAATTTATGTAACTTCTATGTTTTGAATTTGGTAAAATGGACATCATTTTTGAATATGGAATATCAAATATATCTTAGGGTGAATTTTTGGTATTTTTCTGAAAAACATCAATTTTTGATAAATACTGAAACCACTAAGTGGTAGTTAAAAAAAATGATTTTTCGTTTAAATGAAATTTTACCGCTTCTGTGAATTGAATTTCAAAAATTCTACATACATGGTTGTTATTAATAAGTAAAAAGTGGTTCAATGAGATGAAAATAATTTGTGGTGAATAGTAACTTTTGACTTTTATTTACCATGGTTAAAGGTAAATAGGGTAATTCAAGTTTAAAAGAATATTATAATAATTCAAAATTACCTTAACACTTGTCCAAAACTTATTGGTCGAGTCATTGACGACCATGAGCATATTTGGGTTGATTTTGGGACCCCATTAAGTCACTTGGGAGTGATAATGACAATTTAGATTAATTAACTTACAGTAAAGACAAAATGACAAAAACTAATAACTTTTAGTAATTTATTTTTTAGAAGGGGTTATATAAATTATCATTTCAACTATGAATATTAATTAGAAATATAAAAATATTTCCTACAAGATAGTAATTTTTTTATAATTTTTAAGCATCAAATAAATTAAATTATTTGTGACACAATAATAATTTAATGTTTACTTCATTAATAAATCATTTAAATAAATGAGATCATAATGAATAAAATATTATCCAAAACATGTACAATTCTTATTGGATGATTTTATTTAGAAGGTGATTCATCTTATCTTTGAATTTAATTTGTTTTGGACCTTTTGAAACCGATGATATGCTTATAATAAAATTATGTTTTTACACTTTCCTAAATGGCCCCTCCTCTCCCTTATAAAAGGAGACCACTTATAACCAATTCATCACACCTATAAATCCATTTGGCTTGTACAACATCTGGACAATTAATCTCCCTACATCTCTCTCCTCCTCCTAGAAGCCTTACCTTAGGCATAAGGCTCTTCAAGAAGTACTTTGGTTCAAACCAAAGGGAGTTACCCAACTTAAAGGTAACAGTTTCTCTTAAATTGATTTCTTTTGTTTTACTTCTCAAACCCCTAAACTCTTTTTATTCCTTTCTTTTTTAACAACACCAATATAATCAATATACTAGGATGTTTTTATGAGAAGTATTAGAACTACACTTACAAACATGTCCATCTAATGGTCTAAGAACATAATGCTTCTGTGGATGGTAACCAAACGCCTCACGAAATGATGATTGTTCAGTTATCTCCTACCACCTATCATGGTGGCCATTATGATGGCACTATATTTATATGTGATATATATTATGTTTATTTTTTCTTTATGCTTCTGTATTTTCTATTTATATCATACCTTTATGGTTTCTATAGTGGGTAAATACGATAATCTCATTAGTGGAAGTGCGGACTACCGCCCCCTCAAAGTGATATGACTCGTTAATGAATTATGTGGGACGTATAAAGGATGGAGTTAATAATATTATATATGATATCATACTGAAATTATAATATAACTAAATATAATTATGTTTTAATTCCATTAAATTAAGAAATAGAAATAGAAGTAGTGTTCATGCGTACGTACGGCTTACCATCTCCATGGACAATGCATTTCATTTATTACCTCTAAATGTTATATACTATTATAAATACATGTATATACTGGATATATATGATATATATGATAACTAAATCATGAATATCATTCTGTATATAATGTAATTTTGACCACATGAACTACATGTAATTATAAGAAGTCCATTTTTGACTCAAGTACCAAATATCGACAAAACAATCATTTTTAACTTAAATGATTACATAATGTTTATAACATGGTAATAAGTGATATAAATGGAATAATAAACTTGAAAAAGGTTCTAAATCAAGTATAAATTATCTTTAGTTTATTATTCATGCGATTAATGAACGATCGAGTCAAGTTGGACACGAGGTAAGGGATCCTACCTCTCTCATTCTTTTCAAGTACTCTCTTTTATGTCATTCCATTTATGCTCCATGTTCTTATGTTGGAGGATGTTATTTTATATTAATATTACTGTAATTTTTATGTCAATATGATGAGAGACCCTATTTTATCTCATCAATCCATTTTTAGATGTTTTAAGTGGTACCGTTAGGCTGCCGAATTTTCATAAGGGATTTCATATCTCACTTTTAATTCTGTGAGATTTCTATTGTTCTCCACTTATTTATTGCATGTGATATATTGTTTACTGCCATTTGATATATATTATCATGATTATCATTATATTTATGGTATTATGTGATTCATTTGGTGGTTATTAACTTTTTTTCATACAACTCAGTTGATTACAACGTGGCAAAAGGTTTCATCTCACTTTTTATTCCTGTGAGATTCGTGTTATATTTTCCACTATTTCCTTTTGTGTGGTGTATGTACTGCCCATGATTGTACTCTTTGTGTAATATAATTTCATTTATGAGTATTTACATCTTCATTGTATGATCCTTTCTTTCATGTGGCATATGTTTTGTAAGTTACGAAATCGGTAAGGGAACCTTTCACCCTCCTCTTTTTAAAAGACTTATTTTTTTGTGTATTTTAATTTACATCTTATCATGCTAGGATATGTTCTTCTATATCCTTATTTCTATAAATTAATTTCCATGTTATGATATAGGCTTTTGTCTCTCATCAACTTAGTTTCTGAAATTTAATGTGACGTCGTTAGGTTGTCAAATTTTTGCAAGGTAAATTCTTAACACAATTTAGATTCCTTGGGTTAAACTTGTACTTCTTAAATATGTCATCCTATGAATATGTGTGAATGACCTCTCATTGTTTTACATTGAATAACCAAAAATATTTAGTCTATTTCTATTTGTCCGGCATAATTATGTAATTTATTTATCCTTAATCTAAGGAAACTGTCTTTATAAGGGACTTCGTCTCAATTTATATTCCATTGAGACTTATTTGTTGTTATGAACCAATTCACTCTTATTTGGTGTATATACTATCCTTTGGCATGTTATGTCTTGAATCCATTTATTCTCACGATATTATAAATTTCTTATTAAATGTTATTCTTCAATTATTTTTATTCAAGCGTTTCTCATTTTGTTAAAAACTCATTAACTAAAATATCGTTTTAAAGATTTATTCTTCTAAATATTTATCATTAATTTCCATGTTTTAAAGATGGTTTTAAGGATTTATCTATATGGACATTACTATATAAGAATGTTAATTCTTTTAATAGTTTCAAAGTGGTATGGTACACTTTGATTCAAAAATATCTTTATTAAATGGTTTTGATAATGGTTTTATAAAGCATTGATTTTATCGATATCTTGAAATGATATATTGTGATTGAAAATGAAATGTTAATAGTGAAATGTGTATATTTGCAATATTTTATGTGCTATGATTTTATAATGGTACTTGGACATTTGACGGGTGGTTACATGATTAACCAAATGATGGGTGGTGCCGTGAATACCAGGATAGGTGGTTATGTTATAACCTCAAATGCATTGGTTATGTAAGTCGGCCATATGGCTATTCCATTTAGTGATATGTGTGGAAGTCAACCGTATTGTTATTCCATTTTTGTATGTTTATGTCCTAAGTTACCTTATATGTTATGTGTTCTTTATATGGGGTTTATGTTAATATTTTGGTTAGAAAAGGGTAAGTAATGATCTTTTATTCTGTGAAGAGTATTTACTGCTTAATAAAGTTGAAAAGTATTACTTATATTAAAGTATTCATGGTTTACTTGTTGTTTTAAAAAATTGACAGTTTTACTTTGTTGTGTATCCCTTACTGAGATTTTTGGGCTCATCCCAAGTTTTTGAAATGTTTTTCACATGACATAATGTGGAATAGGTTCAAGGATGGGATCAAGGAAAAGTCAAGCTCTATTAAACATGGATTTAGACATGAATATTTTTTAAGGGTTTTTATTTTGTGAAAAATTGGAAATTGTGTTGGAGTGTCTACTTTGTAATCTTTTGAGATATAATATGTATGTCCTAATTATCTAAAAATCTAAATCTGAAAAGATCCTCAATGCGAATTATTCATTTAATTCAATATTATGTAATGTTATAAGGCCGGGTTCTTATAGTTGGTATTAGAGGTCGGTTTAGATAACTTTAGAGGTTAGTGTACTCTTTAAGCATAAGTGGAAAGTTGTGTATAACAACAATGGTTAGTATATTAGATGGATTCATTGTTATTTTTGAATGTTGGAATGAGTTTGAGATAACTTGGATAATTATATATTATGTTTATCTTCCTATTTAGTACATGATGATTTTTTTTATATACTCACACTGACATTTTTCGTTTTAGTAAATGGATGGATATAGCAGGCACCAAAGTGACAATGGGTATGAAGGAAACTACGGTGGTTCTCTAATTTAGAGACTAGATGAAATGGGGGAATCAATGAGGAATCTCGTGGTTATTCTAAACCAACTATCAAGGAGTCATGATTAACCACTTGAACCTTGGTGAGTTCTCTAATGCATCATGTACGAGAGAACAAAATCAATGTGGAAGTACAGGTAATAATTATAAAGGTAACCTGTAGGGTGTATATGATCCTTACATTTGAGGTAACTGTGGGTTACTATATGTTATGATGGAAAATGAAAGGCATGAGATAAACTTGAGTTTAAGATATGTTATGGTTATTTTTGATGAATTTATCTCTTTTTGAGGAATGTTATAAAATTATATAGTTTTTGAAAAGGGACGACACGTAGACCATGTGACAACCCATCGTGTTGGACAAAGCCATAGGAATCGAACCCACAACCAAAGTGAAACTAGTATTTATCGCCTACAACTGGAATACGTGAAGTCCCTGGTTAGTTTAACTAATTATTTTTAGTTAGATGATTTTATGAATCAATAATAAGTTGATTTTGGGTTATCTATGGAAATGATTAACCTATCATGAATGATATGTGATTTGGTTAATTACTTTTCAATATGAGACTTTAAGAGTAACTGATGTTATTTGGAGATAAATGTTATGATTTATCTTGGAAGACTGTGTGATTAAATCCTTTAGAGATTTGGGTTTCAATCTTACTTTGGATTACCTTGAAGAAATTTTATGGATAACTGTTTATTGAATGGTATTTGTTGAATTTTGGGTATTGTTGGACAAATTTTGGAGATTAAGAGTAGATTTTCATTTTTATAAAGAATTATCCTTTTGGGGATTATCTGATCTTGTACTAACCATTTTTCTTTTGTTTAAGGTCTGAAAACAATGTAAATATATAGTTCATCTTGTGTGGATTATGAGATTCTCTCGAAATTGATTATAGCGCTCTTAATGTGAAGAAGTCATCATGAATACTCATCGTTTGGAGAAAATATGAGTTGGTGATAAAAACCTAGTATGATATGATGTCTATATGACATGTAAGTATGTTTCCTTATGTTTTAGTTAAGCTCATAAATAAATTCCTTGAATAAAAGTAACTTAAAACAAAAACGTTGTCTGTTAACTTTTCCTAGTGGGGAATCAAATACCGTTTAACCCATAACAAGATTATGTTTTTCATATTGTTTACTTTCTCCTAATCATATTTTCTATCACATTCCATCAGAGTTTGATAGTTTTTTTTCTCCTCCATATCCACGTTTTCATGGAATCCTAGTATCTGTTGACTCAGGTGACCTTTGTACTTCTATTTCTTTCTTTTAAAGTGATAGTTTTACTGACTATTTTCTGATGTGGGACTTTTAATGAAGTTTCCATGCCCAATTTTAAAATTGTGAGGATGTAATTCCTAGAAGGGGGGAAGGATGTAACATCCCATATACAAATAGAAATATGATATTTTCATATTTATTAACATTTTTGAAAAAAATATTAATTCTACATTAAAGGGGACGCTATGTTCGATGGCGTACCCGATACACAACAACGGGTTTCTCTGAAATCTTACATTACACACTAATAATATAATATTAATATGTTAAATGGTAGTTAACTAATAGCCTTTGTATTGGTGGGAATGAACAAAACTAACTACAATATGATTATACGTGATTGTTAAATGTATTTATACATATCCAATGAAAAGTTAGAGGCTTAAAATATGAATCAATCTAATTTGAAGCATAATTTACATTAAAATGCCGATTTACCGCCTTTTAATGGGGAACCATATTTAAATATAGTTTTGTTCACTTTAATAAATTCTAATTGACCAAATAAAATCATTCTTTTGAATGGGGACATCAAATTTTACTTTTGGTATTTTTTTGGTATTTTTCTGATAAAGTTCATTTTTTTAATGAATAGTGAAAAATATTGTATTTTAATTCAAAAGTGCCTTTTAATATAATTTATTTATATTGATAAATAATCTTTTTAATTGGTTTTAATGTATAGTTGGAATATATTTTTACCATTTAACCCAATATTGGTCATTTTAATTAATTACACTTTGAAATTGGACATAAACAAGCATCAATCTTTTGAAAGTTATTGTTTCTTAAAAACACGCTATTTGTTTTGACAATGGGAATTAATTATAAAATTAATTAATGAAACTTCTATGTTTTGAATTTGGTAAAATGGAAATCATTTTTGAATTTGGAATATCAAATATAGATTAGGATGAATTTTTGGTTTTTTTCTGAAAAACATCAATTTTTGATGAATAGTGAAACCACTAAGTAGTTAAAAAAACTGATTTTTCGTTTAAATGAAATTTTACCGCTTCTGTAAATTGAATTTCAAAAATTCAACATACATGGTTGTTATTAGTATGTAAAATGTGATTCAATGAGATTAAAAAAAAATTTCGGTGAATAGTAACTTTTGACTTCTATTTACCACAGTCAAAGGTAAATAGGGTAATTAAAGGTTAAAAGAATATTATAATAATTCAAAATTACCTTAACACTTATCCAAACCATATTAGTTGAGTCATTAACGACCATGAGCATCATTGGGACGATTTTGGGAAGCCATTAAGTAACTTGGGAGTGATAATGACAATTTAGATTAATTAACTTAAAGTAAAGACAAAATGACAAAAACAAATATCTTTTAGTAATTTAATTTTTAGAAGGGGTTATATAAATTATCATTTAGACTATAATTATTCATTGTAAATCTAAATAAATTTCCTACAAGATAGTAATTTTTTTATAATTTTTTGACATCAAATAAATTAAATTATTTATGACACAAAAATGATGTAATGTTTAATTCATTTATAAATCATTTAAATAAATGAGATCATAATGAATAAAATATAACCCAAAACATGTCCAATTAATATTGGATGATTTTATTTCGAAGTTGAGTCATCTTATATTCGAATTTAATTTGTTTGGGACCTTTTAAAACCGATGATATGTTTATAATAAAATAATGTTTTCACACTTTACTTAAGAGCCCCTCCTCTTCCTTATAAAAAGAGACCACTTCGAACCAATTCCTCACACTAATAAAGCCTTTTGTCTCGTACAAACTCTGTCCAATTAAGCTCCCTACATCCCTATCCTCATCCTATAAGCCTTACATTAGGCAAAAGGCTATTCAAGAAGTACTTTGTTACAAACCAAAGGGAGTTACCCAAATTAAAGGTAACGGTTTCTCTTAAATTGTTTTCTTTTGATTTACTTCTCCAACCCCTAAACTCATTTTATTTCATTCTTTTGTAACACCACAAGTATCCTCAATATACTAGGATGTTTTTATGATAAGGATTAGAACTACACTTACATCTAATGGATGAAGAACATAATGTTTCTGTGGATGGTAACCAAACGCCTCACGAAACGATGATTGTTCAGTTATCTCCTACCACCTCTAATGGTGGCCATTATGATGGAACACTTTTTATATATGATATATATTATGTTTATTTTTTCTTTATGCTTCTTTATTTTATATTTATAACAAACCTTTATGGTTTCCATAGTGGGTAAATACGATAATCTCATTAGAGGAAGTGCGGACTACTGCCCCCTCAAAGTGATATGACTCGTTAATGCCTTATGTGGTACTTATAAAGGATGGATTTAATAATATAATATATGATATTATACTAGAATTATAATATAACTACATATAATTATGTTTTAATTCCATTAAATTAAGAAATAGAAATGGAAGTAGTGTTCATGCGTACGTACGACTTACCGTCTCCATGAACGGTGCATTTCATTTCTTACCTCTAAATGTTATGTAATATTATAAATACATGTATATAATGGATACATATGATATATATGATATCTAAATCATGAATATAATTATGGATATAATAAATTTTGACCAAATGAACAACATGTAATTATAAGAAGTTCATTTTTGACTCAAGTACCAAATATTAACAAAACGAATATTATTAACTTAAACGATTACATAATGATTATAACATGGTAATAAGTAATACAAAATGAATAATAAACTTGAAAAAGATTCTTATGAAATTATAAATTAACTTTAGTTTATTATTCAGGAGATTAATGAACGATCGAGTCAAGTCGGACAAGAGGTAAGGATCCTACATCTCTCATTCTTTTCAAGTACTCTCTTTTATGTCATTCATTTTATTCTCCATGTTCTTATATTGGTGGATGTTATTTTATATTCCTCTTACTGTAATTTTTATGTTCATATGATGAGAGACACTGTTTGATCTCATCAATCCATTTTTGGATGTTTTATGTGGCGCAATAATGCTGCCGAATTTTCATAAGGGATTTTTTTATCTCACATTTAATTCTGTGAGATTTCTATTGTTCACCACATATATATTGCATGTGTTGTATTTTTACTTCCATTTGATATATATTATCATGATTCTCATTATATTCATGGTATTATATGATTCTTTAGGTGGTTATTAACTTTTGGTCATACAACTCAGTTGATTACAACGTGGCAAAATGTTTTATCTCACTTTTTATTCCTGTGATATTCATGTTATATTTTCCACTATTTCCTTTTGTGTGGTGTATGTACTGACCATTATTGTACTCTTTTTGTAATATACATTCATTTATGAGTATTTACATCTTCATTGTATGATCCTTTCTTTCATGTGGAATATGTTTTTAATGTTACCAAATCAGTAAGGGAACCTTTCACCCTCCTCTTTTTAAAAGACTTTTTTTTGTTATGTCTTTTAATTTACATCTTATCATGCTGGGATATGTTCTTATATATCCTTAGTTATATAAATTAATGTCCATGTAATGATATAAACTTTTCACTCTCATCAACTTAGTTTCTGAATTATAAAGTGACGATGTTAGGTTGTCGAATTTTTGCAAGGGAAATTCTTAACCCAATTTCGATTCCTTAGGTCAAACTTGTACTTCATGAATATGTCATCCTATGAATATGTGAGAATGACCTCTCATTGTTTTGCACTGAATAACCAACAATATTTAGTGTATTTATATTTGTCATGCATTATTATGTAATTGATTTATCCTTAATCTAATGAAACCCTCTTTATAATGGATTTCATCTCAATTTACATTCCATTGAGACTTATTTGTTATTAGGCACCAATTCACTAATATTTGTTGTATATACTATCCTTTGGCATGTTATGTCTTGAATCCATTTATTCTCATGATATTATAATGTTCAGATTAAATTTTATTCTTCAATTATTTGTGTTCAAGTATTTCTCATTTTGCT
Organism: Viscum album; assembly: GCA_963277665.1. NCBI lineage: Eukaryota > Viridiplantae > Streptophyta > Magnoliopsida > Santalales > Viscaceae > Viscum > Viscum album. Next base: position 934,918,606 of record OY728141.1, read on the forward strand.
AAAAACTCTTTAACTAAAATATCGTTTTAAAGATTTATTCTTCTAAATATTTCTCATTAATGTCCATGTTTTAAAAATTGTTTTAAGGATTTATCTATATGGACATTACTATATTAGAATGTTAATTATTTTAAAAGTTTCAAAGTGGAATGGGACACTTTGATTCAAAATCTCCTTATTAAATGGGTTTGATAATGGTTTTATAAAGCATTGATTTTATCGATATGTTGAAATGATATATTGTGATTGAAAATGAAATGTTAATAGTGAAATGTTTATATTTGCAACATTTTATGTGCTATGATTTTATAATGATACTTGGACATTTGACGGGTGGTTACGTGATTAACCAAATGATGGGTGGTTCTGGGAATACCAGGATGGGTGCTTATGTTATAACCTCCAATGCATTGGGTATGGAAGTCGGCCATATGGCTATTCCATTTAGTGATATGTGTGGAAGTCGACTGTATGGTTATTCCATTTATGTATGTTTTTGTCCTAAGTTACCTTATATGTTATGTGTTCTTTATATGGGTTTTATGGTAATATTTTTGTTACAATTGGGTAAGTAATGATTTGTTATTTTGTGAAGAGTATTTACTACTTCATAAAGGTGAAAAGTATTACTTATGTTAAAGTATTCATGGTTTACATGTTGTTTTGAAAAACTAACAGTTTTACTTCTTTGTGTACCCCTTACTGAGCTTTTTGTGCTCATCCAAAGTTTTTGAAATGATTTTCACAGGACATAAAGTGGAATAGGGTCAAGGATGGGATTGGGGAAAAGTCATGCTCTCTTAAAAATGGATTTGGACATAATTATTTTTTTAGGGGTTTTTATTTTGTGAAAAATTGGAAATTGAGTAGGAGTGTCTACTTTGTAATCTTTTGAGATGTAATAGTTATGTCCTAATTCTCTAAAACACTAAACCTAAAAAGATCCTCAATGTGAATTATTCATTTAATTCAATATTATGTATTGTTATAAGGATGGGTCCTTGTAATAATATATACATTACTAATATATTTTAGTTTCATAGATTTAGATAAATATGAAAAATCATAAACTAATAAAAACCACGTATCTCATAACTAATGGAATTTTATCCACTATATAAAAAACTACAAAATATATAAAAAGTCATCAATATATCCCAAAAGTTGTACCTATAATATATCCTCTTAGGAATATAATTTGCAATAATGTTATTCAAAAAACTAGAAAATATAAATAATAACAAGGGATGAGCTTAAAAAACTAGTAGTATAAAACATACAATTAAGTTATTCATGGAATAAACACGACTTAAATAATATTTAAGTAATAATTAATCAACATGAACCTATAATCAACGTACACTTTGATCATGTCATGTAAATGATAACAAATGACAACCTGGTAATCAATAATACATGTCTCATAGTGATTGAATAAATAATTCCATTAATCAAAAACATGTTTTCAAAACCTTGTTCCGTGGAACATTAAATTTCATTGAAATTATATTCAATACATCATTATGAATTATTAATTCCTACAAAAAATTATGAATCTTTTATTTATCATGATACATATTGATTCATATTAGGGTGTACAATTTTGGGGACCATATAACACTTGTTTAAGAATAATTAATTCACCATAAGAGTAAATAATAAATTTTAGATCATTCCTTAAGGATCCACATGTCAAATAAATACATTTTTATCTGTATAATGACGAATATAGAATGTCAATACATAATAAAACTATGTTATACGTAAATTACCATAATTAATTTCAATACATTTCCTTATTTTAATAAAAAGTATGACATAATCATATCCTATACAGAAGAAGACATTGTATGAATAAAAAATACATATTCAACATTCCCATAATCATGAACAATGGAATAAAAATATTTGAAATACTAACATAATTAAACTCCATAATAAATGAAAAAAATTTATAATAACACATATCAGTAAATAATATCAATTCATAAATTTGATCTTTAACATAGTATAATAGAGTAAACATAAACTGGTGTTGACATAAATGAGAAGCACCCTTGAAAAAATAATTCATCAATTAGTTTCACAAAATGATGGAATCAAAAATTAGATAGTTTAATATCACAAGTTAAATTCTATAAATTAATGTATATATATATAATTATAAATTATGAATTATAAACCTGATTAGTGTATACCATTTTTAGAATTTTATGTTAAATATATGGAAAAACATATAATAGCTTTTGTAAAAAGTTTTAAACATTGATGAAAAACCCAAATTTTCCTGTCAATTTCATATGAAACCACTGTAACATTAATTTGAATTATTTTGGAAACTGTTAATATTGAAAATTATCCCAAATAATGGATTCCGGAATAAAATTAATATTTATCTAGAATACAGGAGGGGAGGAATATGAAATGTATGAATGTAAAAGGGAAACCCCATTTTATTATTGTGAAAATCTGTTTTTTGAAAACTCACATTATTAAAGGAGCTACAAAAAATTTGTTTGCATCGAAATATAATTTTACTTATAGAGGTAGTATAATTAACCTCAAATAAAACATTAGGTTTTGAAAACCCAATCATGTATGAAATAAGTTCATAAAGAAATAAATAAGTCAAAGAATGTTTATTTTATCTTTCAATATCCTGTTCAATCAACCAACTACATATTGTAATAATTTTATTTAAAATGGTTTATTTTTTAGTAGAAATTAAAATCCCCAAAAAATATATAATAACAACCAATATATTCTCTATAATGTATTTTTAGGTAAAATGGGAAGACCCAAACTAAACGAATTAAAATTTTGTTACTAAAAAGATGAAATAATACTCAAATTACTAAGTCGAGAACCATTTGATTATTTGAGAATTATTTAGATTAATATTTTCCTTGAATAAAAAAGAATTAGATTAAGATAAATCCTTTGGTTTTTTGAAACATTATTCAAAGGAAATATATTTCTTAACATAAACATTTATTAGGGAAATAAATCTTGAGCCAAAGAACCCTTACAAATTAAGTAATATTTCAATCAAAATACATTAAACGTGATGAATTGAAAATGATATTAAAATAATATAATTAAAATATTATAAAATATATGATATATAATATGATTTTTATTTAAAAAATGTAAATTATATTTGCTTCATAATACCACACACAACCTAGAGAGAGGAATTTGATACGAGAACCCTTACCTCCATCCTGATTAATTCTAGACATTCAAAAAAATTCTCAAAAAATTAAAATTAGTTCACTAAATACATACTCAAGGATGTTTTTAATAAATATAAAATTTTTATAATTTTAATTTATTATATTTATATAAATATATATTTATATATAAGTTAGTTATAATATATTTTCATCACCATGTGGATGTAATGTTTATCGCTTTGACCAATTTTTATTACTGTGGTGTTGGTATTTAATATTTTCAAAAAATATATAATTAAAAGATCAAATAAAATATTTTAATATTTTTTATATTATAGTTTTTAAGATATAATTTTATTCCATGTTATATTGTTTTAGAAACCATGATGATGAAATCAATAATGATCAAGATTTGATTTTTCTTAACAAACGACAGAGTTTTATTTAATTAATTAGTTAATTATTAATTTAATATTAACTAAACCATAAATAAATAATTATTTACATATTTATATCATATTATACCACTAAATATTTTCTTACAGTCATTCATGACATAAATGATCTGAATTGTTCAAGTGTGTGGTTAAACCAACACATACATGAGGCTACTAAGGTTAGTGGATGAGTATGTTGTGGTTTTGCTGAAATATAAATATAATATAATAATAAATAACTTATATTGTGATTATTACGGTGATATATTATAATTTTTTATTTAAAAAGATATGATAATTTATATAAATTCATTACATATAAATATTGGGTCATTTTCCTCTTAGTTCTCTCAGTTTAAATGATGTCAACAATTATAATGGTTGGTTTGTATTATCATTAATTTTTTCTAAAAATTTCCATAACAGAACCTCAATGATTAAACAAATACCTTATTTATGCCTTAATATCATCCTCATGACCATAAATTCTTGGGGGTAATGAATAGTATAATGATAATCAATTGTTCCATGGGGAAGTAGTCCACATTTATTCATGGTTGATGATTTCATTTTCCATAGAATGAGAGAAAAGAGTTATATGGTTTAATATTTAGGTATCATAAAAATTTTATATATATGATAAATATTTATTAAATTATAATTTTATACCTACCTTTTATGGTGGCAAAAGAAGCTGAAACAAGTTGCGTTGTGGAGGTGACAGTCAATTGAACACATGACTGTTGTATTATTTTTTCATAATAAAAAAGGGAAAAGAGATTAATGATTATTTCCATTTAATAATAAAATTTATTATATGACTAATACTTATGTTAATACATGTTTATTATATAATTAGTTTTTTAAATAATAAAATAAAAAATTTGTTAAATTACAATTATTATTTACATTATGCACTTTGACATTTCCTTGGAAGATCCCTTATTAATGGTTGGAATAGTCTAACTTAGTGTGAATTATATATAAATATAATGAAATATTCATATAAGTTTTTTAGAAACATTATAGTTTCAAGAGGTAACCTAATTTTATAGATTTCAATGCAGGGGTGGGGAGTGGCCCCTTTTATAATTATTGTGAACAATATTTTTTGCAAATACCTCAACTTAATATAATGTGATCATGTTTTTAATGATCTCACAACACAATAATTGATAAATAATTAAGTAGAGAATATATAAGGTATATCCACAATTCATACGCTCAATTATTGGTCTTTTTTTATCATGTCTCAATCCCTTTACCCCTTTCATAATCACTGTTACCATTTTTGTTCGTACCATCTTAACTAGTTTTTACCTAATGAAAAATAATGTTTATGACAAATAATAAAGTGGTCCTTATTCTATTCTTTATATCCATTTATTATTAAATTTTAAATATATCTAATTCTCATCAATTTATAAATGTGAAAAAAATAAATTTTTAAATTAACATTTTTATTTAATTAATTTCCTTTAAGAAAATATAATATAGGTTCTAAAATATAAAATAAGGGTTATAATATTAAAACCACGATTTTTGAAATTATTAATGTGATAATATATTATATATTTGGAATTATAATTTTTATTAATTTCCACTTTATACTTATATACTACTAATGTAATAAAAGACATGTTATTTTTCAAAAATGTATTTTGACAAAAACAAAATTTGGAAAAAAAAAACTAATCTTAATAATATATTATAATGATTATTAATTTAATGAATCTTTGTTTGTAAAATCAAATATTAAATTCTAATTCTTAAATATTTTAATAAAATCCTAAAATATAGAGAAAAACTATTCATATTGTAATATTTCAGTTAAAAATGTTAAATATTTATTATTATTATTTAATATAAAAATATATTTAATTTATTGGTAATATATTATTCCTATTTTCCATAAAATTTATTATTATTTATCCATTACATATTTATTTCCATGAAATAAAAATATATATTTATAAAAATATATTTTTATCCATACAATAATTTTTTATTATTTGTATCTATAATAATAGAATTTCATTGATATTAAATTAGTAATTTATTTTATTTATGTAAATATTTTATATTGTGGTTATTTATAGTCATTTATCATAAATCAATTGATTATTTTTAATGTTAACAGTTAATATATCCTAATTTATTTTATGTTTAGTTTTTTTGTATTCATCCATCTATCAAAAACATTTTGATTATTTAAAGGCTATTTTTTAAAAATTTATTGATGTTCTATTCACCAAATTAAATAATTTTGATGCAGTCATTTTGAATTATAAGATCATAGTAATTTCTATTGGGTACTCTTAATTAACTATAAAATGAAAGATGGTCATGGGATTATTTTACACGTGTAATGAGGAATACCTATATAAAAATTAGTATAAGAACTTCATAAAGTGAGGTAACTAATAAGTTATTTCAGATAGAAGATTAATGGGGATAATCTATAGATACACAAGGAATAACTAGCATACAAACATTAAAATTATTTATATGATATTCATGACTCTATGATATTTTATTTTTAACTCGATATTTTGTAGTTAGTGAAATGTTACATGGAATGGGAAAGAATAATACCTAGAGTGAAACTCTCTATTGATTTAATGATGAGTATTTTCATAGGATTTCCTTGTTCGAATGATTTTAAGTGACTAATTTTATCATTCGTCATTTCATTTGGACATTGAGTTCCACAATTCCAAACTCCCATTCAATTGAATAAATTTTGTTTATAGATTTAATCTATCTCTTACACTTGGGATTAAGATGATCTATATCTTAACACTTATAACATTTACATGACCATTTTAGGAAGTTATCCACATGATAATTAAATATAGTTTGACTAGTAAGAAAGCTAAATTTTATTTCCTTTAGCATATTCATCACATGATATTTCACAAGACTCCATATTTCCCATACTTGTTGTGATGGGGACATCAACATTGTTCACAGTGATAATCATATTTAATGATAATATGTCTGTTATAATTATAAGGCTTCTCACACCATCCCCCATTTTTGTGGACTTTTCATTGAAGTAATCTCTGAATTTTCCATTATTCGAATTCTTAACTTAGATCCATTGGGCTTGAATCATTACAATCACCAAAATAGTTTACATGATTTAGGATCGTTTTATGATAATCATCATGAATAATGATAAAAAAATTGAACTTCATGATGTCTCACCTTATAACTCTATCTTGTTATCCTATAATTATATAAAATCATCTTATATGACAGTATGTTCAACCTTAAAACCATCAATCTAACATTATTAATTCTTGGTTAAAACAAGGAAACATTTAGTTTTCTTCACTCAAGCATCTCAACCTAATCAAAATAACAGAGATCCCAAATTATCGTGATCATTATGAATATACTATAATCCAAAAAATCATTGAAATCTATACCATAAAAATGAAACTTTTAATTTATATCGAAAAAATGAATTAATTCGTACCATAACATATGAATCTCTACATTTCAATCTATGTATTCTATGTTCACTTTCAAATTATGTTCTCTAACATGAACATAATCAAATCCATCATAAATGTTTATAAAGATAATGTGAACTAATAAAATAATATTAGCAGGGAGTGTTAAATGATGTGTCCATTTTGGCCTAATTATTTAAAATTTTGTAACGACCGAGTTAATAACAAACACACCCTTTTAGGGGTGTTACCCCTGGGTACATATATGTTAGATCCTGCATCCACTTATAGTATCTATATGGGGATATAATTTCTAAGATATCCACAATATATCTACATTACTAAAACTTAATGTTGTTGTCAGATACATATAATTTTAACATATATTTAACCTCACTAGAGTTCTCTTATCCCAAAAATGAAAATAGGTCTAGCATTATTACATTAATAATAAATTTGATACGATCCAAAATGGTAATATATATCAGTTTAATTGTTATCATACTAAACTTATCAATAATTAATTAATCCTATTAAATTTTCATGGTATCCAATGTTAACTAAACTCTATTCAGGTGAAAACTGTGACTCCCTAGACACACACTCTGGTTTAATTCCAAAAACGCTTACATATCATACAATCATTGAAACCAAATATAAATTCCTAGAAACAACTATCAAATAATTACATGGTATAATGAAATTATTTCATTATATATATTTTATGATTTTTACATTAAAAAATTACGATAAAACAGAATCTAATGAAGACCATGTAATTCTAAACTATTGGACATTTATCCACTATATAAGAAACTATATAATTAATTAAAAGTCTAAAAAATCTTCTACAAATCATCCACATAGTCTACTAATTATTGATATCATTTTTATTAATTTCAATCATAACATGGGTAAATATAAACATAATAAGGGGTGTGTTAAAATAATTAGTTAGGGAAACCATAAAACTAAGTTTTCCTTGGGATAAATGTTGAATAAATATTAGTTTAGGAATATGTAATCAAAAAATCCATAATCAATAAGAACTAATAGATTGATATATCCAAGTAAATAATGAAAAATGGATACCAATAATACTGAAATTTTATTTAGGGAAGTCATAACTCCATACACCAAAAACATTATGTCACCACATTGTTCCGAGATATTTTACTTTTCATATAGACCATATTCAATACATATTCCAAAACTGGGCATGCATACTCTAAATACCATCACGTTTTGGTCTCATGAGACTATTTTATGCATCATGGAGAAATACAGTTCTTGGACACACATGTTTCTATTTTATTTCAAAGGAATTCACCATATGATTAAATAAGAAATTTCTCTTCCATTTCTTAAGGAACCTGAGGAAAAAAAAACTCAAAATATCAATACATAGTCAACCTATGATAGAATTCAACAATCTTCAACATTATTACAAAAACTTATAATTTCAATAAAATATCCAACATCATCAAAACCCATCTAGAAGAAATTGGTTGATGTTTAAACAATACATACCCATCTTTCCAATAATCATTCATATCAGAATTATAGTATATAAAATTCCAATACATTCCACCCATATAAATAAAACAATTATATGACCATCCATGGATGGTTATATGAATTTATTTATAGAATAAAAAACATATGTAATAAATTAATATCATTTTACAAATGTAATATTTTTTTGGAATTAATTTTTTATTTACCTCCATCTTTTCATTAAAAACTATCTAAAAATGATTTTCACTTATTGAATATTCAAAAATAAATATTAAAAATATCAAGGAATAAAATTTAGAATTAATAACTTATTATAAAGAATATATCCCATTACTATAAGTAATTTATGAATGAATAACCTATTATAAAATAATTAGGAAAAACATCATCATTACAAGGTGTGTACAAAATAATCAATATTACCAATATCTGATAATTAAAATGAAGAATAAATAACTCATCAATTCAAAGTGATTAATTATAACAAAATTTCATAAAGAATGAAAATATTTCCTTTAACTTATAAAATAAATTATAATGATGGTTATGTTTATTATATTTTTGTTTAAATTAATTTAATGATGTTTGAAGTAAATTTAAGGGTTTTTTATTACTCAAATTTTTTATCCTTATGTTGTAATCATCTTCTTGAAATAATTTATTTTATGGGGTGTGAATAATAATTAATTATTTAATTATGTGGTATTTAATATTATATTTCTATGGATTTTTAATTTTATCATGAACACCATTTTTAATAAATTTCACATCAATTATGGACTTCTATCGTTAAAAAATGTAAACTTGTTTAAAACAATTTACATCATCTTTGATGGTTGTTTCTCTTCATTTTTCATATTCAATATCTCCCTAAATTTTATCCTTTTATAATTGGAATCCAATATATGTATTATTTAATTTAATATTTTTATTTATCTTTACCACTTTTTATAGTTTTTATTATTATACTTGTTATGATGTAGGGTTAAATAATTTTATTTTAAAACATTATGAAATTAAATTTCCTTTAATGATATTATATTTTACCTTCAAAATTATATTTCCTATAGAAAAACATTATTTATTGTTCTCGAATCCATTATTGGTATTTCACTTAAAGTGTTTTTTTAAAAAGTTTTCATGTTAGCTTCTTGAATATATTTATTCAATGTTCCTCATAACATCCTCTAAATATGACGATGAAAATAAATATTTTTTGAAAACTCTTCATGGATTGATAATGATTTTTCTCTTTAAATCTAGACAAATATATTTTCTATGGTGTTATATTTCATGAATTAGCCTATAAATTCTCTTATTATTACTAATATAGGGAAATTGTAATTTTGGTATCAACTGATCTAACTCCTATTGTCATTCTATACATCGCCATCTAAAAAGTCATATGGATCCTAGTTTATATCATTAAGGTTTTCAATAGATGATGTATAACTTATTTCATGTGTAACAAATGTGTATGTATTATAACTACATGATTGTTGGGGTCCTATATAACCCTCTAATTCATTGGATAATGGTTTATATTTCGTATCATACTAATGGGAATTGTGTAATTAAGCTCGATCCACTAAATGAAAGTGGTTTTGATGCAAAATTAACTCCCCGGTTTTATTTGACCAATGTTTCTTTGCTCTTATGTCACATCCCTCTCCTCTTCTATCATAACCATTCTTGCACGCCCCCTTTAATCTTGAGGCCTCGGATCTTGTTTGGAGTTGCATCACTTTTTTCATGATGTGTTTGAGCTTCATTGTTATATCACCATGTTTTTCTCTCACTTTTGTGTTGGTGTAAACTCATTACACCTCAAGCTTTTACTGTAATTCTTTTATTATAAAAAATTTATTTGGAGCATGAATTGGGAAACCAATCCATATATCTGTTTATGTTAAAAAAGGTTTTGATGCCAAATCCAATATTATAAATAGGTCTGGATACATTAATACACTTTATGAAATAGGTTGTGATGCATAACACACAATGATAAATAGGTTTTGATGCCTAATAAACAATGAGAAACAAGAAGTTATAGCCTTTAAAATATGTGATGACATATATTCTTATGTTATAGAATATTTTTTTGTTATTTTCCTATGATATCCCCCATGGATCCAGATTATTTCCATCTATCACTACTTTTGAAACTTGTTAATTTTTTTATTTGGCATTATATTTATATATATAATGTTTACGTAAATCTATTATTACTCTAGGTTCATGTATCATATATTTATTCAATTTTTATGCCCTCTTATATGGTTATGAACATACCCCATTATGACATGTTGACATATTTTCCAATGATGATATTTTAATCCCACACCTTATTATGGTTTTCATTATGTATGTTATGAAGTTGAGTTTTGTATTTGATATTCCTGGAAGGATGCCTAGAATGGATTGAATTATATTAATATGTTCACAATTATGTGAAATAATATTTTTATGTAGTTAATCTCAAAATATAGTACACATTTGGGTTATGTTATTGTGATATTATTTATAGATGTAAGGATTAAATTATAACAGTATAGTAAAATATATTCAAGTTTACCTTATGCCCTTTGAATTTTTATTGAATGTAGAATATAAAGAATGTGCTACTTGTCTTCAAACCAAAGAGTTAGTGGGTTGGGTATCCCTATTAAAATAATGTAATTAGATAGGTATTTTCAAGATTAGGAATAATAAACATTAGTTAAAACCATTTGTATAGGGATAAATGTAGTAAAACATCATAATTTTTTATCAACTTATAGTGTCTGTGGATTCATAGAATTGAAATTAGATCTAGATACAAAAAAATTAGGCTCTTACAAAAATTAACCAAGAGGTTACAAAAATGAAAAATCATGGATGGGTATTATTTTGATCTTTACAGAGTGAAAAACAAGTGGGCCTAACTACACTCTCAGTTTTAAAATCATGGGGGTATGATATGGTAGATTAACCTTCCCTATATAAACTATTATTGAATATTTAAATTGAAATTTATGATGTAATACATATCTAGTTTTTTTGGATAACCTAATAGGATTTTGACCAAGGAATAAATATGATTGAAACTCAGATATTCATAAGTTAGCATGTTCATTCCGTTAATGAGTTACATATTATATATTTAAATTTTTTATTTATTATTTTGTTACATTAGTTATTGTATTTCCTCAAATTAATTTTATCTAATGTAATTGACTGAAATGGAAAGAACTAAGTTAATAATTCATGGGATGGAAAATAAATGTGGTATACCATTTATAAACCCAATGATATAGAGAATGGGGTAAAAATATCGTATTATTTATCAATAAAATGTAAGGACCCAAACTACAGTAGCCAAAAGGTGGTGGTTACTTTATTATATTGGCATATGATATAAGGAATCCAATCCCATGGGGAATAATAGTTTTATAGTCCTGGTAATCTGGATATATAAATGAAATTCATATTACACAAAAAATTTCTTTGAGAATTCCATTATTCGCCCTTTGTCTGACAATGCATATCAATCCAAAAATACAACCTAATATCCTATAGAAAATTTAAACATTTGAATTTGGTGAGATCAGATTCCAAATAATGGTAACCATATAGAGTAATCCATTATTAAATAAGGCGTACAAAAATTTAAAATGATGAATAATTGAAAAACATTCCCTTTACGATAATATTGAGCATAATATGGAAAGAATAAATGATGAACAAATAAATCCATATAAATAGTCATGTGAGAATAAAACATCACAGTGGGTATTATATAAGCCTAATAATAATATGTAATATATAAAAATAATCTTAAATTAATGGAAAACATAATGATAAACGTCCAAACAAACAATCAAGGTCGTGACTATGAAGTCTATATAAATGGGTAAAGCCTCAAACAAAACCATGTCTAGTTTATCTCATTAGAGTAACCAATGAATTGAGGGTAAATATATATCCCCAACCAACACATAATAAGTCCAATCCATTCCTCAAGTAAATGGAGTGAAACATAAACAAAATAAAAAATCATATTAAAAACTAGCATATAATATGTGAATAATTTAACAATAAACCTTGAATGCTATCAAAATATCGCATCCACATTCAATCTAATAATAAACCATTAAATAAAATATGGTATATTATATAATAAGGGATAAACCTCAATTAATAATATTATAAAAAAGGTTTTTTCAAAGATTAAAATAATTTAATAAAATCATTATGTTTTTTAGAGAAATACCATTTTTTACATTGAAATCATTTAATTAAAAGTCAAAAATGTTATAAAGGAAGTAATTTTATATTGGAAGTGAACCTTATAAGAATATAATGGATGATTCAAAAAATTATGTAATCATGATTGATGGAATTAGTAGTCAATATTTATATGTTAAATAATCATTACTTTTACAGTTTTTTATGAAAAGTCATAAAGTATCATATATTGGAAAATGATAGGAAGAATTATTTTTAAAACATAAATTTAAAATTAAAAAATTGGCTAATATTACTTTAAAATATAATTACGAAACAGTAAAAAAAATATTTTTTTAAATATACTGACATTGAGGAGAAATATCCCCTAGTGGAGTTACAAACAAAAACAATATTGAATAATGTTGACATTGTGAAATAAATTCTTTCTTTAGATTTGATTTCCACCATATATGTATAAACATAATGTAAGGATTTTTTAAAAATATTATTATATTATACTAGAATAATATTAACATTATTAATATCATATACGATCCCCATATAGCATTTTATGACTCATTTATTAAAAATATTATGTCAATTCCACTATTTTTGGTGTTAATTGCCATGTTTTAGCAGACTTATTTTGTTATAAAAGTCCTTCTTCTATTGAATATGATATAAATAAATCATATCCATAATATTAATGTCATAAATATCATATTTAATCATTAAGAACATTTTATATCCATTCGTTAGTGGTGAACTTTGATAATGAATCACATCGCTTATTGGATATTACATGTCGTATATAAGCATGAGTGATGATATCATTTATAAATGATTGAATGGGTTACGAAGTGGATGGTTTATTAATTTTATATAAACAATATCATTTCATAATTATTATATATATATCTATATATTATTTTCATCATTACTACCATCCTAGTAAAATTGTGATGAAAAACAAATTACTCCACGATGGGGAGATGGTAAGACGTACGCACACACGCATGATCCTTTCATTTTTTGGAAAATGGATACAAGTTGGAATATGGTTGTATAATTATCGTAATAAAGTCTCATTATATATATGATATTAGATTTATTAATGTATAATGTAAAATAAACTTGGAAATTAGGTAGAACATAAAATAATCCTAAAAGAGCTTGTAAAGATGACTACCTCTTCTTAAAGAATCCTCCATTGAACCTCCTCTTATGGATACTAGGGTCAGTATTTTCTGAAGATAAATACCCCCAGAACATAGATAATGACCTGTGGAAGATAATTGGTAAGGTTTTTGTTAGGATAGAAGGCTCAAAATGATATGAAGAAGATAGGAAGGATGATCCCTTTTATAATATAATTTTGGAGAACTTTTGGAATTTTACAAAATATTAAATTCATAGAAATTAATTTCTCATTTCAAATGCCTAAAAATTGAAGTGGATTAGAGGATATTATATTAATGTTTATTATTCCCATAGACTAATATAATTTAAAATATACTTAGTTTAATATTAAACCTTATGCTTTTAATTTACCCCTTTATTAGATATTTTTTTATCTTAACCGTGGTAACCACTATTTTCATCACAAAGGGTTAATAATGTTACTATAAATGAAAAAATTAATAATAAATATTTAATTAATTATAATTTAAACAATATTATATTCACATGGTTAAATATAATATATATATTAATTGTATATATTTAAATAAATTATTTTTTTGATAAATTATAATTGATGTAAATTTTGAAACTATACATTTAATTTGACTTCATATACATAAAAATTGGAAAATTAGAAAATATTGATTTAAATACACTTAAATATGTCATATTTATCTATAAAATTCCTTTCACACATAAAATATTTAAAACAATAGAAATATTAATATTTTTAGAATCATTTATTTTATTTTTCTGTTAATTAAATAAATACTTTATTAGCATTTATAATTATTTATGGAAAATATATAACATATAAATAATAATAATAATTTTTTATAATGAAAATAATTTAATTAAGATAAAAATATATATTTTGGTTCATTAATAATTTGATTGTGTGACATATGGGAACACATAAATGATATTAAATACAAAGTGATAAACATTTTGTAAATGTCGTTGATTTAAATAATATATAATTTATTTGAATGGATAACCACACATTAAGTAACTAAAATGTAATCTTACGGTTATATGAGTATAAAATTAATAATACAATTTTTTTACAAGTTTTTCCCATGGTTATACATATATCTTTTTTTATTTTACCACATTTTTAACATTTTAACTCCTATATTGAAAACATGGATTTTTACAATTTTGGGGTTAAGATAGTTACAATAAATTACCAAAAGACACATAAATGGATTATGTATTAAATTTTAAACCATTTCACAATTATTATTAATAATATATTATTTTTTAAAATCTTATATCATTTAATAAAATATTTTTTAGTATAAAATATTCTTAATGTAAATTTTAAAAATTATTCATTACATTATATTTAATAAATTAATAAAATAAGATGACATCAAGAAACAAAATTTACAAATCCAAAATATGTCATAGTCATATATAAAATTATTATATTGGAATAACCATTTCATATTATGTTTTATTTTATTTTTTTTAATATTATTATTTGATATTTCCATTAATAAAATAATTAATGTGTCATCATTGAATAATTATCCAAGGTAATTAGAAACTAACTAAAAATTATAAATAAAATACCATGATGTAAATAAATATTTCAGTTTTCAAATTAATTTTTATAATCGAATATAGCTTTAGGATAACACTATAATAAAAATTTAATATTCATTAAAAATATGAAGGTAACATCATTGACTTTTCTTTAAATAAAATATAATAAATATTATAACCACATTGAAATGGACATTAATGGTAATATAACCAAACAATAATTTATTAAGGATGAAATGGAATCATCCAATAAAAATTTTCCATGTGTTACTATTATTTTCTAGACATTATAATTTTATTTTTAACTTAAATTACCAAAATTACCCTCTAACCTAGTAACAAAACTTACCTAGATGGCTATTCATATTGGTCACAAATAAAAGTGAAATATTTACTATATTTATAGAATGTAAATATAAATATTAAATCTATTTTTGAAAATTAAAAATACAGAAGTGGAAGAATGTAATATAAGCCTAAACCGAAAAAATGCAATGAAAAATTGATTTGTAGAAAAATGAACAATTAAATATGTAAAAAAGTTTTTATACCAAATTCAAAAATTAAAGTTATTAAAATGAATTTAATTTTATTAATAATAATTTAATATGTCTAATTTTAATATGAATATAACATAAATTATAGCTTTTAAATTGTTGAAATAAAAAGCTTGTTTTTAATAAAATGTGAAATTTTTACTATTCACAAAAAGTAAATATTTTTTTAAAAAATACCAAATACTAACCGAAAACTAATTTTGAAATTATTATATTAATAATAAATTTTATTTTTTCAAATATAAATTATAATGTTTTAAAAATTCCTTTTTAAAACTAATTTTCCATTAAAAGGAAACAATAATGCTTTTAGAAACAAAATAGCTTTTTATATTTAATTTTTTTTTCTTATTAACTTGTTAAGATCAAATATATTGCAGGACTTTTTTTCAAAATATATAAATTAATATTTTTTTAATTTTTTCAATTCTTTTAATTAATTACAATTTAATGTCTGGGTTATAATATTTCATTATTCATTTTTGCTGGGTGTTTCATGCAATATAAGTTATCAAAAAATTTATCATTAAAAAGAGTCATACCATAAAATAAAGGGTTGTTACATAAGAACTAACAATATATAAACATAAATCTAAAACATGTTCAGATACCAAATTCACTAAGGCAATATCAATATTGTCTCGAGTACATTATGTGGAAACCTCAACAACTTTTAGTGTGTCATCCAACTGAATATTTGTTGAGAAATGTAAACAACATAATGGAAAATAGATTTTATATATTACAATGTTTTAACCATGATATTCTCATAATAGATAGTTAACATTTGGTTGGTGAGGGTGACTAATAGTGGCCTATAATTAATAATAAAAATAATAATGAAGAAGCTGGATGTAAGGAATAAAAGGGGATCAAAAAATATATTTTCCTCGAACTATTAGAAAAAATGGAGAGATGGTACTTATACTTGAAAAAAAAAGATGATGGATCTATTGGTACCTTTAATGAGGTATTCTTGAGACTTTCATTTTATGACACTATTTTTTTTACAAACACAAAGATTAATATTAATTTTTTTCGTGGCCTAAAACTAATTCTTAAAAATACATTAAATATATGTGAATTTTTATGCAATGATGATATTATTCGATGTGAACATAAGATGGATATGGAAGTTATGGAATATTATTATATAGGAAAAAATAAAAATATAATTATTTTTCATGCATACTAAGATAAAAATTCTCATAGAGTAAAAATTGTTAAAACCCATGCATGAAATATATTTATGAGGATACAATTTAGAAAATTCATATAAGGGAAACGATGTTGTTTTTAATGTGTTATAGTAATCTTTCATGAATATGATTTCTAAAAGGAAGTGATGAGGAAAGGTAAATCTATATAGGAAAATATGTTTAAATGTATTTCTACACCCATATATCAATTCATTAAATTAAAAAATAATTGTCATTATACATATAATACCTTAGGGTTTTAAAAATAAGACAATGTTTTATAGCATACCAAACACACGATGACAAGATTTAATGACTGAAAAATATTATTATTTAAATATTATCATTATAACAAATCTATTGAATTGGATGATATAAATAAGGTTGAGTGTATTAGGAATTATATATATAAAGATGTAACATAATATAACTCTAATGATTAATTCATATAAAATAATCATTCAACATTAGAGAAGTTATTTTGGCTTTTAAAAAAATCATATATATTTTTTAAATAGTATAACAAATTCCCTCCACATAAAGAAATGTATACAATAAAAATGTTATATTTTTTAAAATCAATATATCAATATTATGAAATTAAATATTTCTTATTTTTTTGAAGTGATTAATTTTTCATTTAATATGAAAAAATTGGGATTTAAATGAAAATTTCCTTTCCAATTATTGTATTTATAAAGTCCCATTTTTTAATTAAATGAATTTAAAATTTCATTATTTACTTTTGTCAGAAAACAACCCAATTAATGTCCTTTGAGATGCCATTATACTTAATGTGGGTACAAAACAAATATACATAAAAATGAAATTTTCTAGAAAACTGTTTTTATTATGTTGTACGACTTTATTTTATAATTAATTTATTCAATTTATAGGGATTGAATTTGATATTATATATTCCATATATGGAAATATAATTTACATATTTGTTAAATAGTTCAACATTTTATCATCATTATGAATTGTAACTGTAGTAAATATTTATAACCTCATTAGGGGTGAATTGAGTAATTTTGGTTAAATGTATTGTTATTAGGATATACAAAAATATATAAAATCTAAATTTTTTATAATAGGTTTTTGGATCAATTCCCCCATCCAATATTTTTATTTTTGGAATTCTGGTGCCATTTTTACATGATAATGTCTTATATATTTTTTTATGTGATGAATAAATACAAAATGAAACATTATTTGATTTAATAAATCTAATATTTTTTACATAGGAAAAAATGTTTTGTTGATTTCTAATTGGTTATGTGCATGATTATTTAATTTTATTTTCACGGTAATTTATGATTAATTTTTCATGTTGATATAATATAAATAAATATTTATATAGCATCGACATAATGTTTCTACAAGCCATAGTACAAATAATAAAATGATTCATAAAAACAAAAAAGTAATTTTTTTCATGAGATATGGTGTTACTATAATTATTAATATAAATACAATATATTAGTGTTCTTTAAATTTTTATAGTAGAACAAAATTAAATTTTTTATATTTTTTTGATGTCAACATATGTAAATAGTCTTGAAAATTACATTAATGGTAGGTTATGTTAAATAATATTTTATTACATGATTGAAAATTAATAAAAACATATTTTTTTATATATTTGAATGAGGTATATTCTATAAAATTATCCATTTTCCATTTTTGGTCACTTTTCTTTATATTGTGACATTATCTACCCTTATAAATTAAAAACAATGTTATTGTAGGGATCACTAAAATGTTTAGCATGAGATTAAAACTAAGAGACAAGGGTTCAAAAATAATCTAAACATTTATTTGTATTATTTTATAAGTGGAATTAGACATATATAAATTTTTTATTATATATATATATATCATTTTTGTGTCCCATGAAATTTAAAATTAATTTATATTAATTTAATACTTTAAGTTATTCCAATAATGGCCCTCTCATCTCCTATAATGTGAAAAAATCTATAATATATTCCTCCCACATCCAGAACCTATTATCATATTAAATAACTACAAAAATAAATTCAATACACCCCCAACTCTTAAGGTTTACTGTTTTCTTAACATACAGTCACTGGGGATTATTAGAAGATATCTAAAAATGGTCTTTAATGAGGAGTATTTTTATTTACTAATAATTTCCATTTTACATCTTCATCTACCTCCCATAAATCTATCTTTAACATTTAAAAATAATATAATATGTGTCTCCCATACACCAATATGTTATTATTTTAATGGAATAAATATATTCATGTCTTTTCTCTATCATATTATGAATGAAAACATCGTTTGTGAATTCTTGTGAACTACCACTTCTGTGAAGCAATGCATTTTTTCTATAACTTGAAATAATTTTTTTAAATGTATGAACAAATATTTATGTATTTATATAGATGATATTCATGAAATAATAATCATTTATTAATGTTAATATATCATTTATTTTATAAACCTTCAAATTATTGGAAAATGAAAATGTCATTCATATGTTCATGTGAATTACCACTTACACAAGAAGACCAGATTCATTTTTTATGCATTACATTAATGGAGTAATGTAAAATTGAATTTTATGTTCCAAAATTATATTTATTTCACCAATATTTTCCTTTAGGTGATGGTTCCATGATCCCTTTAACCACACTTAACCTACTAATTTCATTTTCAAATTATGAACCAAACATTCTCAAAACACAGAACTTATAGTTAACTTATTATACAATTAAATATGTCAATGAACTACATTAATGAAATGGTTTAATGAAAACCTAATAAAATATGAAAATATTATTAGAAAAAAATTAAATAATATATGTTTTCTATATAAGAGTTAGTGGATATACATTGAATTATTGGACTCGAGGAATGGTGATGTTTAACTCAATTTTAATACATTGAGTTATAAATATTCCTCATTTACTACATTTTACTACGGTTATGTGTAAAATTGAAGCATACTATATTGTGTTATATTTTCAATTATTTTACGTGGTTATTTTTTTACAAATTATCACCTTAATGATTATCTCTCACTTCAGGGATATTATCATTATAAGGATAATTTCCCTCAATATTGTTTCTTTGAGATATATTTTTTATTATGAACCAACTTTAATTAATAAGGTTTATATGATACCTATTGAGATATTATGTCAAGAATCACTATTTTATGTCGACATTTATTGTTCTAATACAATTTCTTCATTCATTATATGTTATTTCAAATGTTATAAAATATTACAAGGGTTTTAATGGTCTCAATTTTAATTCTTTGAGAGAAAAATCATGTTATAAAAAATGTTATATATTATATGGTGTAGTTACTACACCATGAATGTTCTTTAACATGTTATTTCATTCTAATTATGGGTTTTATAGATTCATGTAATGTCCAATAATTAATTTTGTTTATTGAATTATGAGTAACTAATGTTGTAATGGCTTTTCATCTCAAACACTCTTCTTTGAGACATATTTTAGTTTATACATCTATATTATTTTATGTGGTCTATATAAAAACATGTGATATATAACATCATGAATAATTTTATAGTTACATTATTTTTCATTTCTTATCATTTTAATTCACACAAAGGTGGTTTTTAAATATTTTAAATTGGATTTCATTAAAAACTCTTCTTTAAATATTTAATACACATTTAACCAAATTGTAAATCTATATTATTTATCTTATTTCATGAATGTTGTTTTACAAACATAAATTTTTTTTAAAAGGTTTTTTATATTATATTTTTTTTCCAAATTTTTTTAGTGTATATTTCTTAATTTTTTTCTACTTATGTCATGTTTGAATTTAATTACATATGTTTGAAAATAATTATAATTTTTTATATTTATGACATAAACGAAATTTTACACAACCATGGTATTTATTATATTTTAAGTATACATTAAAATTTATCATGGATATATTAAAACAAAACTAAAATATGTTTGGAATATTTATATAATATGATTATAAATGAAAAATTTATTTTCCATATTTTCAATGAAATGATTAAAATGTTATTTTAAAATTATTTTTGAATATGACAACATTAATCAATAATTCATATTCATAAATGGGAATATAATATTATTATACCATTCACTTCCTATCTCAGAATGTTCTATGATGTTTTTCTGTGATATTATCAAGAAACCCATTTCTTATCTACTGTTAAATCAAACTATAAGAGTTTTAATGAAAGGAAAGCATCCATGTTTTGATTCATAATTGGTAATTGGTTATTATTGATGAATGTGTGATAAGAACTTGTGAAATACTTTTAATGAAAATTTTCTAATATTTAATGGGTGGGTCCATTATATCCCTTTAATATATTGGGTAATGAGATGAAGATTACGGGATGGATGTTACTCCTAATAGTTGATAGAGTTATGATACTCCAAAGAGAAAGTTTACTTATTCATTTTAAATTAATCCAATGTTATGATAATGTTTATAGGATATTTTTTAATCCTATTTGATGTGGTAATTATAAGGATATGTTATTCAAGGATCAATTTTTGGTATTCTTGGATACCTATATAGGGTTTCAATGCACAATATGAGTTTTAAGGGATCTTTTACTGATGGATTTTTTTTCTTAAGGATCATGATTGATGACATATATGTAACTTGAATTATGATAAATCTCTATTCAATGTTACTTGGTTCATTATATACATTTTTATTTTTATTAATTCTCTTATGTAATTCTTATAAACTTTTATTATATCATCATAAACCTATATTCATATTTTATAACTGATGAAATTCAATTATTAATCCTTATATTAACCCTTACTAAGAAATTGAGAAAAAAATTAGAATGTCTTCAATTTCCCCTGATAGTGAATAATGATGTGAAATTATATATGTATAAAAAGGATTTAGATGTTAAGAATATTGTTGGAGATAGTGAATAAATATAGTGATGTAATAAAAGATGGGAATATAGGATGAAATGTGCACTTGAAGACATGTGTATTTTTATGTATGTGTTTTTCATAATTTTATAAAATATTGAAACTAATAGGTCTTGGGGTATAATATTGATCCAATATTTGTTTTTGATGTTTTTATTTTTTATTGGTAAAGTTGGGTCATGATTAAGATTTTAAATTCTAAAATTTAAGGATTTATTTCTAGAAATGGAAGAGGATGTGTAGGTTTAAGTATTTTTAAATAAGAAACAATACCAAAATCCAATGGAAAATCAGGAAAAAATACATAAATAATCTCAAATACTAAGGGATCATGAAATAAACTATTTAATCATTACCACTTAATTGAATATTGATTATTAAGTTGTTAGTTGTACACATATTCTCCACTACATATTTGAAACAGTATTAATTGATTTTGGATCACCTTATTCATTCATTTCAAACAATTTTTTATATATTACTAACTACAAAAATAAAAAATTATATAATAAATTATGTGTGAAATCATTTTTTAGTGTGTTGGTTGTATCAATATTATATAAATATTTTCTTATATATGTTTTTTATGAAGATAATTCATGTTTATTGGGTTCTCCTCATTGTATAATTAGATGGGATAAAAGGAATTGGTTTATTCTTTCTATACAGAGGTTATATCAATAATTAGGATAAGGAAATTAAGTTTCGTATTCCTAATCATGATATTATCATATATCAATTAATATATGATTATATACTATCACTGGAAGTGAACTACTTAATTTGGCCATGATCCCCAAAAAATAATCATAAATGGGATAAATGATAGGTTAATAAATAAACATTGAATACATGAACATAATATGACAATGTGATTATATATTTCCAAATGAATTTTTATTATTTCCCCCATAATTCTAGATTCACATTTTAGTTGAACTATTGCAAGGTTTTTTGTATGAATTAATTTGTCTGCATAGAATAGACCCATTGAATTGAGTGATGTGAAAATAATCATCAATAGAATATTTTAGAAGGGGTTTACCCCAATTTGTTTCCCCATGGGGTTCACGATTTGAGTTATTCTTGAAGAATGATGGATTAATTCTTCTCTTGGTCAATTATTTTTTTGGAAAAACATGATAAAAGTCAAGAACAAGTACCATGTACCACTTATTAGTGATTCCATTGATTATATTATAGGATCTAAATATTTCTCAAAAGGTGGTATTTGATTTTTATTTCATACATTAAATGTAAAAAATAGAATATATTCCCAATGAATCTATGCACATAAGATGCATACACTATGAATTCATAATGATGATAATGATCAAATTTGGGATTTTAAATTCCCATATATTGTTAATGTAATTGTTGAATATAATCATTCTGTATTACCTTGAAATATAAATTAAAGTTTTTACTAATGTTATTTTGATATATTAAAATATCATGGATCATAATATATGACATTCACATATTCTTCTCAAGACCATATAGATGGGGAAATGAAATGATGATTTCAAAACACTGAGTTTTGGCTATAAAATTTACCATACTTAGGTCAAGTAATCATAATTTTGGGTATATTTTTGGATTTATCGATATAATGTGTTACACCCTAAGATTTTATGATATATTTCTCTTCATATAAATTTTAATTTTTGGATAGTTTTCTTTACAAGAAATATTGGCCTTAAAATGTTATAGTCTTTTAAAATATTATTATTAAATGGTAATTTTTACCCAAACTGTTAGATTAATGGGTATAAAAAATACAATGTATATTTTAATAAATGTGTAATTTTTTTTCTTATTGTATAATTATTCATTAATGGTGATGAAATAGATAGTAACTTTTTATTTTTAAAAAAAAATATTAAATTGATGTTATAATATCTATTGTTTAAAGTATTATTTTTTTGCTATATATTAATCTTTTATCTCAAATAATATTTGATTCTAGAGGAATATATTTTTATTGAAGAAAAAAATTTAATATTCCTATAATGATTATAAATTTATTATAATTGAAGATAAAATCATTTAATGGTAAAAATGTGTTATTTTATGTATTTTTTTGTGCCGATGGATTTTTTTATCATTAAAATTAAATTAATACCTATTTATGAATATATAAATGTAATGTGTAAAATATGAGTTCAATATAATATTTTCATATTAATACTTTTTGTTTTTAATGTAAATGAATGTGAATGTGATCATTTTTATGATCATATCTTTTTGGTAAAATTAGGTTTCATGTATTTAATATGTGACTATTATAATTAACTTCTTCCACATCTTTAAAATTAATATTTTAAAAAGGGTATTTTATTTAAAAATAATAATATTAATAGTACTCGATATGTTAAATTTAATTTTCTTCCATAATAAATAGGTACCATGGTAAAAATATGGTCACAATGGTAAGAGTTAATTGGGTTAACAGACGTCTTAATTAAAGATAAGTGGTTCAAAATATAAAAAAATATGAATTAATTAATATGAATGATATAATGTTGGACTTATACATATTATCTTAAATAATATTGAAATTTTAAACCACATTACATGAGTAGTAAATATATTATTTCTTAATTCCAATAATATATTCTATCTTGCATCCCACATCACTTATAAAAGGGAACCTCTACTTTTCACTTATATACACCTATTCATCAATTTATATTGATGAATACTAGCCAAAATAAACTCCCAAAATCCTTATATATTAATATATTACATTGATGTTATCTAATTCCCCAAAAACCCAACCATTAATCCTTAATTTTCTTTTGTGAGATGTTGAAGATATTTCATGAAATATGTAGATTACGTATCTTGTCTCTAACAAATGAAAACATTGTTTTTTGTGGGAATTTATTCTTAATAGTTCCATTTAATATTCACCTAGAATGATGTAATATTAATATAATTAATTCATGGTCTATCATGGATGGTATTTTTGATGGGTTTAGTTATTATTTGATAATATAATTATAAAATAATTGATAAAACCCTATTGATATTATTATGTATAAGATAGATTCTTGAGGATATGTTAATGAAGATATTTTGGGGTTTCATAGTAATGATATCCTTGTATCGATATAAAAATGATAATTTAGACTCTTGAAATATTTCCCCTAGGTGAAATAACCCTTGTAAAGTTTTATGGTTATTAACTCAATCATCATATAGTTCATGAAAGGTAACCTTATATGAAAAAATATTTTTACACTCCTAGTGGATATAATTTTTTTAATTAACAATATATTTTTCAACTGTTATAATGAATGAAAATATACAATCTAATAGAACCAAGGATAATTCATATTGATATGGGTTGAACATTAAGTTTCACTATTTGAAAGAAGGAGTCATAATTTTAGACATCAAGAGAATAATTTTCAAAATAATATAATTCCTTCTATTGATTATTGATGATTGATAATCAACATAATTTATTTTATTTTTATTAGTTCTTTGGAAATAGTATTAACAAAATTTTAAATGGATTTAAAGGACAATGTGGTGGTTGTCTGGTTAAGAAATATATCAGGAATGAGGTTGGATTAAAAAATATTACAATTATGTCGTGCCAACAATTTCAATTTATAATTAAGGACTTCAATTAAGGTTGGTTTCCAAACAAAATTAATAATTGAATAATGGTGTTTATTGGTAGTCATGTTACTGAATACCATATAGTAAATAAGATTAAATTTTTTATATTCCGCGAATTTTAAAATATATAAATAGGGAAATTTATGAAAGGAATTTTAATATGTTTTATTTGTAATGAAGGTAATATAGATACTAATTATTGATTAAAATGAACATTTATTTAGAGAGAAATTAATTTTTTCTAACGAAAATCATTATATATCAATTTATTATATATTTATAACAAAGGAATCAACCCAGTCAAATCTATAATCCAATTGATAACTCATATACCAAGGGAAGTAGGAAGGGCCTATATTCCTCTAAAAACTGTAGCTGAATAAAAATTATCCTTAACTCAGATGTTTAATATATTATGTTGATAAAAAAAATATATATTCTAGTAAAATATTATTAATTAGAGTTTTTTTTATGTTAATGTAATTTTGAGAACTAATTATCTCTCACTATATAGATCCTATATAAATTTCTATGTTAGAGAAGTCACATTTGATATTTTTAATCAACTAATGACTTTCTATGTGTAAGAGGATGAGAAAACAATCCAATGTATATTACATCAATTAAATGGGTATTACATCAAATTCATGAGGGATATTTTTCTAAAAATTCTAGTGGGTATATCATTATTAAATATATTCTTATTTTGTTGGAATACATAAATTTATTTCCTTATTACATTCATACTCTTTCCCAAATCATGTGTTCAATTTTCAATGTAAAAAATGCATGGTATAATGAATATTTTGAAGATTCCAAATTGAATGTCCCTAATTGAGTATCCCTAATTGATGAAGAAAAACCTATTTAATCTAAGTAATGGATCCATATATATTAGTGTGTCACTATGGGGTTAACCTATAATTTTCCTTTCGATGAAATATGGGTTATTGAATCTATGAATTTATTATATGGAAATTAAAAATAAAAATTGTAAGAAAAAGTGTCCTCCATCCTATATTGATTGTCTACTTGATCAATTATGAAGATCTCAATATTATTCAATGACTAATATTTAGTGTATATATCTTATGATGAGGTTTAAAAAGGTTTATATACCAAAAAGAACCATTAATATGTGGTATTTAAAGTAGGAATATTTATTTATTCTATTGGGAATTACCAATGATCATACAATCATTAGGTATTTATTTAATGGAGTCTTCAGAGATTACCTTGATGAGTTTGTTGTATACTTTGTGAATGATATTAAAATATATTCTTAGAGAAAGAAAAAGAAACCCGATTGTTTGGGTATTTTATTGAAGAACTGATGTGGGGAAAATCTATATGAAACATTTGGTAGTGTGAAATATTAAAAAAGATAGATTCATTCTTTGGCCATATAATCTCAAGGGAGGTTGTATTGGTGGATCCAAAAAATAGAAACAATTATGAAATGAGCTAGACCAAACATGTTGATTGAGTATCATAGTTTAATTTATTTTATAGGTACTATAGATTAATTTTTATAAATCTCTATTATCCATGAAATACAATAATTATGTTTACTTTTTTGTGATCCATGTTCAATTGAATAATTGAATGTCAAAAAAATTCATAGAGTTTTCAAAAAGGGTGGTTAGAGGAGCTTATGCCCAGACAACCTTATAATAGATAATGGTTTGTGATCTATAGTGTAGCCATAATTAATTTATAGGTGTGATTAGACAGGAATAATAATATAATGATAGATTATTACCTAATATAATTTAAAATTCATTAGAATAATTACCCGACTCAAGATATATATCTATCGTAGTGGAATTTATTGCATTAATGATATGGATGAATTATATATATGGGGAAACATGTCACATATATACTGATCATAAAATATTTATGTATATATTCCAATATAAAGTGTTTAATATGTTACAAAATATATTGTTGTAGTTGATTAAATACAATTACATCTAAGTACATTACCATCCTTGGGTGTTGAACAATGTGGCTAATGAACTATGTTAGAAGGAAAATAATATATTTTCAATTATTATTATTGGAAGAGATCAAATACTGATGGATTATTTAAATTTTTATATTTAAAGCCTATAGAATGAGGATATATTATATTTTTTGGATAAATATACAACAAAAAATCAATGTGAGGATTAATGTGGGTCAAAATGAATGTATAAGACTATAAAAGATTAAAATGAATGTTCTTGAGTTCAACCATGAATATGATGGACTGATAAGGTTCAATGAATTAGTATGTCATATGTAAATAAAAAATAAACGAGTAAATATTGGAAAAATCCCATAGTTCATCATTCTCTATTCATCATGAATGTATAAAGATGTATAGAGATGTCAAATTGTAATTCTGGTGGGAAAATATAGAGAGATATATTGCATATTATGAACCTCGGTGATTGTTATTCCAATAAAATAACGAAATGATACAACATTTACCTATGCATGAGTATAAATTTTAAATATTCCAATCTTTTAGTTCAAAAATAATATTATTATAAATTTCAACAAAATTATGGAATACTGAACATTAAATAAAATATGATATGCTAAAAAAATTTATAATTGAAATATAAACATTATAACATAGAAGTAATAATGAATGGAACAAATAGTAATAATAATATTATAAATTATATCTATAACTATTTCTGATAATTAAAATTTATTTATTAATTCTTAATAAATATGTACTCACTTTCAAGGGAAGTCTTTTTTTCTTCAAAAATACATTTTTTTAAAAAGGGTTTTATTGCTTTTGGGGATAAAATATTATAATTAATTTATTTCACTATTATAAATTATATTTTCTAAAAATGTTATAATTTTCTAAACCATTACATAAAAATTATCATAATGTGATGTTTTGAGATATTTTTGAAAAATTAATTTCTTAGAGAATAGTGAAATAATATTTATTCTATAGGAAAATGACTATTTCTACATTAAGGTATTTACAAACATAGATTTTTTTTGAGAAATAATTTTAAAATTACATTATTACATTAATATTTAATATCATTCAAATATTTTTTATATGTATTATTATGCAGAATTTTTCTATAAGAACTTTTTTATTCATCAAAATACTTTTTTTATGACAATTGGGTTTATTATGTTTTACTCATGACTATTAGAATTAAATTATTATAATTATATATAGTGAATGTGAGAAAATGGATTATATATTTTTAATAATAATTTAACTTTTTTAAATAATTTATATTTTTTCATTATGAATAATAATTACAATAAATATTAGTCACCTCAGTAATGGTAAATTTAGTAATTAGAGATAAAAATAATGTGACAAGACATTAAAAATCTATATAAAAGAAAATTTATTTCAATTGGATTGTTTTACTATGTCCATAATAATTAGATTTTATAAAATTTGTTATTTTTGTTTGATTTAACCTTGAAAATTATTTTATATTATAGTTGGTAAAGAATAAATACATAACGCCACTTTGTAGTTTTAAAAACAATATTAATTTATCATTATAAAAAATTGGGTTATGTTAATTTATAAGTTATTATTATAAATTATATTATTTTTATCATCAAAATATATTTTTAATTCTTAATTCTTAAATAACTATCATAAGTATTCACGGATCACTGACACAACACTTATTAAATTAGTTAGAAAATTTAGTAAATGATTTTACAATCATATAATGTAATATATATTTTAGTTAATTATTGTTTAAAAATAATTTTTTAGAAAAATTTAATTTATTATATATGTTTTAATAGATTATTTTTTTATTAAATTACATTTTAATAATTTATTAAAATTCAATATTATAAAAAAAATCAAAAAAATATCATAAATGATATTTTATGATAAACAACATTTTACTATTTCATTTTAAAATAAGAAAAATACTACAGATGAAATTGTATTGAGAAATGGTTTATAATATCAATAATAATCCATTTATGGGTAGATTTTCATTTTATTTAATCTTTTTTCACAAAAAAGTAGTAAATAACATCATCTTCTCTGAAATCCTAAAACAAGCAAAAAAGATGTCACAACTATGGGGGAAGGGCAAAAACATGAACTAATCTTTTCATAAATCTATTTTGTGGAATTATGTTTATTTAAATACAAATTATATTCTAAATATGTCAAATTTGATCCAAATTATCATGAAATTTAATTTATGTTAATTTATTACATTAATTGATCCCTAGAGAGCCCCTCCTGCCACTTATAAAGGGACATCATATCTACTCTATTCATCAAACACCATGGGAATCTTATCTCAATGAAAACCCAAATAAACCTATAATTAACTTCATTATATACTTTATAGTGGGGTTTTCATCAAAAAATAAAATCCATATATTTCGTACGGATATATCCAAATGAGGTTCTTCAAAGAGCAAGTAATCGTGTTAACCATGCATTTTCATATTACATTTTATTATAAATTATTCAATAATTTCCTAAAAATTTAAATATAATAACATAAATATATCATAAATGCATAAATGTTATTATGTTGAGGGTATATAATTATTCCTATCATTTTAAAAATCAATTACTGAAAAAAGACATCATTCATGCGTACATGTGGGATACAACCTCTAGGAATTGATATTTTTAATTTTCCATCACCATAACTAATATATATATATATATGAGTTGAAAATATACATAGAAATTTTTATATAATATATTAAAGAATGAATATTAATTCTAAAAAGTTAATATAATATCAATTTTGTTTCCATTCCATCCAATGGAAAATTGGATTATTGTTTGTGTGTACGTGTGGATTACCACAACTATGAAGTGATGTGGATATTTTTTACATTAATTTTATGGGTTTTTATAAAATTTTATTTAATGTATAATAATGATAATTAAGTCATTATTATATTCATATATATAATGAAATAATGACTTGTTTAAGGTTGGATTTGCTACCGTATTCATTTTTAAATATAAATAAAACGTACTCAAAACACCTATTGAGAATATAACCAATTAAGTAATTAAATATGTCATTGAAGTAATACAAATAAATATTTTAATTATTAGTTAATAAACATTCACATTTTTCTTAACTAATTAAAAACATATTATATGTTTATTATATCAAGTACCTGAATATAAACAATACATATTCAAGTATCTTTAGAAAAGAAATTATTTTGAGAAATTTACAAAAATCATTTTTGGTATAGTGTTATAGAAAATTTGTTAATATCTCTTACATAATAAACATATACATAATAAACTTCTCACTATAACATAGTATACGTTTTTTTTAAATACAATACATTTATAATAGAAATTTATTACATATGATGACTCATATATTCAGTTTTCCAATTAACATCATCTCTGTCCCTACTCATACTCAAAACCCACCGGAAAATATTTTAAAACATGGGATAATCCCCAAAATCATAGCTATAGGCATAAAAAATAATTAATTAAAATATTTATTCCATGTATACTCATAAATATTATCCATTAAAAACCTTGGGTTCAGAATAAATATTTTTTACCAATGAATCCAAATTCCCTACTGAAATATTTACATAAACAAATTCAAAAGAAATATTAGTGGAAAATTAATAAACATAAATTTTTCATTAAATTCATGAAATAAATCATGAAATCTATTTTATAAACATTTAATTTTCAGCCAAAATAATTATAAAATATGTTTTATTAAACCTAATCATTATAACATGCCTTTTGATATCATAATATTTCATTCAAACCCCATATAAAGAATAAATAAATGATGTAGGAACCACGTGTAATCATTTTTATATCAATCATAAATATGGAGTAACCATCATTGTTACAAATTATATAAACCTTACAACTGGATGTGGAACAAATATCATGGTTATATGTGGAATAACCAACAATGTTAGAATTAGAATAATCATCACATCCAACATCCTTGGTATGTCAAACCAAATTCATTAGAGGGACACCATAGACCCACCTGTACTTAGTTTATAATAGAACAAACCATATACACATGTAACTCCCAAGAACAACAAAATAATCATAATAAATAAAAGAAATCTATTTCAAAATATTCTTTTCACTAATAAGAAAACATTTCAAGTTATTTATATAACCCTTTGAATTAAAACCCAATTTTCAAATCTAAAATTCCAATAATTTAGTGAAAGATGGGTTTTATTTAAGAAAACATAGAATATTATAGGGGAAGTGAAATATAAAATAATTTTTATGGTAGTGAGAAAATTTATTGTTTCTGTATATTTTGAAATAGAATATTTCTTTTTTATTTATTAAATGATAGAAGTTATTTGTTATAAAATATATGAAAATATTATTTTTCAAATCCATTGAATGAAAGTAAAAAAAAGAGAAATAAAATTTGATTTATAATTCATATATTCCCATATAAATACATCCATATAATAATTTTAAAACTATTGAAAAAAAGAATTTTTTTTAAGGGAATCCTTAAAAGATGTTTTAAAAAAATGCATTCCACTAGTTTTACTTGTCATGTATGTTATTTATCTCATAGAAAAACATGGTTATGCCAATTATTTATTTTCTTATAAACGTTTTTCATTTTACTTATTCATTTTATTTTATTTAATAAAATGTCATATACAATTACCAAATCAATAATGGTCATTTGAGATGGTTTTACATTATTTGGATCATATGTTGGAATAATTATAGTTTTTATACATCAATTTTACTTTTAAAACCTATCATTATTGATCCTTATTAAAAATGAACAATGTTATAATGAAGGATATTGTAGGTCATACGTATATATGTGTAATACTTCCATTTTTCTATTATCATTATGGGAAGATAGTAAGTATTATTTTATCTTTATATAAAAACAATTAAATAAAAAATTTATTTTATATTGTTAAATATAAATAAATATATATATATCATAAATATGATTTGGTTATGAAAATAGAAGCACATCGCTTGGTGATGGTGGTAATACACACATATGATGACGAAAATTATCATTATTAGGTGGATATAATGTTTAAAAAATAAATGTTTATGTTTTTTTTATGAATTATATTTACATCATGAAAATCATATATATACATTAATTACATCATTATAACTATCCACGAGTGATGCTAATGGATGATTAACTACATAATTACATGACACGGTAGTACTATGTACACACAAATGATGGTTTTGATTCCCATTTAATGAAATAGGGATTGATATATGAAATGTATTTAATGTAATATCATATTAGTATATTGAATTTAATATTTTATTCTTTTATCATTTTTTAATAATTTTCAAGGGAGGTATAATAAAAATTAAATAAAAAACTCTTCCTTTTGAAAAACACCACTTCTTTTTTAACTTCTTAAGGTTTACATTAAAAGATCCATTAGAATTTATTTTTGATCAATCAATCACTCTAGGATGTGGTTATGGATTTATGTAAGATATTTTCTTGGTATTTTATACACCAAAACTATTTTAAAATGTAATAAAAATAGTATAGAATGTTACCTTTTATAAGATAGGGGAGGGGAAATCTAGAAATTTCTTAAAATATTTAGTTAATGTTAAATAAGTTTCACAAAAAATGAATATAACGTGATTATAATGAATTATAACTTGAATTTGTGTCCAAATACTCTAATAAAATAAAAATTTGAAAATTTAATGTGAATTTTTCACCCTTATCATTATATTTTAACCTGTTATAACCCTCTGACAATTTGTCATGGTATTAATGATTTTACTCTTTAGGGTTATGTATAACTACTATAAAAGAATAATTGGTTAATTAAGAGAAAATGGTTAAAATTTTAAAGTTTTCTACAACCAATTTTTCTAACATAGGTTCATTTGGAGTTTAAAATTACTTAATAAAATATATTTTTTATAAAATAAAATTACTGGCAATTTGGAACTGTTTATTTAATTTGACCATTAAAACTAAAAAACAACACCTTATTTTAAATTTTAGGAATTAAATCATATATAATATTTAATTTTTATCTAAAAAATCATCATACCCAAAATTTCATTCAATTAATATTATTTTTAGTTTTTTAATATCATTGTACATAATTTTTTACTAAATGTAGAAGCACTATAATGGTACTGCATTAGAATTTATGGTAATTATTTCATCATTATGATATATATATATATATATATGTTACCAAGAAAGAGAAATATCATTTAAATATAAAAATAAAATATATTTAAAATATTTCTTTTATTTATCACTATTTTAAAATAATTTATAGATAGTAAAATAATTGGAATGATATTGTTTTCTTTTCTTTATATCAAATAAAACTAAAAATCATGCACAAATATAAAAAAGGTCATATATTTCTAAAAATAATGAATATGAGGGGTATTTACCCATACTATAAAAGTAAATCAATATCCCAGGATACTTGATAGCCTTTATCGCATAATTTTTACACTTAATTATCCTATTTTACATTTTCTATGCAAACTAAATTTAGTATGATTTCACTTCATAATGATTAAAAATAAAATGGAAATATTTACCAAATTTATAACACGTAATTCCAAATTTGATATATATATTTAATGAATACAAATGTAAAATTGGAATAATTTAATTTAAATTTTCCTACAAAACGTGGCAAAAATGAGGTTTTCTGAAAAAAGAATTTTAAGTAAAATAAAATCAGGCTAAATTAAAGAATATAGTTGATTGAAAATTATATAATAAAAAAATATTTTATCAAAATTAACTAATATAAATTTAAAAATTATTCCAAAATATCATTTTCCTCCATGAATACAATAAAAGGAAATAATATTTTCAATAAAAAGCTAATTTTTTCATTATTCCTTAGAACATATAATTTTTTCTAGAAACCCTAAAATTTTCACTCTAAAATAATTATGACACCATGATACTTAAAAATTATATCATTTTTTATAATGTAATATTTATATAATTTCAAGAATTTTATTTAATATAATTTCTCACAAAAATTAATAAATACCATTTTTTAGGAAATGTAATTCTTGAAGAGGAAAATGAAAATACAAAAAAATTATTCTTTCTAAATAATTAATCGTTAAATTTATGTTAATTAAATCATTTATATATTTTTCGAAATTCATTTAATCCTATTAATTCCATCCATGTAAATATTTTGGTTATAACAATTATATTAAAATAATAATATTTCATGCAACAATTAAGCTCAATGTTTCACATCATGTACTTTATTGAACATTGCCATTCTTATGACAAATTATACGATACTAAATTGTCCCCCATAATAAATTGAATCACAAAATTTTACCTTGTGCATGGAAATAAAAATTATACATATGAAAATACCTTTTTCAAAAACGACATCATAAATATGGGTTGTAAAATATCCTCATGACAAAAGGAAAAAAGAAAATATTTAAGTCATTTGGAATAACAGATAGCAATGTTCATAGGTAGATTAATATTGGTATTATGTAAATAATATGGACATGTAATAAAAACATAATGCATATATAATTTCATAGATTCACATAGATCATTTATCACAAAGAAGCGGACACTGATAAAAAATTAAGTACCAAAAAACCATCAACATAAGAGGAGTAAAAAAGACTACATATTTATCAAAAAGTAAGGTTATAAGAAAAATTGTTTTTTCATGATCCATGTCAAGTATTGGGAAATTACAATACCATATATACTAATAAGATAAGTAAATATACAAACCTTATAGGTTTAGTTTCATCATTTAATCAATTTCAACAACATTTTAATCTTTTAATCTAATTAATGATTATTCAAGTATATTTATTATTCCGGAAGAAAAAAATAAACTTTAATTGGATCATATTATTCCAAAAAAGTATAAATTCACATTCCTCCTATATTTATACATTTAACAATACCAAAATATTGTTCATGAGGTAAGATAATTCCAAAAATGAATAAACCTACAAATAAATAAATAATAAATTAAGCTCAAAAATTAAATACAAATTCCCAATGGCCAAGACATATCCTTATATAAATAAATATACTTATGTTTCATAAAAATATTCTTGACAGATACTGAAACTATATGATTAGAATTATTTCATGACATATTGTTCCAATACTTATCTCTAAATATCAATAATCACTATAAAAGTATAATACCAATAATGTATATAACATAGTCATATAAACCCAATGATATTCTAATCATTTCCATAAATGTAATTAAAAAAAATATTAAACTCATATATTATTCCAAAATATATTTTGAATGTTATTCCTCAAAAAAATACCATCCTGTCTAAAAAATAATTTACATAATCATAAAAGGTTACGAAACTAGTAAACTTATTTTGGAATAACATTAATCACCTAATATCTCTTCACTGCCATTGTTATCTATAAGATAAATCATTTTTTTGCAAAGAAAATAGAATATTTATCTTCTATGGAGATAATAAAATATGATACTAACTATGACATCACAGAGGTCAGGGATGGATGTTACATAATTATATCCATTAATTTGTGGTTTTCACCAAACTATTATGTTGTCCTTTTAAAACATCAATTTTAATATAATTCACATAATTATCTCCAAAATATGGTGAAAATACTAACAAATATACTTAATAACTATGACATTAAATAGTGTTTTACCCTCGAAGGGTATCTCGCGGAATTCATTTTACATTCCAAAAAATATAATGAAATTATTTTAAAATAATCATTTCTTTAAAACTAAGGTTATCGTATACCTTAAAGTAATAAAATATCTGCTATAATATTATTCTCCACCATAAAATCTAATCCCATAAAACTCAAAAAATGGTGTTTATATCATTGAACTTGTAATAAAAAATACACGTAAATCCCCATAATTGTATCCATAACTCTTACTGTTACTTCAAATGAAAACATTAAAATATATATTCTTATATAAACCCTTTTATTATACAAACTATAATGATATGGACTTACTACGTACATGATTTAATTGATACATATCGAATCACTCTATGGGAGGTTACGCCTCCTTGTTGTTACTCTTACAACCAGAAAATTTTAAAGCCCTTTCCACATGACACCCTTTGATAGAGATCCATGTTTCACTCAACCATCACTCATGAATGTTCCCAAGGATCAGGTACCTTCCATTGATCTGATATTAACTATAATGATTGGGACTTAAACAATAAATATTCTAGTATATTTATTTATGATTTTTCCATTGATATGTATATTTTTTTGTATAATGTTTTATTGAATTATATTATGACACTTGTATAATAAATTAATACATAACAATGTGAACACTTCTTCCAAGTTTCCAATGTTCGCACCATATAAAATATTTAATATATAATAATATTCTTTTATGACACATATTAAATTTTTTCATATTAACCTCATATATATACTTACTCATCATTAAAGCCCTATTATTTTCTGAAAACATGGGATGTGGTTTACAATATCTATAAGGGACACAAAATGAAGAAATGAGAACCATTAGTCCATGTAAAGCCATAGAATATTGACTCATTAAAAATAATATTTAGGTTCAAAATAAACATTTTCATACCCTAATAAATAAACTTATCTTCCAAAAAATTCATAAAAAAATTTATAAGAAATATTAAAGGAAAAACAAAAACATCTAAATGTTTTATTGAAATTATGAAAAATTGAGGAATAATTTTTCCACAATGTAATAATTTCACCCATAAGAAGCAGTTTTTTTATTTAAATATAAACTCCATGCATTTCCTTCAAAAATAATTTCTTTTTTGTTAAAACCCAAAATAGAACAAACATATATATATATATATATATATATATATATCATGTGGGAAAATTGAGTTATCTTTTTCAAATCAATATTAAATATAGTTTAACCTTGAAAATTATAAATGGAATAACCCTTAATGTTATTCATGGAATAATCATTATGCTAACACATATAATAATTATCATGCTTACAGTCAGAACAAACATCATGATCAAATTCCAATATAAATATTACCTAATAAATTATAGGGATATCACAGACTCACTCATCCTTGGTTTATAACATAACCACCATTCATAATAATGGATTCCAATGATTAATAACACAATCACACTTGAAAAAAGATCTATGTTTCAAAGTAATTTTTCCATACATAACAAAACTTTTCTAGATATTGATATATCCTTTTATGTTTAAACCCAATTTTCAAAACATAAATTACTAGAAAAATAGGAAAATGGATTTTTACATGATGAAAACAAAAAATATTATAAAGTAATTAATATGTCATATAACTATTAGAATGAATGTAAAAGACATTATCAACTTATAATTTAACATAATTCATCTATTTTCCTTTTATAAGGAAATAAATTATATCCAATTAAAAATGTTAAAATATTATATTTGAAAACCATTGATAGAATAAAAAATATGTAGGTATCAGTATTATAGAGGCTTAGACCTAATACAAATATTTGGATCAAAATTTATATGTAGATGACTAAATACAAGAGGGGGGGGGGTGAATTGTATGTTTAAAAAACATTCATTTTTAACAATAAAATAATGTTATTTTAACAAGTATAAGATATTCATATTCACAATACTTCCTCGCTATTTAAATAATGATCAGACTTGTCCCATGGGTCCAATAAACAATTCTTCATAATCAAGAATAATCAAATATGTATTCTATAGGTCGTAATGATAAATTTATTCAATATAAATTTAATATCAAATCGAATTACATATATTGTTGTAACATATTTATGTTTAACCATTTTCAAGAATATACAATGAATTTTAATCACAATAGCTATGATATAACAATGTTGTACAAAATGAATCATAATCACAATGGTTATGATAAATCAGAGTATACACAAAGGTATTGACTCTCAATTAAAGCGTATAAAATCATAATTAGAGTAATAAAATTTTCAAATAGAAAAAAACAGTTGTGTTACAATCAATATTGTTACGATAAACAAAATGAAAATATAAAGATGAATATAAAAGAATGAACTTTTGTTAATATCAAATTAGAAGTAAACAAATTATAATAAAACAAGTAATAAAAAAGAATTTAATAATTTTATCCCTAATAGTTAGGTATGTAATAACATAGGATATAGGCCCCCTATTTGTTCCTTACAAGAAAGTCTATCTTTTTATTACCAAGGAATGCCCTCGATACAATGAATGACTTGTCTCATTATCCTCATGATACCTCTATACAATAATTGGATTCTCATTATTACAGTCCCAGAGATAGATTGATATGAAAATCAATTTCTCTATCAGGTTATCCAAGAAAGCCCTCAAATTGATGATCTTCATATTTTTCTTTCTAAACCCATAAGCCCTTAACATTATTTCCAATCAGATGCACAGAAAAATACAAACTCAAAAAAATTACAATTTCCAAGAACATGTATTTAACTCTTGTAAGCTTCATAGGTCTCTCAAACTGGGATTTTTTCAAATTAAAATTATCAGCACATTACAATAACCTCTTTGAAAGATTGGTTATTTATTGGAAACACACTAATGTTAATCTTGATCGTCCAATGGTGATGTTATCTATGATTTTTTCACAATGAAATAGACACCTAGAAATTCATAATTTATATTATTATATAATGCTAGATGTTGTTTTGATATACACTATTTTTATTGTAAAACATATTTTTTATATCAGAGAAATTATCCCTCGGATGGAAAATCTAATTTTGATAAATCCTTCAACAATGAGTATGATTAAAATTGAAACCCTTTTCATTCTGAATAATAATATTTTTATTGTAAAAAAGAGAAAAAATAATATCTTATATTTTATCTAATGAGGATGAGTATAATGAAACTCGGTATGATTATTATTAAATCAAGTCTCATTACAATAAAAATAAT
The DNA here is from genome assembly GCA_963277665.1 of Viscum album. NCBI lineage: Eukaryota > Viridiplantae > Streptophyta > Magnoliopsida > Santalales > Viscaceae > Viscum > Viscum album. Next base: position 934,958,453 of record OY728141.1, read on the forward strand.
GCATCAAATCTCATTAAAATAAACATAATGAAAAATTATATTTTCATAAATAATTAAAAATAATAATAAATAAGATAAAAAATTATGATATCTTATAATAAAATTATAAAAAAATTGAACATGTAAATTAATAATGAAATTGGATGTTTTTTATTTACAAAATAAAAGACTGACAATTTTTATGAAAGAATCATTTTTTTCAACACTATCCCCTTTATTGTAATGAAAAAACCAGAAAACATAGATTAATAGGGAAGAATGAATCATATTAATAAATAAAAAGTATACTTGTATGCCACTGAGTATATAACATTGGTGAATATGATGATGAATACAACTAACTCCCCTTTAGATAGAAACTCCACTTATGGATCATATTTACACTAAAATGAAATTTATCCCCTATAGTTAAAACATGTCATTTATTATATAAAATTTTCATCTATATAAAAAATTATCCCCCTTAATGATTTTCAAAAATGAGTAGGGATTAGTGATTGAGGTACCTGAATTTTTTTTATATAAATAGATATTTGAAACAATAAAATTAAGTAAATTATCAAGAAAAAAATTTAGGAATATCAAATTAATCATAATTGAGAGAAAATAGATCAAATCATAATGAGATGAAAAAAGTTCTCCATTAATTAATATGTTTACAAAAATAGTAGTTGTAACAATAGTTCTGGTTAAAAAATAAATCATTCTTCGAAATCAAGGATCTCACTATTTTATTTAATTTAATTAATTCCTTCATGTATTTTTCTATCATCGCAATAATCCCTTATGATGTTTGTTTTTTCTTTTCTATATCGAGTATGCTTTCATCTTGATTAAAAAACTCTTCATCTTGGACCTCAATATTTTATTTCATAAGGATATTGTTTCTATCCAAATATTTTAATCATTATTAGAAGAAATATTTATGGTTCATCAAATAAACAATTTCCTCTTTATAGTTATGTAATAGTAAAATATCATGAAGAAAAAATATTAATCTCAAATGTAAATCATTAATATATTGAGTCTATTTTTTATATTGAATTTATAAAATTCTCATTGATTTTTAGTATATAGGAAATGCCCGTTGAAAGACTAATGAAAGAAAAATCAGTTTCATTAAAAAATTTATTGATTATTTAAAAATTATTGTCATGATGTTTGATATAATTATCAACACTATGAGGCCATATTACCATCTTATTATTGATTTCCCTATGAGCCCTAGAACCTGTTTTATTGAATTTGAAATATAACTCCAATCATATCTATCTACCTATTAAATATTTCACTGAATCGCATTTTTCATGTTGATTATCATCAATTATATCCGCCATTGTATCTAGTCTATAGAAATAATGAATTTTTACTCCAATCCTCTCAAAGTATGAATGATGTAATTGAATCCATAAGTTGTGACCATATTGGGCGATCCTTTCTCAAATTGATTGTTTCTAGGGGTTATGATGTGTTTAGTTCTAATTTCTTCTTGATATTATTTCCTTTTTTCTTTCCTCGACCCTAATTTTTACATACTTTTTATATCCTAGTTTCCATCAGAAATATCAAAAGCATGAAAACCAATTATTTTACTAGCTCATACTTTATGGTTCTAATCTTGTTCATCCTTATTAGATGATGATTCATCCTCTTGAAATGATGGGTACATTTTCGTTGGAAAAAAATATTTTTCTGCTTGATTTCCTCGGGAAGTTAATTCTTTGGTGGAAGATTTTGAATTACTCACAGAATACTTATCATAATGTCTCTAACCCTCTTATTGATTGGAATTTTCATTATCTTGATAATTTACAGTAATTTACATGGCTTAAAATTCATCTTCTTCCTCATATTATTAATATTATTCATCAACATAATATAGTCATTATATTCTTCAATATATTCAATATATTTTTATTCATTTTCTCATTGTCTTATTCTTATTCTTCTTCTTATTCATTATATTCTTCAATACGTTCACTATATTTATATGGAGTACATTCTTCCAATTTTTTTGATACAATTCATGAAGTTGTGACCTTGATCTCAAATAACCTTCCCCATCTCAAGATGTTTATATATCTACACCAAATTATTTTAATTTTACTCTCATAGAGGGAACATAGACATAGATAATATTTTATTATCAAAATGACAATATGATATCTGGATTTGGTAAAAACATATTTTCTGAAGAGAAGACTACTTATTTCATCAACGAGTCAACTAGACATGGAACATTATGTTTCTTATTTTCCATCATTTTGTTATATTTTTTCCCTAAAACATCAACACCCTGTATTTTAATAGTTAATGATTTAGATAGATCTAGTCTGATATGTAGATCTAATTCATTCATCTTTTCACATTCTCCATTCATCTACTAATTCATTGGAAATATTTTTGATTCTTTTATTTTGGTGGTGGAAGGGGTTCATCCTTTATCTTTTGAAAAGCCTTCTATTCTTTATATGTCACATAAGAAGGTTCTACATCTAATGTAGAAAAATTGAGCATTCATTAAACACGTTTTTATTCTGAATAAAAACAATACTAATTATTTTAATTGTGTCATTAGATAGAAACATAATATTTTAATTGTAAGGAATGAACGTGATTTAAACGTTGAATTAGTTCATACTCGATGAAATCATCTTACTTATCAAGGATGTAAATGTTATAATATGATACTTGATTGATACATTTTTGATATTCTTGATGCTCAAAAAAATAAAATTGGATAAAATTTTATTTCTTATATTTACTATGTAATCTAAAAAAAGATATCACATACTTTCAATGTATCTAAATATACCTTTCTCAGAATAAGAAACCCTTACATCCACTGGGATAAAATGTTGTGGTATGGAGTGAGGTGGATATCCTTCCTTGGTCTATCATTTGAGACATTCATAGAAAAATATTTTTACTCCATTTCATTGATAAACATACCCTGTAAATCCAGTAGTATATGACATGGAAAAATTCATCTCCTTCATATAAAATTACTTGGAAAATTGTGGAGGTCATATGTGTCATCAGAAAAATTTTATCATAGAATTGGAAAGAAAAAATATTTTTTCCATATACATTAAATAACATTATAGAATCATAAAATTCATTATACAAATCCAAATAAAACAAATCATAATCATGTTCTAATTTTTATAAACATAAAAATTTCCAACCATGGAAATATATAATCATCTGTAGAGATTAATCATAACTTTTATAAAAACAGCTTCTTACTAGCATTTCTTGGAAGAAACCCCATTTATTATAATCCTTTATTGGTGTCATTGTATTTGGATTTAAAACTAATGATTCAGAAATGAATAATAGAAATCAGGCTTGGAGACATAAACGTGGAAGCACATTGAGGAAAATTTCTTAGATAACTGATGTGGGACAAGAGGGGGGGTCACATTTATATAAGAGATTGAAGAGAAGAATGATCTACCAAAATGATCTGAAGATGATATTTGATCTTTCTGATCTATCATTATAGATTTATCAAAAGAATTATATTTAAATAATTTAAACCCTTGAATTTTTAATTTTTTTATCATATTTGGATAATACAAGAATAACAAATTGAAAACAAAATAAAAAAATAACAAAAAATAAAGAAAAAAATTATAATATTATATAGTTAAAGTATAATATTTAAGAAAAATACCTTTTGGAGTGGAATCATCAATATTACAGTATTTCCTATTTTTTCTAAAAAATAAAAAATTAAAATAGATGTAAAATTGTAATAAATATCAATAATAATAAAAATCATATTATGCATAATTTAAATGAAAACTTGAGTACCATAAAATTTTAAATGAAAAATTGAATACGATAAAGTTTAAATGAAAACCTGAATAGGATAAATTTTAAATGAAAACTCGAATATAATAAAACTTAAATGTAAAATACACTATAATGAAATTAAAATGTAAAATCTAATATAGTAAATTTTAAATTAAAACACAGATAAGATAAAATTTAAATGAATAATCAAACTTTGAAAACTAATTGATTTATTAAACAAAAACCCAATTTAATTTCCCAATAAAAATGTGTAACATAATGTAATTAGAAGGATTAATAAAAATATATATATAAATGATTAATTTATAGTTATCATTACTAATTTTTTTAATGTATACATTTCTATAGAAAGGCAATGATTTTTTAAAAATATTAGTAAGCTTGTCTTGTATTCTAATGAATTATAAAATGATATCTCATTTCAGTGTGTGATCCATATGAAAGTGATACAAATTATCTATGAGTTATTCATGGGGGTGATGTGATGGGTCTTAAATAAGAAAATTGAAAAAGTGTTATCACATATTATTTGAGTTTTAGTAAAACTCATTCCATAATCAATGAGTGTAGTTTTCATCCACAACACATGAGTAAAACAACTTGCAGTTGCCACATATTTAGTTTAATATTTGGAAAGATCAACTGAGTATAGTTTTTTACAAGGACAATAAAATAATTAATCTTCAAATAAGTTATAAATTTTATTTTTTATTTTTCCTATCCATTCTACAACCACGTAAGTCATCATTCGAAAAAAATTTAATTCAAAATCATTTCTAAAATAATAGAACATTTCTAAAACCATAGTTCGATTTAGATAAAGAGAAATCCTTTTAATTAATTTTAAATGGAATTAATTTGTATTATATTGATACCATTAATATAAGAAAACATTAATCATTATTTATGTTGTCTATATATTATGTATAGTAAGATTTCAATTATACCTCTAAAATTTGTTTGATCAACTAGTTTCCTATCTTCATAAAGATCAATTATATTTGAGGTACTAATTTGAGTACTAATACATTTATTATTGTCATATAAATAAATTTTATAAATATATTTTACATATAAACGTTTAGATATTTAACTAAAATATAGATTTTGAGAAATTTGATAACCAAGAAAAAAGGTTAACTAAACCATCATACTCATTTAAAACTCATATTTCAAAAGTTTCACAAAAGAATCTATTAATGATTTTTGAGTTGATCCAAATATAATATCATCAAAAAATATATGAAAAATAATAATATGTTTTATTACTTTCTTTTTAAAAAGACTAAGATCAGCAGTTCACTCAACATACTTGTTTTTTAAGAAAATTCCAGTTAATATATCATATCTTGTTATGGGGTCTTGTTTAAGTCTATATAATAATTGGTATGTTTAGAAATGTATTTATAATGTTTTTTATCTTAAAAAAGGGGCGTTTTTCAAAAAAAAAACTCCCCCTTACACATATCCATTAAGGAAAAAAAACTATACATCCATTTGAGATAGTTGAAAACTAAATAATTTCACAAAGTCTAATAGTATATGAATAGTTTCATGTCTTGATATCAGTGCATAAGTTTCATAATAGTCGATGGATTATTACTGATTAAAACATTCTTCACCATGTCTTGATTTATTTATAGATATAAATCCATTTTAATCACATTTGTTTCTAATAACCCATTATACTCTAATTACTAATGTTTTTTATGTACTTCTACCAAGGTCCAGACTTTGTTCCATTCAAATTAAATTAGCTCATCTTTCATTAATTTTATCAAATATCGATCACCTAGATCTTCTTTAGGAATTTTTTTTCCAAATTTATAAATTTAAAAAACCATGTTATATTTCATTTTTTAAGGAACAACATGTCATGACTGGTTGATTTGAATCACCAATGATACTATCACTATGATGCTTCCTAAAAAAACTGACCTGGATTTTTTAAAACCTATTCTTCAACATAAGGTAGAATATATTTTTAGTTTAATACTTCACAATCAATAAAATTTGTATTTTCCTTATTAGAATATACATACAAAAAATGTTTAAAATCAGTTTTAGTAAATACATCGAGGATGTGGGTAGGGTTTGTTATTCACAAAATTGTTGGATTCATCAAATTTAAAAAGTATTGTTTCTTCAAGTATACAATAGTTTTTATTAAATACTCTATATACCTTAGATGTAGTGGAATAACCTAAAAATATACCTTCATTAGATTTGGGTAAATTTTTTTTGAATATTATCTTTCATATTCAATACGTTTACATTGCATCAATATAATTGGAACTAAGAATTTTTTCCAATCCATCCACCACTCATAAGGTGTTTTGTAAAAAAAGGTTGAATTAAAAATCTATATATAGAATAACATGTTGTACAAACCACTTTATCCTAATTTTTTTTCATTGAGTATTCACTCAACATGGTTCAAGTTATTTCTTAAAGAATATAATTTCTTATTTAAAAAAACCATTTTGATAAAGAGTTCTAAGATCATAAAAGTCATGTTTAATTCATTTTTTACTAAAAAATGTTTCAAAATATTAATTTAAAAATTCTCCACCATGATCTCTATGATTAGTTGTCAAAGGAATCTTTTTCTCATTTTTATCTTTTGATAAAAACCATTTGAAATTAATAAAGGATATAGATTTATTTTTTATAAAATAAACCCATGTATATCTATTATAATAATCAACTAAAATACATATTATTTTTCTCTAATACTCTTAGTTTATGTAGGACCAAAAAAATCATTTTCTACTAAGTGTAAAGAAACAAATGTTGAGACTTCACAAATACATTAAAAAAATTGACTTATATTGCTTGCCATATTATCAAGGGTCATGGACTATTGATGAATCAAATTTATGTCCCAATATATCATTAAAAAGTCATAAATTAATTAATTTACATAAATTTCTATGATTACAGTGTCCTAACATTCTTTTAAAAAACTATGATTGATCGTCCATTTCACTATGGAAAGGTCGGTCTTGGATCATAATGTATTCAAAGATAAGAGTGTAAATATTCTATTAACGATGGGAAAAAATAATATATTCATACTTTTAATTTTGTAACATACATTTATTATTGCTAAAATTATCAAGTTAACCATCCTCAAAAAATTCATGTATTCATATAATTTTTTTGTTAAGTGCTTTAACAAAGAAAACATTTCAAATTAAGACTTTAACGAGAAGAAATATTTTACATATAATGTTAATCTCCCCTTCAGCAATATCTCTAATGGTAGTTTTACACCATTAATCTTGATAATATTTTTAAATAAATATCTGTGACCAATAATATTTCTGGAACACCCACTATCCATGTAACATGTATTCAATTTTTTGGTACACTTTTTTTAGAATACAAAAAAATAATAAATTCATACCCCAAACCATATTGGGTCTAGAAATGTTAGAAAACAATATTTTAGAAATGCACATATTTTTTGAATCATGGGATTTATGGAACACTAAGGATTTAAATTTTTTAAAGATAAATTATTTTCCTAATGAGCACCACATAAAAATTTAGTACAGGAGGGGCATTTTTAGGAATAAAGAAGATGTTTGTAAAAACAGTTTTTTATAATTATATCATATTATTAAACTAGTACCATGTGGAATAATTTGTTAATACATTCTATAATAACCATAAATACCTATAGTAATGTGTGATAAATGTTTCTTCGGTGAAAATATTTAATATTTTAGTTTGACATCAATATTATTATCCATATCATTATTATTTTTGTAATTGAGTTTCTCAAAACTAGTTTTATCAATATTATGCTCCTAAAATAATTTTTATAAATAATTAAAAATGGTATCTTTTTCATAATTGGATTCATAATGATCGTTTTTTATATCCAATATTCCATTTTTATAAATATCAATTCAATAATTATATTTCACATGTTTTTCATTAGCCTTATCATGTTTTTTACACATTTTAAGATTGTAATTTACCAATAGTTTGAAAATAAAAAACTTCTTCATAAGAAGGTAATGTATTATAATACCTAGAAGAAGAGATTTATTCATCCAAATTTTTAGAAATATTCTAATAAGTGTAATTTATAGTATACTAAATATTAGTTAATGATGTATAAGTGTATACCTTATCCATAAAACATGGATTTATAATATGGGATTTAGAAAGAAGAGAAATATTTAACTAATCTGGACATTCAATATCTGAGGAATTGTCTTAATAATCACATCCAATGGAATTCCATGTTTAAAAAAAAGTAATAGCTTTATTTCTTTTTGAATCTTTAAGCATATTAAGACTCCTATCAAAATTTCTATTCTTCATGTCTTGTCCTATTCAAATTGTGACAATCATGTCGAATATGTCCTGTACATTTTCACTCATAAAAAGTTACTTCATAATCATTAATCTCATTCATGTTCTTGTTTATTACCATATAAAAATACAAAAATCCTATTTTTAAAAAAATTATTAATTTTTTGAGCATGATTAGATAATATATTCTCAGAATGATCAGAATCTCTTGAATCATATTGAATGACATATTTAATTTGTTTTATGGAATTAAAAACAATTTCAGGAGTCTGATATTTTATATTATATGAAGCTTTATAAAAATAAAATCCACCATTCTTACTTTTTACATGCTATGCACCTCTTTTTATCCTACCCTCATATTGTAAAATGATTCCAAATAAATCATCAATTTTGACATTTGTTATCTTCATCGATTCATCAATGAATTTTCTCATAGATTCCAACACATTGGGAATGATATAAATTACCTCCTCAATATGGATTTCATCTCCTAATACTTTCTACTCCATATATTTTTAAATATTTAATATTGCCAAAAACCGTTGTTTTACATTTTCAATTGGTTAAACAAATGGAAATTCAAATACCTGATAGTCATCTCTTTAAATTTCTATTCTATTTTCAACAACATATGATTTTCAAAATGTGTAATATATAAATTTTTCCAAATACTATTAGATGATTCATAATAATACACCTGGATATAAATTCTCCCTGTTATATAACACAATAATGTGTTTTTAACCATGTAATCAAATTGATACTCTTGTTTCTTTACTGATTTGTAAAAGGAGTCACTTCCATGCCAGGAATATTATAATATCTAGTTAAATTGATGAAATTGTCAACACAAGTATTTGAAACGAATTTGTTCTTTATGTCTCTAATAAAAATTACAAGATACATAAAAATTGGTTCTATATTTGGATTGAGGATATATATTGAATTTACACTGATTCATTCCATATTTAAAACATCTAAAAAAAATTGTCCACATTAAAAGTTATTGTATCGAATATTTATAAACAAAATGTTTATAACAAAATATAAAAAAACATGAAAAATATAAGGGATAAAAGGTAGAATGTTTGGTCAGTGGAATCATCCACTGATACTAAATGTAGGAATCAGTATTACATAGACATAGCTCAGATACAAACTATTGGATAAAAATGTATATGAAGATGGATAAATATAAGCGAAGGTCAGTGGTAAACTATATGTCTAAAAACATTCATTTTTAAAGTTAAAAGAAACATATATTAACACGTATAAAATAATTGTTTTCAAAAAATCGCTTAAGTATTTATTCGACGATCAGACATGGCCCATAGTTTTGATAGAAAAAGTATATTAATCATGTATATTATTATATATATTATACGGGTCATAATTATAAATTTATTCTATCTAAACAATGCGTAGAATCATATCCATTAATCAATGGTAACATATTAAGAGTTCAATAATTTTCAAGATTATACAAAGAATTGTAATCACAATAGTTAATATATATTAGTATAGTATAGAAATAATCATAATCAAAATGGTTATGATAAATTATAGTATTCAGAAACATTGTGGTTCTATCTTAAATCGTACAGAAACACAAATAGTGTAATAAAATATTCACAATATAATACATATTAAAATATTTATATGTTAGTCCAATTTAATATGATAAACATAATACAAATAGATAGATTAATATAAAAGGATTCAATTTCTACTCTAATTTTAGAGAAAATAAAATACTCATAAGAATACAAGTAATAAAAACGAAGATAACAATTTTAACCCAAATAGTAGTGTATCCAATAAAATAGGATAAAGATACATTGTTTTATACCTACATGGAAATACCTCTTTACCTTACCCGGGAAATCCCCTAATAATATGATGGTTCTCTATCCCAATCTTCATGAGACATTAATATGATAATCAACATCTCTATTTTTCAACCCACTTGAACCTTCTATACATTGATCAAATTCTATGTCTCTCAATCCCCATGATCCCTCGATTGTATTCACAATTTTAGGGTCCTGAAAAAAAATCCGCAAAAGAGAATGAGAATCGCCTATAAATCAAGAGAGGATTCAACCCAATTTTCCTCAAGGAAATTGGTCAAAATTGTGGAGAAGTTGGCACAAGACAAACCGGTCCGTTAACTGGTCCAATATAAGCAGAGCGCGGCCGATTCTGCGAAGCGCCCCCCTTCGCAGACCATTTTCCTTCGTGAAACAGAGGCGAGGATCCTCCGCGGGCTCGAAGCAGGACATGCGCCAACCCAGTCCACCATCATGAATCTCCCTAGCCATGAAATACATCATCCAGCCCGAACCACATTTGCTATCATTCGTGGAATGGAGGCAGAACCATGCGCGGCTGCGATGCACCCCCGAACTAGTTTGGTTCGTGGGGGGGGGGGGGAGGGAGGTGCATTCAATTCCCCCCAAGAGCTGCGGATTGACTAAGTCGTTAGAGGGATGGGTGTTCGGTCATAAACCTCCGAAAAAGGTGCCGCATGACCACAATATATCATGTTTCCTCCCCTCTATAAAAGGACATCGAAGGGGAGAAAATGGGAGATTGATCAAATTTGGGAGGAATGATTTCGAAGGAAGGAGTTGAGGATTTTGAAAATAGCGATGTTCGAATTTGCGAACCAGAACAAGTATCGAAATGGAAATGAATTAACAAGGAAACAAAAATGCATAAAAATGGGTGAACCACGAACATAAAATAAGAACCGCGAACCATGGGTCCTCCGTGGATGCACTCCCCACAGACCAGGGAGTTTATGCCCCTTCTCTGATCCGATGCACCGCGTAGCACCCTTCTATGCGGACGGAGCCCCGACCGACGAACACCCGACCGGCGTTGCCCTCATCCACCGCTACTCATGTGGACTCCTCCGCGTACCAACCTGGTATACGGGCCAAACCTGAAGTCCTGTACCACCCTGGTATGCAGGATGCCCATCAGTCAGTGGACCGCCCTGGTTCGCAGGCTGCCTCTCCAGCTACGTATCACTCCTCTGCGCAAATGGATCCACTCTTCATACACCCATGTGGCCCACCAAATCCTTTGGTGTTCCGATTCCCTGAGCCAACTAAAATCCTTCCAATCTGGCTTGATCCTTCACAAACCCATCATTGGCCTATTTATCAGCCCCGAGTCGAGGCCTCCACTAGAGCCATCGAACCTGTATGATATAACCTTTAGGTGTATCATCATGGAATTTTGAGTTCACATACCCATGGTAAGCGAGGGGAAAGGGGTTTCTCCGTCCCTCAAGCAGATTCCCGAAGCGTTCCTGGGTTCACATTCCCACGGTAACGCAGGGTCCGAGCCCGGGAGTCCCCTTTATGCCTCTCCACTTGCCAGATTAGGGGACCCAATGTCCATTTCCCTTCAATTCTGTCGGTGAGTACCTTTCCCCCTCCTATGGGAGTGGCAGGGTGGCCTGCATGGTGTAATCCCCTACCCTTTTGTGCGGGAGGTAGCACACATGCACCTCTGTACTTCCCCGGTGCCAAGGACCAAGAGGGGAGATGGACACAGGGGTTTCCGTTACCCTTTCCCTCTCCCGATGGGCCTTGTCACCATTGGGCCTCCATCCTGGAGTAAGTCCCAATCTCTCTCTCCTTGGTCCGTCCCATGCGTAATCCCCACTCTACTTCCCACGGACGCAGCTCTCGCGACGTGATTGTCAGGTCTCTACAGCCACTTGTTTGTCACACCGAGCATGACACGTGTGGGCATAGAGTAATCATGGACCCTGACCACAATCCCTTGTGAACTATGGGGACATTGATCCCTATATCTTAGGTAGGGTACATAGGAAGCATCCCTGAGGTTCAATCTCACTACCTGGTTGTTCCGGCCTCCTTCACGTCGATTCACCTCAGTCCCGCATGACGTTAAACTATATCCCCAATCAATCCCGAACTATGTAGACTTTGATACCTGTCTCCTAGGAAGGGTATGTAGGAAGCCTCCTCGAGGTTCAAGCCCACCACCAAGTCATTCCGACCGTCTTCACGTCGGTTCACTGAATCAACCCTGGGAAGCCTAGGGTGTAAGCCCCATAAAAAACCGAAATACATGGATTCTAATTCATCTAATGAGGATACATAGGAATCCCATATCACAGGTTCGATCCAAACACTCAAGTCATTATCTTACCCCCCTAGATGAAAATAAACTCCAGAGTGCCCAATTGTGAGGCTTCAAACCAGTGATGTCTCAATGAGTCGAAAATCCCCAGAGTCATTAATCTGATATGGGATGGTAAACATCGACCCTAAATGGCTCCACATCCCTCTGTTTAGTCGACCTTTGCCAACCAGTACTAATCCATGGATACTATTCTTGGGTATAAACCAAAATTTCGTGAACATATGAATATGTCTGAAATATATAAGAGAGTCCCAGAACATGCACTAATTCCCCCTCAAAAATGGAATGATGAGCCTGACATCCCATCCTCTCGACCAATGTGAGTTCCTAAGAATTGCTGGCAGAACCACCCAGAAAACGCCTACCTTTGGAAAGCAGGACCATGTATCGATGGATAAGGAACCATTAGGAATTTCGAAACGAAGGACAATACACCCAACCAGAGCGATCAAGCGTAACTAAACCCTCCGCCAGATCGACCGTCGGGCACGTCGGTTCCTTCCCCAACCAAAATTCGTTGCGATAAAAAAATTGGTGAACCCGACATGAATCTTTAAACAAGCATGACTGATTTAACCTAATCCCACTCTATTCCCCCTTATACTCACAAGGAGGGCCAAACAAGGTCATTAATTACGCATGGTATCATGACATTCTGCTTTGACGGGTTTTCTTTTTGTATTTGTAAATATATTTTACAATTACTATTCAGAAATCCCTTCGATCCAATGGCATCACGAAGGAACTCATAGACACGTGCTTTGAAAAACACAATGACTGGACTTCCTCACCAACAGAGGACACCTTCACCTACCCAATGTATTCAACACTGTGTCTCAGATGCGTCGATCCGAGAGTACCACTTGAACGGTACTCTCCCAACGGTGGAGGAAGCCATGCATTCCCTCCAATCCATCAAGACCCACCTGTCATCTAGCCAGTAGTGGCCGTGAAATTAGATCCAGATATCCCCTTTTTCCGTCTCAAACCGTTTCGGGAGTCTATCCCCAGAACGAGACAATACGTACCTCCCTTACCTTAGGGAGGTGGATGAGGTTGATGTTGAGGACTTCATCCCCGCCGAACGGGGGTTACCCTCTAAGGCCCCTGCTGGAAGACGTCGTCACGATTAAACCACGACACCACATCCTCACACTGAAGAGGATGTCTCCCCGAGGATCTAGGCCCATGCTCCCCAAGCTCCGGCCCCACGGACCACCCGATGAGGGCGGCATACATACAACTAGGGACCGGTCATCACCCATGTCCCTTAGGAGGAGCTCCACTTCCCAGTCACGGAGACGTATCGCGAGCAGGAACATACACCTGTTCGCTCATCCAAAGCCCGCCATCCAGACATGGTGGTATCATACGAGCAGGCGCGCATCCCCGCCGAGCTCCATCAAGACCATCACTCACACAGGATGGCACCTACTCAGCATGGACCTCTCCCTGCACAGGGTCGTTAAGCCCACCAACACAACATGGTGGAAACCCAACTGTAAAGACCCGGAAATTTCAAGGGAATTTTTTTCTTAATTTTTTTTGTAATTTTACAAGAACATAGTTTCTAACGGTGCCGGATTCGGAGGCCCGGTGTGCCCGAAATCATTTTCCGAAGTTTGACTCGGGTACGTTCAGTGATCGGACGAGTGAGTTGTTCTATCTTTTGAACCGGTTCTCGAAATTGAAATCTGAGGGCACCAATGAACTCGCAACGCCGATAATTGCTTAAGGGGACCTTAAGCACAGTTTGGTTTTTGTCGCATGAGGTGGTTAATTTTTGGGGATTCGATAAGTCTTAAATAAATTGTAGTGTTACAATTTATTTTATGTCGAAGTTAATTTCTTCATATAGAAGTTGGAGGTGGGGTCACACCCCACCAAACTTTTCATGAGAGGTTATGACCATGGGTGGTGGGGTACGCACAAAACCCCAACCCTTCACCTTCCCTTTAACCCCCACGAAATTCCCCCCATTTAACACCCCTTGTGTTTAAATGTATAACTTTACAACCACCATAAACTCCCTTGCTTTTAATGTGTCAACTCCCCATTAATCTCCTCTTCCATTAAGTTTGTTAGCTACTGTTATTTTGAGTAACTCTTCACCTTTTCCTTCCACCAATAATTCAAGCCATCATGCCTTAATTAATGATATGAGTCTCTTCATTTGTTTAATTAAGTGGTTTGGTTTGAATTTTAAATTTTTTGTGGTGTGAATAAAAATAATATCATGAGATATTATTTTGAGATAGAGTTTTTGGTGTGTGAGAAAACATAAGCAATGTCATAGAGTTTTTGGGAGAGCTTTGGTGTGAATAAGAAGAGAACTTTCCATCGACGAAGAATGATGCATCTTCAATGAAGAACAGTTCTTCTTCGATGAAGAACACCTTCCCTTCAATGTAGAACGACTCAACGTCCACGGTTCTCCATCCTCTTCTTCCATAGAAACAAATGAGGAGACGTTGTTTCCTCCTCAGACGCACCCCGACGTCCACGAAATCTACGTCCGACCCCGCAACGCCGTTATCTGCGACACCCGACGTGCGACGTCAAATATCCAAGTACGGGAATTTATTTGGTGTTCTCTTATCTTTTGAGAAAAGAACGACGAGCATAGACCAACCAATTCCAGGTTGATCCATGGATCGTTCGTTCTTGCGGATTGATATTGAGGATTTTTTTTGTCCGTGAATTATTTCTTGTCGTACGTCAACTCCTAATAGATTGTCGCTTGATATCATTATAATAGGAGGTGGTCAGACCGCACAAACACGACCGACCCTCCGCCCCCCCCCCCCCCTTGTTGTTGAATTTGTTGCGGCACGTGAAAGGCGGCGCGGTTCCGTTGCACCGCGCGGAAATTATGAGCAAGGGCTAAGAAGCGCGGCGCCGTCGCGCGGCGCCGATGAAGTTGAACAAGCCACGGCGTCGTCGCGCAGCGCCGGAAAATGACAAACGAAGCTGCACTGGCGTTGTGTGATCTTTGCAGCGAAGTTCAGGTCCCGGGATGATCACTGGCGAAGACCGCAGGCGAATCGGACGACTGGAGCGTGTCCGGTAGTCCGCAGATGCCCCCGCCGACGCGCCACACTGGCGCGGTGGTGCTGGTTGTCGGGGGCGGCGGTGCCCGGAGCGCCGCTGGAAGAATCCGCCGCTGCTTCAGCCGCGGCGGCGAAGCGCGGTCTCGCGACCGCATGGGACCGGAGGGGGGGTGGCGGGACGCGGCTGGCTGCCGCGTCCGCTGGCACGGGCGGCCCCACGTGGGGCCGCGGTTCTTTAATCAGGGGCAGCGCCCCGCTCCGCTCTGCTCGGCCGTAACCGGCCGAGCCGACCCACCGGTCGGGCCGGGTCGCGCCCATGCCGGGTCGGTCCGGGCCCAGACCCCCCGTTTTCGAATCGCTTTCGGTCAAATGCCCATATCTTGAGCTACGGACCTCCGATCGACGCACTGTCAGTGGATTTGCGATCCATGGACCGTGACGGTCGTTTTGACATATTACACTCAAGGTTTCAGAATACTTTGGGTTCAGCCGGGTTGGTTCGTGCACGGAACCAACCGGGCCCTCAGAGCGGAAACACTCATAACTTGAACCCCGAACGTCCGATTGACGTGGCGTCGACTTTGATAGACTCCTCTAAGTGAGACAGATCTTTTGGCTTACTCCGCTTGAGGTTTGGATGCCGTCGGAGTGCAGTCGGGTTGGTTCGCTCACAAAACCAATCGGGCCCCTGGAAAGAAAAGGCCAATAACTCACAGACCGTGCGTCCGATAGACGTGTCGTCTATCTCATTGAATTTATATTGATGAGAAGGAAATTTTGGCATACTTCGCCCGAGTTTTGGTTGTTGTTGGATAGTGGCTAGGTTGGATTGTACTCGAAATCGAACCGAGCCCCTAGAACGGAAAAACTGATATCTTTCAGACCAGACGTCTGTTTGACGAACCGTCAGCGGCATTGGTGATCGCATTGATAAACGGTCTCTATGAGTATACCCTATGAGAGTTCGGGGTACAGTTGAGATACGGCCGGGTTGGTTTGCACACGAAACCAACCGGGCCCCGGGGACGAAAAGGCTAGTAACTCACAGACCGGGCGTCCGATTGACGCACCGTTTGTTGCGTTGAGACCCCTATGACGAGGCGGTCCTTTGAGATACTTCTTCGCGGGACTTTGAGATACTTGGAGTATCGACCTGTAGCTCGTGGACCGGACCCTCCCAGAGACGAGTGTGCAGAATACAGAGACCGTGTAGCCGGATGAGACCTGATGACTGCTTGACCGACTCAACTTGGATTGAGTCGACTAGCCCACCGGACAGAGAACTACTTTGTGAGGTGCATACCCATGGCGGACGAAGCACTACCTGTGTGACAGTGCAGACCCGCGGTACTCGTCCGGAGAGTACCTCTGCAGGCTACTAGGGGGTGTGCACTACTCTGTTTGGGTGGCATACCCCGGCGGGAAGCACTACTGTATTTGGGTGGCTGACCCGCGGTACTCGACAGGAGAACCTCAGTAGTCATAGGTTAGTGAGCAGTACCTCGGAGTCGTGATAGGACCACTGTACACTCCAGAGATGGGGCTCTTTAGCAGTTACGGTTTCGATAATGAAAATCCTGGTTTGAGCTGAGACTTTTGAACTTTTTGTTAACTCATGATTGAGATGGGTTACTTTTGACCTTTGGGTTACTTGATAACTTAGGTATATGTATGGGAATATACTTGAGACGGGGCTCTTAGGTGTTTTCGTCAAGATTGAGATGGGATACTTGATAACTTAGGTATATGCATGGGCATATACCTAAGTAGAGGATATATGTTGAGATCTTCATTGTGGTTATCCATGTTGGTTTTAGTGAGACATTGAGGGTCCCGGGGTCCCTACTGAGTATCGTTATACTCACCCCTGCACGGGCTATGCCCGCACCTCGGTGTGTTGGTTGCAGACGACGGGCAGTGCTGACGGAGGTCGAGTGTTCGAGGACTGGACGCTACCCAGAGGTGGACTACACGACGAGTCAGTACCCGAAGGTGGACTACACGACGAGTCAATATCTGGAGGTGGAATTCACAGCGAGACGACACTCAGAGGAGGTTGACGGGCGGGAGCGTTGTGGAGGCTATCTGTACCTACCCATTTGGTAGTATCCTTGGTGGACGATCCAGGAGCTCCACCATCTGTACCTACCCTTCAGGTAGGATCTGAGGAGGACGACCCAGGAGCCGCTTCCGTTCTTCTAGCTGTTGTCTTTTTCTGATGTACATTGTTTAGTTGTAGTTGTACTTTCATTTGGGTTTGTATTCTGGCCCATTTACCTTTCAGCACTGCCCATTGTACAAAATGTTTTACTTCTGCTTGTACTCTATGGTGTTTTGTTTACTTTTATAAGGCAATGCCTTCCAAGTTATCAGGATTTACGCCTTTGGTTCTAGTCGCCAGCCCCTGGCCTATGGGAGGTGGGCTTGGTGTAGTCACGGCACGGGCCCCGAGGACGGGTCGTGAAAAATTGGTATCAGAGGAGTCAGTTCTACCGCAGAACTTATAACTGTGATATTTTTTTCTTGTCAAGAAATAGTGTTAAGAGTACCGAGTGTGGTTTTCAGTTCAGGGATTCCAGTGTTGGTGCGGGCGGCCGACGTATCCATACACCAGGACCCTGACAACTGATTTCCGACTTTCTGCACGAAAACAATGATTGCGTTTGTGTTTCCAGATGTTTTTTAATGTCAGCTCAAACCAGGTCAGCTCACCAGGTATAATCATTTGACCATGTCACGTTGTTTCTTTCAGGATGCCTTTTCATGGACGACCAGCTAGATCCCAGAGGGATGTCTGTACTGATAGCATGCCGAGCGACGAGGCTTCGGTACAGGTTGAGGAACCAACGGAGGCACCCGCGGTACTACCATACGTTGGGTCACCGATGCCACCATCCCTAGCAGTAGGCGATTCACGCCACTTGAGTGCACTGCACAAGTTCCAGCGCCAGAGGCCACCAAGGTTCCGGGGAGAGACGGACCCGCAGGCGGCTGAGGATTGGCTGGAGGCTGTGGTGAGAGTCTTCAGGCTAGTGGGGACACCAACAGACTTCATGGTGATATTTTCTGCCAGCCTTTTTTAGGAAGCAGCATGAAGGTGTTGGAGCCACTTTTTACAATTTTGCGATGAGATGACCTTCACATGGGAAGACTTCGAGACATTCTTTAGGGTGGAGTTTGTGCCAGTAGCTCTGCACCCCCAGCGTGTTCACGAGCTGCTACCTTTGCTGCAGGATTTTCGATCAGTAGCCGAGTCATATGTGGGAAGTAGACAGATAATGAAGTGGTCCAAGAGGACCAGAGCTAGCCATACGAGAAGCAGGAAGTGTTATGAATGTGGCAGGAAGGGTCACCTGGCACGTGACTGTCCGACCCTCCGCACTATCGATCCGCAGGCGTTGGAGGAGCCACCGAGGTAGAAGCAACGATGAGTGCATAAGCAACAGTCGAGCAGTGGACAAGGCAGTAGAGATCCGGGAGCAGGTGTACAGGCGCGGAACTAGTGGATACGTCCCTTGTACTTCTAGCTACATGATGCTGTTGTATTCGTGTCTTTGTACTATGAGATGCAATAATAAAAAGACACTTATCTTTGTGATGTTTTCTTTCCTGTCCTTTTGATTGGTTGATACTGAGAGGTCCCAGTTAAAACTGTTGACTTGACCCTCACTTTCGAGATTTCGACTGGAGGAGACCCAGGGACCTCACACTGATGCCGACAGCGTGACTCGACCCTTGGAGGTGAGAGTGACGTCTGGATATCTTGGTAGTTACGTCGAGGCTTTACGACCTCATCCATGTGATGAATACATCATTCATGTTAGGAATGACTATATTAGGAAATGGGCATGGTTCATCCAGGGGATTAGACCGAGTTTCTCCTTTCGGAAAAGGAGAAATTTTAGCAGCACTTTCAGATCATATGCAAAGAAGGTGCATATCATCCAGGAGCGGATGAAGACTGCACAGTGCAGTAAGAAACAGGAAACCGGCTCCAGTCTTAGAGACTCAAGCATGTCAAATGTTTCAAGAAGAGTAATCTTTAAGGAGAGATGAGTTTGAGGAGTAGCATACGTGGAGGCAGAGCTAGGAGAGAAACATGAGGAGGTGTACATCTTAACATGCAACAACCACCCGCCTTAGTTATCCCCGCAAGGATCAGGGAGCTAGAGGGCGGAGGAAGAGTGCGGCTGCATGCGGTCAAGGAGTGTGACCCAGTGGATCTAAAATTGATTCAAGGGACAGTCTGTGTCCACTACTAGCTACTGTAGTAATGGATGTCAATATGAATCATTCCTTGCTTTCAGAAATCTTGTTCCAGACCTAGAGTTTCCGGTAAGCCATGGACTTGACACTCACGTCTGGAGAGACCATGGGACGAGACTCGATAATCACACTTACGCCGACGGTGTGGTCAGACCCTCGAGGCAAGAGTTTCAGTTGGAATCTATTGGTGGCAGCGTCGAGGCCTTACGACGTTAGTTTGAGTATGGAATGAGAAATAACTGTTCATACTCAAATTGACGGTTTTAGGAAAACGTTTAGACAGGTTTTCCTTGGTCGGTGAAAAGGAAACCCCAGGCAGGAGAGGATAAACTCTTGCACAGGAGGGTGCGACTGATCACTCTTGAGTCGATCAACCTTACCCTCGTGGCAGCAGTCGTTCGAGTTTCAGTTCTAACAGGAATTGGAGACCTCTAGAGTTCGAGGATGACGATCACGTCCCTACACGGGTCTCACCTCGATGAGTTTTATGGAGATGTGGCCAAGGTGGCAAGTTATCTCCGAGGTTCAACAGACCTTTATAGGTCCTCAGCTCAGTAGGCGAGGTGGTTTACCGCTTGACCCATCCAACTTAGTTGCACCAGGTGCATGACGTTTCCAAGTATCTCAACTGAGGAGATATGTGCTTGACCCCTCGCATATCATCGACCATGAGGAGTAGGATGATGGCGATGGGGTTACTTCCAAGGAGGTTCCAGTGGGGATTCAGGATTGACAGGAGCAGATCCTATGAGGATGGTCTATTCCCCGGGTGCGCTTTTTTTGGCAGTATGTTAATCTCCAGGTAAGCACATGGGAGCGGAAGGCTCAGGTGCGTGCTCGGTTCCGCTTTTGTATCCCTAGTTAGTGTTAAAGCTTTACGGGGACGTAAAGCCCTAAGGTGGGAGTAATGTAAAGACCTGGAAATTTCAAGGGAATATTTCTCTTAACATTCTTTAGAATTTTTCAAGGACGTAGTTTCTGACAGTGCATGATTCTGAGGCCCATTGTGCCCGGAATCATTTTCCGAAGTTTGGCTCAGGTAAGTTCAGTGAACGGACGAGCGAGTTTTTCTATCTTTTGAACCGGTGCTCGGAATGGAAATCTGAGGGCAACGATGAACTCGCAACACCGATAATTGCTTAAGGTGACCTTAAGCGCAGTTGCATTTTTGTCACATGAGGTGGTTAATTTATGGCAATTCGATAAGTCTTAGAAAAATTGTAGTGTTACAATTTATTTTACGTGGAAGTTAATTTCTTCATAGAGAAGTTGGATGTGGGGCCACACCCCACCTAACTTCCCATTAGAGGGTATGACAAAGGGTTGTGGGGTCCGCACGAAATCCCAACCCTTCACCTTCCCTTTAACCCCCACGAACGTCCCCCCATTTAACACCCCTTGTGTTTAAATGTATAACTTTACAACCCCCTTAAACTCCCTTGCTTTTAATGTCTCAACGCCCCATTAATCTCCTCTTCTATTAAGTTTGTTAGATCCTCTTATTTTGTGTAACTCTTCACCTTTTCCTTCCACCAATAATTCATGCCAACATGCCTCAAATAATGAGATTAGTCTCTTCATTTGTTTAATTATGTGGTTTGGTTTGAATTTTAAATTTTTTGTGGTGTGAATAAAAATAATATCATAAGATATTATTTTGAGTTAGAGTTTTTGGTGTGTGAGAAAACTTTAGAAAATTCCTAGAGTTTTTGGGAGAGCTTTGGTGTGAAGAAGAAGAGAACTTTCCTTCGACGAAGAATGACACATCTTCAACGAAGAATGGTTATTATTCGATGAAGAACACCTTCCCTTCAACATAGAACGACTCAACATCCACGGTTCTCCATCCTCTTCTTCCATAGCAACAAGTGAGGAGATGTCCTTTCCTCCTCGGACGCACCCCGACATCCACAGAATCTACGTCCGACCCCGGGACACCGTTCTCTGCGACACCCGACGTGCGATGTCAAATATCCATGTAGGGGAATTTATTTGGTGTTCTCTTTTCTTTTGAGAAAAGAACGACGAGCATGGACCAACCAATTCCAGGTTGATCCATAGATCGTTCATTCATGCGGTTTGATACTGAGGATTTTTGTTTTTGTCCGTGAATTATTTCGTACCGTACGTCGACTTCTAATAGATGGCCGCTTGCTATCATTATAACGGGAGGTGGTCGGACAGCACGAACATGGCCGACCCCCCCCCCCTTGTTGTTGAATTTGTTGCGGCACGTGAAAGGCAGCGCGGTGTCGTTGCACCGCGCGGAAATTATGAGGAAGGGATAAGAAGTGTGGCACTATCACGTCGCGCTGATGAAGTTGAACAAGCCACGACGCCATCGCGCCGCGCCGGAAAATGAAAAATGAAGTCGCACGGGCGTTGTGGGATCTTTGCAGTGAAGGTCTGGTCCAGGGATGATCACTGGCGAAGACCGCAGACGAATCGGACCACCAGAGCCTGTCTGGTGGTCCGCAGAAGCCCCCGCCGACGCGCCACGCCGGCGCGGCAGCATCGGCGGTCGGGGGCGGCAGCCACCGGGGCGCCGCCAGAAGAATCGGCCGCGGCTGAAGCCGCGACGGCGGAGCACGGTCCTGCGACTGCGCGGGACCGGAGGGGGGGGGGTGGGACGTGGCCGGATGCCTCGTCCGCTCGCACGGGCGGCCCCACGTGGGGCCATAGTTCATCACGTGGAGGCAGCGCCTCGCTCTGCTCCGCTCGGTCGTAACCGGCCGGGCCGGGTCGGTCAGGGCCCAGACCCCCCGTATTCGGATAACTTTCGGTCAAATGCTCATATCATGGGATACCGACCTCTGATCTATGCATCGTCAGCGGAGTTGTGATCCTTGAACTGGGACAGTCATTTTGAAATATTACACTCAAGGTATCGGAATACTTTGTGTTTTGCCGGGTTGGTTCGTGCACGGAACCAACCGGTCCCTCGGAGCGGAAACGCTCAAAACTTGAACTCTGGACGTCCGATTGACGCGCCGTCGACATTGATTGATTCCTCTAAGTGAGACAGATCTTTTGGCTTACTCTGCTCGAGGTTTGGATGTCGTCATGGTGCGGTCGGGTTGGTTTGCTCACGAAACCAACCGGGCCCCTGGAAAGAAAAAGCTAATAACTCACAGACCGAGCGTCCGATAGATGTGTCGTCTGTCTCGTTGAATTTATCTTGATGAGACGGAACTTTTGGCATACTTCACCCGAGTTTTGGTTGCTGTTGGATAGTGGCCGGGTTGGATTGTACCCGAAATCGAACAGGGCCCCTAGAACAGAAAAGCTGATATCTTTCAGTCCAGACGTCCGTTTGACGAACCATCAGTGGAGTTGGTGATCACGTTAAGAAACGGTCCCTATGAGTATACCCTGTTATAGTTCGGGGTACAGTTGAGATACGGCCGGGTTGGTTCGCACACGAAACCAACCAGGCCCGGCGACGAAAAGGCTAGTAACTCACAAATCGGGCGTCCGATTGACGCGCCGTATGTTGCCTTGAGACCCCTATGATGAGAAGGTTCATTGAGATACTTCTTCGTGGGACGTTGAGATACTTGGAGTGTCGACATGTAGCTCGCGGAGCAGACCCTCCCAGAGATGAGCGTGCGGAGTACGAAGACCGTGTATCTGGCTGAGACCTGACGACTGCTTGACCGACTTGACTTGGAGTGAGTCGAGTAGCCCAGTGGACGAAGCACTACTTTGTGAGGTGCAGACCCATGGTGGATAGGGAACTACCTATGTGACAGTGCAGACCCGCGGTACTCGTACGGAGAGTACCTCTCCAGGCTACTAGGGGGAGTGCACTACTGTGTTTGTGTGGCATACCCCAGCAGGAAACACTACTGTGTTTGGGTGGCTGACCCAGGGTACTCGATAGGAGGAGTACCTCAGCAGTCTTAGGTTAGTGAGCAGTACCTCGTAGTCGTGACAGGACCAATGTACACTCTAGAGACAGGGGCTCTTCAGCAGTTACTGTTTCGATAATGAAAATCCTGGTTTGAGATGAGACTTTTGACCTTTGTGTTTACCTCATGATTGAGATGGGTCACTTGATAACATAGGTATTTGTATGGGCATATACATGGGTAGTGGTTATCCGTTGATTTCATTATCTTGTTGTTTTCCTCAAGATTGAGATGGGTTACTTGATAACTTAGGTATATGCATGGGTATATACCTAAGTAGAGGATATCTATCGGGATCTTCTATGTGGTTATCCATGTTGGTTTTAGTGAGACCTTGAGGGTCTCGGGGTCCCTACTGAGTATCGTTATACTCACCCCTGCATGGGCTATGCCCGCACCTCATTGTGTTGGTAGCAGACGACGGGCAGTGCTGACGGAGGCCGAGTGTTCGAGGACTGGACGGTACCCGGAGGTGGACTACCCGATGAGTCAGTACCCAGAGTTGGACTAAACGACGAGTCAGTATCTAGAGGTGGACTTCATGGTGAGACGAAACTCGGAGGAGGTTGACGGGCCAGATCGTTGTGGAGGCTATATGTACCTACCCTTCAGGTAGGATTCATGGTGGACGATCCAGGAGTTGCGCCCTCTGTACCTACCCTTCAGGTAGGATCCAAGGAGGACGAACCAGGAGCCGCTTCTGTTCTTCCTGCTATTGTCTTTTTCTGTTGTAATTTGTTCAGTTGTAGTTGTACTTTCATTTGGGTTTGTATTCTGGCCCATTTACCTTTCAGCACTTCTCTTTGTACTTAGTGTTTTACTTCCACTTGTACTTTGTGGTGTTTTGTTTACTTTTATAAGGCAATGACTTCCAAGTTATCGGGATTTACGCTTTTGGTGGTAGTCACCAGCCCCTGGACTATGGAAGGCGGGCTTGGGGTAGTCACGACACGGGTCCCGAGGAAGGGTCGTGACACAACACCTACAGGACCAGCTCCGAGCAGATTCTCATGACTCCTAACATCCCGATGTGGTGGTGATCAGCAAAGCCCGCCATCCAGATATGGCGTCAGTTAATAGGTAGGCACGTCTCCCTACCAACAAAGGCCAATGAATCGATATGGTGGGAAACCAATATATGCAGGGCTAGCTCCCTACTAATGTAAGTAAGGTCTTCCATCCCGATGTGCGGCCAACGGAGAGAAAAACCGGCAATTCCCGGCATAGGGGCCGATTCGTTCACCTGCCCCGACATAGTAGAATTTTCAGTACCCACTGACCACCAGAGGACCGAAGCAGGATATTCCTACTCCGATATCAGAATGGGACATTATACCCATTCCAGCCAAAGATTTCTCTCTACATATCCTAGAAATGATGGAGGAGAAGGTATGGATCCCAGATCATATCTTGAAGACTTGTCAGAATGTAATTGCGTCAGCGGAAAAATCCAGGACTCGGGACTGTGAGCCCATCTCCCCAATAAAGGCGAATCATCTAAGAGATGAGATAGCCATCTCAGAGCAGATCTACATCCCTGCATCTTCTCAGGAGGGTCATTGGCCATATTCCACGATTCAATGGCAACCAGATCGAGCAGCTCACTCATTCCAACAGGGGGACACCCGTCCATCAAGGTGGATGCTCTAGAGCATGCATATATCCCTTCTAAAAGTCAAGATATTCATTGGAGTATCTTGGAAACATCACGGGACCCAATTAGAGAGGGACTCAAAGGTAAAGGTCGTTATCAACATCAGACGGTCCTTGCTTCCCACAAGAAAGCGCCCCGAATGCGCCGAAGGCAGCTGGAAAATAAAGAGAGGGTTCATGACTCCACTATGCTGGAAGATGGGGTTCCCAATTCCTCTAAGAACATATAGAAGGATCAGAACCTTAACCACCCATTACCATATTATGGGAGTGGAAGTTGCAGTTGCAAAAGTCCTCCCTACAATATTTCTACCATCAGATATGAAGGTCCTCCCTAGAGCACCCGTGGTGGCCTCCCCCACAGTCATATAACGATCGATCACGAGAGCTCCTCTTTTGATGCGGGTCACGGTAACCCTCCACGTGACCAGAAGATCGAGCAGAAAGAAGGTCCACCACTTTTTGTGGTCCTCCGTGAAAGTCCTCCCTGGGGTATACACTACAAACACTCCCCATGCAGCGGGACAACAGATTACGATTGTAGTCCTTGATATTGTAGTCACAACTGTGGAGGCCCTCCCCACAATGACGTCTCATCATGACAAGAAGGCCCTCCTTTTGTCATGGCTTACCATGAAGTTCCTCCACAAGTGTCACGTTGAAATGACACTCCATGCAGCTGGGAATCAGATCAATATGGTAGTCCCCACCATTCTAATAACGGAGGTCCTCCCCATAGAGACTTCAAGCTTCGAGAAGGTCCTCCCCTCGTTGCGGTACATTCTAAAGGACCTCTCAAGGGTGTTCCCCATAGACATTCTCCATGCGGCAGCTGTGATGGTAGTCCTCACCATTACGACAGCTATGATGGTAGTCCTCGCCACCACATCCGCCATTGCGAAGGTCCTCCCCGCAATGGGCCCAAGAAACAAGGAGGTCCTCCCCTTGTTGAAGTGTGTCTATAAGGTCCTCCCCAAGATACACATCGAACATCAAACCATGATGGTCATACTCACCATGATGGTAGTTGTTGCGAAGGTCCTCCCCGTAACAACACTGCATAGCCATATGGTCCTCCCCTTGCGGTGACATGCCTTGGATGTCCTCCCCATGGTATATACTGTAATAGTCCTCTATGGAGTGAGGCGTCAAGCAGTAATGGTATTCCCCGCAACTGCGGCCGCCATTGTGAAGGTCCTCCCCACACTGACATATCATATCGACAGGAAGGAGATCCCCCTACCGAATCAAGAACAAAAATCCCTCATATGTCGAGGCACTCAGAAGGATGGGATCAAGAATGTAAGATTCCTAGCTAGCCGCCAACGACATTATTCTTCAACTAGAAGACGGTCCTGGGCCACATTCATCTTCTGAACCACCCCGGAATCACCTAAGTGATGATTCAATACCTTTCGGCCCCACTACCTCTGTCCACACTATCAGTGAGCATCTCAGCTAGGCCGATCAGGTAGAGGAATCGTTAGCGGAGGAGTATGTCGACATGTTGCACCTGAGGAAACAACTAGCCATGGATTACGTACCAGTTATGTTTTGGCCCACGACCACCTCTCAATTCGACAAACCCATAAAGTTGTCAGAAAAATGTGTGCACGACATCCGTTCCAGTATATGGACAACCCTTCACCAGTTGAGATCAAACTTCCTGCCCTATGATGGGTATTTAGACCATTTTAAGACAATAGGAGACCTCCAACATCACATCGACTTGGAAGCTCTTCCTTCGGAACGACAACCATGACCTGAGAGGCGTAAAGGAAACCCTGAGTTAACCTGCCTCCATGCACTACACCACCTGCACCACCTCAATGACGACGCTCTAACACGATTCCATATCAGGGGGTGGGGGGACACATGGAGCTCTCCATTTCACTCCTCTCCCAGTCCAGAAGAACCAGTTTGGCATAGTGTCTTGCAATTTCGTCACGTCAAGATAGAAATCGAGTGGGGTCCCTGTTCAGGAGAGCCGACACACCCAACAAAGATAGGCCCTGAGTAAGTCCCAGAAGAGTTAGGTCCGATGGGAACAATCCATTCAAGAACTACTAAATCAGGCTACCGAAAGCATACAACAGGCCTCTCTCCTAAGAGAGGCCAATCATCAGTCATTGCCTGCCTCCCCGGAGGGGATTGATTCAAAGGAGAACTCGGCATCTGATCCGGTTCACCCTCAAATCGGGGCACACGAGATCAAGAAGGTAGTGATAGTAGCAGCCACTACCGCAATCCAGGGTCTAGCCCAGCCTGCAGGGCTGGGGGCATTTTTAACAAAAAATTCCCCCGTAAGACCAATAAAAATGGGAAGAGACTCAACGTTCAAGGAATGGAGCCAACCCCAGCCCTCAGGGCTGGGGTCTTTTTTACCACCTCAACAACAACCTCCCCCATGAGAATTAGTATTCTCTCATCTATGGAGGACAGCCATAAGAGGAGGTTCCTGCCCTATCCCGTCCTTTGAATCATCGTCCCCTCCAAGAGGGAGGCATACCGTAAGGGCGCATCAAAGAACTCACCGCATCACCCTTCATCAATGAGCCCGAAAACGATCCCGTGACAGGAAGGAGAAGACCTGTAAAAGGGGAGGGATATTCTCTTCCTATATAGAAGATGACATCTTCTCCACCTAGTGATACGAATCCATCAATGTCATAGAGGTTAACCCCATGGGTAATGCCGAAGATGGTGCAAATCTGGATGGATCGGGAGATGATGGTTCCATTGAGGCGGTGATTCACGATAAACCAGCAGGTGTGCACACCTGAAACCAGAGGGCCTCCCTAAATATGGCCGGCCTTCCAACTAACCCTCCCCCACTTACCCTGCAAGCTTCAAACAAGGATAAGAACAATGGATCAGTTACCCTTAAACCGCCTCCTTCTCTCAATAAAAACGACCCAGTTATGATAAAAGAGAGATTCGCTCGGCAGGAAGAGGAAATGATGGAATTGAGGCAGCTTAACATTAAGCTACTCCAGAGGAACCGTCTTATTGAAAGCACTTCCCAAGAAGATCCACACCTTGCACTCCCCGCAAGTGCATCTCAAGGACGAAGTCCTGCCCTGGAAAGAGAAGCACAATCATGGATCCCGCCCAATGTATAGCTCAGCCCGTCCAACTACCTGAACGTGGATCCGGATGAATACCGAGACTTCCCTCCACTCAGGAAGCAACTGGAGCGAGAACTTCAGAACCCTCCGAAGGTGTTGCAAATGGTATCGGTACCCTTGGTTTCGGCCGAGCCGGATCCTCATGCAATGCCTTGGGATACACCTTACCATTACTGAGATCAACATGATGTAAACCAGGGTCTCACCAACACTATCGAGGCACTAACAACTCGATTGGAAGTGAGGTAAGGTCAACGCGCTCTGATACAGCTAGATAAGATAACCTACCCAGATTGGGTGAGCAACACACCTACTCCACCCAATTTTTGGTACCATGTATTCCCTATATTCAATGGATCGGGTGATCCGGAACAACATTTGATTCACTAAGTGTCTTATTGTGACCCCATGATGGGAACTCCAAAACAACATGAAGCAGTGAAACTCAGATGCTTCGTGCGGACCTTGTAAGGATCTGTCTTGATCTGGTATACGAGTCTACCAGACCAGTCATTAAAAAGCTGGGAAGAACTTCGGCAATAGTTCCTACAGCACTTCAGCTCAACGCTTCCTAAAACAATGGTCAGCGACCTCTAGAATTGCAAGCATAGGGAGAACAAGAGGGTCTCAGAATTCATCGCCAGATGGAAGGCTCTGACCTACTCTATGAAAAGGCTGATTCCCCAAGAAGGCATGCTCACTATATGCATTGATATCTGTTGAGATGAGCTGCGAACACCACTCATACATGTGGAGTGCACCATTGGCTTCAACCATCTCGCTTCCATTTCCCGAAGAATTGAGGAATCCCTATGACATACTAATATGATGTCCTGAATAGCCTCACAGGCTGCTGCAAATAGAGCAGCAAGAGCTGAAGCATCCTCTGTCATGCGCAAGCCAGCCCCTGCGCCCGCTCCACCGCCTAGGCCTCCAACAAATTATCAAGGGCCCCCCTGGATATTAGTGGCCTCCTTCACCCAAGTGGGACGATCAGAGAGTATCGACGCAGGACTAGTTAAAATAAAGGAGATGCAATGTATACTCATTCGGAGAGGACCAAGTCTGCAGCTACTTCATCGCCGCCATGAATTGCAACATGCTTCGCCTCCCGTAACCAAGAAAGCCCGAATAAGTTAGCTGCGATGAAATTCCAGATTACTTTCCCTACCATTGAATGTTGGGGAACAATATCCAAGAATGATTCGTCTTCAAAGACCTCCTGCAATGGATGGTAGACTCCGGGCAGGTTGACATGGGACACCCACAACACATGTGACAAATATTTCTACCACCAACTATGATAAAGGGGAGTGGCGGAAGGAACTCACCAGTAAGAAGGGGTAGAAATTTGACTTTTGGATAACTCAGAAGACTGTCAATCGGGATCAGGGCATACTCCGAGCTCAACTACAACAACCGGTGATTCCGCCAACAGTCCGTAAAACTGCACAATGTGCAATATAGGCCTCGCAGCCCTCCACGAGCTAGTCATCGAGGTGTGATCAAAAATAGAGGAGATGAGCGCGAGAAGAGTAGTCCACAACGAGGCTGAAGTTAGTCCCGACACTGTCATATTTTATGCTCTCAAATTTGGTGCCACAGGCACCGACCAACCAAACGACACTAACAGGGACAACCAACCAGGTAGAGCTGTCACATGATGAGGAGCTAATCATTGGTTCCATCAATGTCATCCATCTAATGGAATCATTCCCAAATGAAGGTCATGTTTAGGAAGTCGAGTTCCTAACACAAGGGACCTGGAGGAGGAATTGTAGAGGCAGGGGATACCAGGGGAGGCGCAGTTGCGGCCAAAACCAACCCTATGGTTGGACCCCGGCCCATACCGTTAATATCTCGGAAACCTGTGGGAGGGCCCTTCACCGGACTCAGCAGGAGAAAGAATATCCCTCTGTCTCCACAAGTAGCCACTCTAGCCCTGTCTTTCTGCAGTACCCATTAGAGGAGGAACAAGTTTCTAGCCGCCTAGTGCGCACAAACAGACCAGATGGGCCTTTTTCGCAAAACGTGAGGACACCATCGACATCTGACCCCGTGGCCGGTCCCTCCTCGTCACATAACCCATCCCCAAAAGTTCCTTCTATGACTCTCTCACCAATGGATAAGCATATGCTGCTGGAGTAGAAATACGACATCCTTAAGAAGCTGGCGCCAATACCTGCAAAGCTGTCAATCCTGGATGCCCTGAGTTTTTCAGCAGACCTCAGGGAGGTGCTTATAGAATACTTGCTTATCCCCCACGAGTTTCAAGCCGAGGTAGCCTCCATCGAGATTTACTAGATGGTGACTGGCCTGGCTGAATGCAATGCGGTGATTTCCTTCACCAATCAGAATGAATATGTCATCATGCAAGGAGACATCAAACCACTATATGTTTCTGGTACATTAAATGATGTCGAGATCCGGAAAGTATTCATTGACAACGGCTATGGATTTAAACTCATTCCTCTACGAACACTCCGTAAGTTGGGCTATAGTGAGGATGATATAATACCCTCATCCACAACACTGTTGGGTTATGATAATATTGAACAGAGGCCAATGGAAAAAATCAAGCTAAAAACCCATTTTGGCGACCTTGTTGCCTACTCGGAATTCTTGGTGGTCCGGAAGAACACAGCATTCAAGGCCCTTCTAGGAAGGTCGTGGCTCCATAAGCACATAGAAATTCCTTCATCCTACCACCAGTGTATTAAGTATTCCATCAATGGAAAAGTGGGACATTGCACACTGACAAGGCCCCTTTCGAGATCTCTGAGTCACACTACTTTGATGCTGGATTTTATGAGCAAAAGAAGAAGAAGCCTTCAATCGATGGAATCGACTGGATCCATACTTCAAATAGTCTGGGAATGGTTCCTGATGACCCCCTCTAGGAGCTCAGTGAAGACTACATACTTCCCATTAACCATATTGAAGGTAGGGAATCAAGTCTGGACACATACTCAGATTTCCTTATGACATCAGCCATGACGCTGGAGCATGAAAAGAAAGAGATGACTCCTAACCCACAATCTGAGGGTGAATACTTGAGCAGGGACTCCCATGATGCCTCGCCTCCAGACTCCCAAGAGCCCATGCCATGAACTCTCCCCCCATCGGATCAGAAAGATGATAATGAGGGGGAAGAAGATGAGGAAGATCTTAGGTATACACCTCCCACATTTGAGGAAGCTATTTCCACCACTGTGGATGAGCTCAGGGAAATAAAACTGGGTATCGAGGAAGACCCAAGGCCCACTCTCATTAGTGCATCCATGTCTCCTGAGGAGCATAAGTTATATACCTCTTTCCTGAGGCAACAACAAGATATTTTTTCATGGAATTACACATAAATTCCGAGACTCGATCCCGAAGTGGCGATGCACCATCTGGGTCTGCCAGAAGACAACCGGGGCTACAAACAAGCCACCAGGAGGATGCAACCCACACATGCTACCAAAATAGTGGCTGAAGTCGATAAGATTATTAAATAAGGCTTCATTCAGGAGGTCCAATATCCCATTTGGTTGGCCAACATTGTCCCCGTCAAGAAAAATAATGGACAAATCCCCTTCTACAACGATTTCAGAGATCTCAATCAGCACTGCCCGAAAGATGATTTCTTGGTCCCGATCACCAAGTTATTAATCGACGTAACAGCTGGGTATGAGGCCCTCTCCTTAATAGATAGTTATTCTAGATATAATCCAATCTAGATGGCCCAGGAAGTCGAAGAAACCACTACCTTTAGGGCCCCTCAAGGAGTATTCTATTACACTGTCATGCCCTTTGGTCTCAAGAACGTTGGAACCACATATCAACGCACCATGCATCATATCTTTAAACCGTTCCTGGGGTGATTCGTCGAATTCTACGTGGATGAATTGGTGGTAAAATCAAGAAAGTGCTCAGATCACCTATCATACCTTGAAAATGCCTTCAACAAGATCCGACAACATAGCCTGATGTTGAACCCCTTGAAATGTGCCTTCGGGGTTACCTCAGGGAAATTCCTTGGCTTTGTCGTACGCCATCATGGCATCAAAGCCGACCCTGAAAAGATGAAGGCTATCCTTGGCTTGCTAGCTCCCAGCAATCTCACTGAGTTGAGAGGACTCCAGGGAAACTTGGCCTACATCAAGAGGTTTATAACCAACCTGGAAGAAAAATGTTTTCCCTTCAACAGGTTAATGAAAAATGGGGTTACGTACCAATGGACAAATGATTATCAACAGCAGTTTGACACCCTAAAGAGGCACCTCTTAATACCACCAGTGCTCATGCCCCCAGTTGAAGGGAGACCTATTATCCTATATGTGACGGCCTTAGAGCAGTCATTAGGAGCCTTCCTCACACAAAAAAATGATGTCGGCAGTGAAAACAGTCTCTATTACCTCAGTCGAACCATTATCGATGCTGAGTCTCGATACTCAAACATCGAGAAGAGTTGTTTGGCCTTGGTATTTGCAGTTCAAAAACTACGACATTATCTGCAGCATCATGAAGTCCATTTGGTCTCACGTATTAACCCGCTCAAATACATCCTCAGTCGTCCGATTTTGACCAGGCACCTGTCCTGATGGGTAGTCATCCTGCAAAATATTGACATCCGGTTTGTGCCTCAGAAAGCCATCAAATGTTATCAATTATCATATTTTCTAGAAGATCACCCCTCTATTGGGACCACCACACCGAACGTCGAGCTACCAGATTATGAAATCTTCACGGTTCAAGAGGAGTTCCCAACATGGGAAATGTATTTCGACGGCGCATCCCGAAGCCTGAGGGGGAAGAGGATGGAGGATCCCAAACTTAACAAAGTGGGTTTGAGAATCATACTCATGTCACCAGAAAAGGCAGTTTTTCCATATTCCTTCTTCCTATCAGAAGGATGTACGAACAATGAATTGGAGTATCAAGCCCTCATTACAGGCCTGGAGGTCACACTCTAGGAACAAATACAGTACCTTATGGTAAAAGGAAACTCGGAACTGGTCAACAAGAAAGTCAATGGTGACAATGCTCTCAAAAAGGAGGAGTTGGTTCCCCTATTTGACCATGTCCAAGGGTTAATGGAGGAATTCTCCATAGAACCAACATTGACCTATATTCCACGGTCTCAAAACGCCCAGGCCGATGCATTATAAAATGTAGCCATAGCCCTAGCTGACCCAGATCGGGATGAAATAATCACCAGTATTTCTCATCGTCGAGTGGTCTTGCTGTTTTTTCAGAATAAGACGGAAGAAATTAACGAATTTAGTCATGTAACTGAGCCATATTCTCCTACCACAGGCTGGATGACCCCCATTACGAACTACCTTCAAAGGGGAGAACTTCCATCAGATAGGGATGAACGAGAGAAAATACGTAGAAGGGAAATCAACTTTGTCCTATATGGCAGAACGGGCCAACATGAGGTCCTATATAAACAAGGCCTCAACAGAGTCCTTCTGCAATGCATTGAGGGAGAGGAAACTGCGGCCGTCATAAATGAAGTACATATCGGAGTATGTGGAGTGCATCAGTCGAGGTCT
Organism: Viscum album; assembly: GCA_963277665.1. Taxonomy (NCBI): domain Eukaryota; kingdom Viridiplantae; phylum Streptophyta; class Magnoliopsida; order Santalales; family Viscaceae; genus Viscum; species Viscum album. The sequence continues at coordinate 934,992,343 of OY728141.1, forward strand.
AAGCTTTCCCATCAGGTTTTAAGGCTTGGGTACTATTGGCCCACCATGACACGAGATTGTGAGCACTTCACCGCGAAATGACACTCCGTCCAAATTCATGCTAACTTCATTCACCAACCCCCGGAGTTACTTCATCAGGCCAAGTACTATTGGCCATTTTCAATCTGGGGAATGGACATCGTGGGAGCATATCCTCCAGCCACAGCCAAACAGCTGATGTATATTCTCACAGCAACCGACTTCTTCTCCAAATGGGCAGAAGCTGTACCCCTCAAGGAAGTCGGAGTAAGAAACATTGTCTGCTTTGTGAAATCCAATATCATCACCAGATTTGACATCCCTCATACCATATTGACGGACAACTGCACCAACTCACACTTGGATGAATTGGTGAAATTTGACCAAGAATATGGTATCATGGTTAACCACTCATCCCGCTACCATGCAGCGGCCAAAAGACCGATAGAGGCTTTCAACAAGACCTTCTCGAACATTCTTCAGAAAATGGTGGACAGAGACAAGAAATATTGGCCAGATTAGCACTTTTATGCATTGTGGGCGTATCAAACCACAATCTGCACCGCTACTCGGGCTACTCCGTATACATTAGTATACGGAGCAGAAGCAGTCCTGCCCATTGAGCTCCAATTACCCTCGCTCCGTGTTTCCATTTGTGGTCAACTATACAACGATGATCAGTCAAAAAATCATCTAGGTGAATTAGAGTAGCTAAATGAGATGTGGTTGCACATTTTGCATCATATGGAAGTATATCAGAACTAGATCGCATGAGCCTTCAATAAAAAGGTTCATCTTTGGTCATTCTTGGAAGGAGAATTAGTGTTGGTCCTCTCGACCCCAATGATACCTGGAAAGAAAACACCAAAGCTGGAGCCCAAGTGGGAGGGACCATACGTTATACACATGGTATACTCCATCGAAGAATAAGCCCTGATCTCCATGGATGGGCATTTCACTACTGCTCCTACAAACATGAGATTTCTGAAGTTTTATTTCGCATAATCAAAAGCAGTTTTTGTCCAAGCTATAGGATGTTAAACTGCCATGTCCCAATGGTCCAAACTCTATGACCCTAAACAAAGAGTATTTCAACCTCGTCGCACAACGTTAAACTTCACGGATGTCGAAGAACTACGTATAGCTTGATTCTTACCTTTACAGGATACGTAGGGATGCCATGATCCCACATCCTGGCCCAGCCACCCCTAAGAGAAGGATTAAAAATTCACTTTTCCCCCGTGTACGTACCAGACCTGGACAGGGTGTATTATATTTCAGAGAACTACGTACGGCTTGATTCTTGCCCTTGCAGTATTTGTAGTGATTCCAAGGTCCCCCATCCTAGCCCAACTTCCCACAAATGAAGATTAAGAATGTCCTCTTCCCTCGTGTATGGACCAGACCTACACAGGGTGTATTTCTCATACTTACCGCACAACATTAAACTGCACAGGTAAGAAGGAATAAAATTCCATTTTCCCCCGTGTACGGACTAGAACTGCACGGGGTGAATTATTTTTCAACGAACTACGTATGGATTGATTCCTACCTTAGCAGGATACGTAGTGATTCCAGGGTCCCCCCATCCTGGTCCGTCCTCCTTAAAAAAATGCCCCTTCCCCAGTGTATAGACCAGACCTTCATGGGGTATACTATAGAAAGAACTACATGAGGCTTGATTCATGCCCTCACAGGATATGTTGCGACGCTGGGATCTTATCTCCTAGCCCAACCACCAATAAAATTGTCCGTAATGCATGACATTAAACTGCACCGTCCAATTTCCTTACCGCATGATGTTGAACTGCATAGAATCCTCCTTTCACGATGGCCCATCCTCGTCCTCACCGCACGACATTAAACTGCAGGGGCTCCGTCCTCACCGCACGACGTTAAACTGCATGGGCTCCATCCTCACCCCATGACGTTAAATTACATGGGCTCTGTCCTCAACACATGACATTAAATTACATGGGCTTCATCCTCACCACACGATGTTAAACTGCACAGACCTCATCATGACCCACTTGAGGCATATGAAAAAACGGGACGAGAATACTCCTTGAAAATTTGGATGTATCCTCTCCATACATCAGACTCCACAACCCAGATAATCACGGATCTTCATAATCATCCATGGACATCATAAGTGGAAAGTCATTGACCTGAGGACACCTTTGCATGACTATGCATACCATTCCCTTAGCGGCTCTACATATTGATAGCCCCTGGCCCGTCTACCAAAGGCATGATTTCCTTATGTGATACTCTTCCTAGCTCTGTACACTTACCAGCCTAAGATCCCCCACATCATATCTTCTGACCTGGGAAACTCAGAGTTATAGTTTACACCCTCAATCCCCCACCTTGTCCAGAGTATACCGGAGCATGTTAACTCAATTATCCGTTGAGTGATTGTGGAAATAGTCACCCAATGGTCCGAACTCTATGACCGTGAAACTAAGACTACTTCGTCCTTACCGCGTGACATTAAACTGAACGGAATAAAGGTACAACCCATGTGCCAGATAACTCAGTGTAGGGAACTCTCTGAGATTTAACAGTAGATAGGGATGAACGTCCCCGACATGTCCAAATATTTTCATACCAAATGATAGACTCTCTGGCCCGTCCAATCGCGGATCTTCATAATCATCCATTTCCATCGAAAGTGGAAAGTCATTGACCCGTGGAAACCTTTGCTTGACTATGCATACCAAGTTCTCAGAAGCTCTGCATATTGATAGCCCCTGGCCCGTCTACCAAAGGAATGATTGCCTCAGGCAATGCTCTTCCAAGATCCGTAGGCTTACCGGCCTTAGAGCCCCCATATCATCTCTCCTGATCCAAGAAGCCCCAGAACCATGGTTTACACCATCAACCCCACTCCATGTATTGGACATGCCGAGATATTTGGGACCAGTTACATTCTAATCAAGAATGTCCTCTGTAATGACATCCTTACGACATGACGATTAAAACTGCATGGAACATGTCTTTGCTGCTTGGAGCAAAGCTGCGAAGACCAAGAACTAAACTTCCAGTGAAATGCCTCCAACTACAAGAATTTTTACGGATTTAAAAATTCCCCCTGTCCTTGCTGAACAACATTAAACTGCACAACATCTTTAAAAAAATGCTCCCTGTCCTCACCACATGACGCTAAACTGCATGGAATTTGAAATACTCAGATGACCATACTGTACGATGATAAAGTGCACAGTAATAAATCTTAATAGTTCCCTTCCTCATCACCGCATGACATTAAAATGCACAAAAGTCATCCTTGATTCATGATGTTAAACTGCACAGCATCTTTAGAAATTCCTTCTCCCTCCCCGTATGATATTAAACTACACGGTCGAGCCTATCATGGGTTCAGTCAGGAATGGAGGATTTCCTCTATCCCTCAGGGCACGGGCCAGACCTGCACAAAACACCGTCTCACAACAGCTTGATAAGGGATGACTTCATCCATTCCCGGGATTCTTAGCCTAGACGTTTCTCCCATATCCAGGCACCCAATTTTCATAAACCATACTTTGTACCCATAAAAAGCCAAACTCTCGTAAGCCACCCTTGGTGGTCCCGAATCACATCTTCCCTTAAGTTTCCTGGCTATCAGGAGAATACTGTCATTGACCTAAGGAAACCATTGCATGACTATGCATAAAATGCCCTCAGTGGATCTGTATATGGATTTCCCCTGGCCTGTCTACCAAAGGCATGTTTTCCTTAGGCAATGCTTCTCTCTGTACACCTCCTAGCCTCTGAGCCCCCACATCCACCATGGGATTCAGAAATCCTTTGTGCTACAGTTTACCAACCTCCTTCATAACCCTACCTAGATATGGTGGAATGTATCTGATGAGATTATCGAGAACCAAGAGAATCCGTTCCATTTTAAATGATGTCCCAGCTGCATGACTTTAAACTGCGCCAAGAATCAACCGTCTTTACGCTAAATAAATGCGTTAGAATGTGGACCCTGCATCCACACTCTTGATTTAGACAGATGTTCCCCAAAACCTTTCATATGTCACACACCCTTTCTAAGCCACCCTGGTGGTTTTCATAACTCTTCAACCCACCCATGGTGGTTTTCCTATGTTGGGATTCCATGGAGTCGTCAAACCAGCAGAAATGGACAACCATTGACTTAAAGACCCTTTGCATGACTATGCATACCATGCCCCTAGTGGCTCTGCATATTGATCGCCCATGACCCGTCTAACAAACGAAAGTCTTCCTTAGGCGATGCTTTTCCTACCTCTGTACACCGATGTGGCTTTTATGCCTTGAGACATGCCCTTCATGTCATTTAAATCTAATCATATTCCCCTCACGTGTGTCTGAAGGGTATTGAGACATCTTTTGATCAACCAAACCTCATCGGGGCCCTCACCCCACCATATATGGTCAAAGTTGTTCGACCTAAAACATCAGTGATTATAGTCTTGTCGGTGTGACATTAAAGCGCTCAAAAAATGAGGCACAAAGCCCGTTAGGCCGAAAACCTGAAAAGGAAAACCTAAGAAAAATTAGGGCCATACCCGCTGGGTCCACACCAAATGGGCCCAGGCAAGAATTGGGGTATGAACAGATTAGACAAACAGGTTGTGCGGTTCTTCTAAAAAACTCTAGCAATAGTCAAACTATGCTCGCTGGATCCCATGGTCCAGGCAAAAATTAGTACTTGTTGTATTTTATCATTTTCTTGAATTATGATTAAATCTGATTCAGTAAGTTGTTATTTATGAAAAAAATGTTTTCATAACAATCATGTTTTATAGCAAGGAATGATCAATATAGAGTTTATTCCATTTGGACAAGAAGGGAGGACATCCACAAGTTGGAGCCTCTCCCTCATCGAAATAAAAGAGGTAAGACAGAATGGATAGAAATGGCTCTGGTAGTCACAAAGGAGCCTGGCTCACACTCTCCATCAGATCAAAAACCATGTGGAAAAGGTTATTGAAAGTCTAATGTAGCACACCATTCTCCCTGGCCTCAACTTCGGCCACCGAATGGGTATGCCTCATCGTAATTTAAAGATCGATGATCCCATTCCTGGCTGCTTCATGGTCACTAGTCAAATATGACAACTGATCCTTCAACATCGTTGCTCGAGCTTCGTATTCATGCAGCTTGGTAGATAGGACAGTCTCCAGATCTTGAGAGCTCGTCTCCTGTGCTATCAACTGATTGATCTTCATCATGGATTCCTCAAAGGCTTAGCTCCTGCAATGAGAAGTAGCGAGGTGAGCAAGTTTGTGTTCACTAGAAGAAACTTCTTCATGGTCCATGACAACCTGGAAAGAGAGAGAATGAAACTGCCGATAGTCAAATCCACTTGACCCCAACCCCAGGAAGAGTTGTCAGATAGATTTAGTTTTAGTTGCACTCTCCGGAAGAGGAGTCTCGACAAAAATCTCGCAAATCTGGGGCCAGGCCCACCTGCGCACTGCTCGGTGGTCCGCCATGACACGAGGATCTTTGGTATCCTCACTAGATAGCACGTGAACGAAGTCTAGCATTGAGATCAGTGCAGACATGTGCACGCTAGAAGATGGTTTCGTAGCTGGAAGGTCTAAAGCTTCTAAACCCAGTTTGGGACTGAGAATCAAGTTGCTAAGTCCGGTGTCGGCCAGAAAAACTTCAGGAATTGTCTCACTTGGACGTGAATCCACATGGTCATCCTCATCCACGTCCAAGAAGATTGGGTCCGTCCGAAATTCGGTGGTAGAGGGGTTGGGAGAGGAAAATCCCTTGAGTCTCTTTGCCTGATGAGACATCAGTCGGCCCTCCCTCAGAGTCAATGAGTAAGGTGCGATAGGCACAGAAGTCGCAATGACTCTTAATTTGGGAACCTACCAGACAACCTTCCACCAGATCCCATCGGGATAAACCACCATTGACTGAGAGTGGCTGGGTGAAGTCCTCAAGCCTGAGGAGGGGGGAGGGAAACATGGATTTGCATACACCCAAACTCGTGGAAAAACGATTGGGGCATACAACTCGCACAGAGAAAACTCGTCAATCCACGTGGAAAAAAACCCACCCCGTAGTGAAATCACGTAAGAGCGCTCCTCCAGGATCCCCCTGCAGTTTTCAACCATGACGTCGGAAGGGGTGGAGCAGGGATTGAAAGTGAACTGGGAAAAGTCACTTAGAATATTGATAGCTTCATCCAAGCTAAGGGACTACAAGCGAACTCCAGCTATATAAAGCAGGGTAGGCCGAAAGGTAGGAAGCGGGATGGTCATTGTAACACCAGAGACTTTTATGAGAAATATTTTGTTTTTATGTTATATAAATCATTAAAGGAATATTTCACTACACACAACACTAGCTTGGCTTTATTTACACGCAACCGCGGCCTTCCTCAATAGCTTTCATCGTACGCAATACCGAGTTTCACTAAACAACGATATACTATTAAAATATTATTAAAACTAGCCGTTATGAATAGTAATAACCACTTTTTGAAATTTTATAAATTTTATTTTTCAAAATGGACTTCATTTTTGTATTTGGAATATCGAAACTAGCCTAGGGTGAAATTTTCATAATTTTCTGAAAACATTCAATTTTTGATGAATAGTGAAACCACTAAGCGGTAGTTCAAAAAACAGAATTTTTCATAAAACATTAATTTACCGCTTCTGTGAGACAAATTTAGAAAATCTGAGAGACACGGTTGATGTCAGTAAGTAAAATGTGGTTCAATGAAATGAAAATAATTTTTTGGTGAATAGTAACTTTTTACTTTTATTTACCTCGGTTAAAAGAAAATAGGGTAATTAAGGGTAAATGTGGTATTAGTATTACCCTAACACATATCATAATTCTATTGGATAAGTGTTATTTGACCAAAAACAACCTTAGGAATAAAATATGACCATTTAGGCCCACTTGGATTAGATTAGGACATTTATTATTAATTTATTTAAAGAAGGGATAAAATAGTTAAAATTAAATTTTAATAAGTAATCATTTTTAATATGGGGTTATACATAAGATAAATTCGACTATAAATATTCATTAGAAATATAAACAAAATTTTACTACATAATTGTATTTTAGTGGTAATTTTTAGACATTAAATAGTTTAATTTATTTATGCCACAACGATGATGCAGTAATTATCTTATTAATGAAATATTGACATAATTGATGTTATAAATACCCAAATAAATGTAATATAAGACTTTTTATGAATTAAAATAATTTTCTAGGTTAATATGACATGTTAGTATTGATTTAAGTAACTTGTTTCGAACTAAGCATTATGTTATGATTTTCACAAAAATGAATTACTAAATAGTGTCAAAATTGACCTAAAATAGTTTTTAAAACAAATATTATATTATTAATTGTTATTTTATTCATAAAAATCTAAGGTTCGGCATAATGACATAGATAAGGTTATATATATTAATAATAAAAATTTTTGGATTCGTTTGGCTTGATATAGTATGTTTATTAACCTTATAGTGTAAAACAACAAGAAGACACGGTAAAAGTTAAATTATCTAACTTAAAGTTAAATCTAAATGATAAGGTTAAAATTGATACCTAAACTTGTCTAAATTCTATTTTATGATAGGATTTCGACCCATACCCACCTTATCTTCGAAATATATCAATTTGGAGCTATTAAAAACCGAATTTGACTTTATAATAAAATAATATATTTAGTTATTCCAAAGGTGTCTCTCTCCTCCCTTATAAAAGGGAACCTCCTCCCTCTCTTACTCACACCACATTGAGCCTTCAAGCTCTCCCAAACCCTGCCAATTTCTCCTATCCACTTCCCTAGAGACATCCTAGAGTTCCCGGTCTTCTTTATAGCCCAATTTTAGTGCCCTAAAAGAAGGTCTCAAAGAAGCGCTTCAAAGAAGAGGCAATGCCCGTTACCGATTCTTTCATCTTTATTTCTTCTTCCACTTCTTCTTATTTAGTTGTTTCATTATGAAGTAATAAAATAAGTATCACTCATATACTGATATGTTATTATAAGTATGAGACAACCCTATTTCACCATCTATCCATCCTATGGAAAATGAAATCACCGCGTGTGCGTATGTACGAAATACCGTCTCCACGCCGTGGTGTAATCTATTTTCCACCACCACCTTACTTGGATGGGTATAGTGGTGTAAATAATGAATATATATGATTATTGTAAATTTATATTTATTCTTAAATAGTATAAATACACTCAATACAATTCCACGATCATGGGAATGATATCATCGCTCGTGCGTACGTACGGAATACCGTCTCCACGATGTGATGCGACTCGTTCTACATGATCTTCATTGCATAATGATTATATAAATGAATTGAATGAATGACTATGATATATATTACACTAATAACATTCTGGAAATGAGGTATCTATAACCCAAAAGGAAGAATAAGAATTTATTCGACAAACACGCATAAAAACAAAAAGTAATAAACACCCGAATAACAAGTTGCAATGAAATATTACAAATAATAAGCTAATAATATGATTATATATAATATCATAACAATTAGTATGATTCTGGAATAAATCAAGGACCTTATTTAAATCATTATACATGAGTTTCAGACACTTACGAAGCAAATTGGACCTAAGGTAAGGGAAATATCACAATCTCATTTTTATCCGAGATTGTTTATACTTTGAAATTTATTGGGATGTATTTTATCATCCAAATCCATGTTTCCTCAATATGTAATATTATTTACATCCACCTACAATTTTTTAAATCCAATTTTACCCTTCGGCAAGTTTTTAGTAAAAGATACGAATGGAATCTTTTGTCGTTTTTTGTACGAGGTACTTTTTGACTTTTCCGACAAAAGTATGACAATAATATTTTTTTAACTTATACGGCATGAATGGAAGTTTAAAACATTATTTCCAAAAATCTTCCATTACAAGTTTTCAAGTTTTTTTTAATCAACTTCTTTTAGATTAAAATTGTATGACATGTTAAGAAAGGAAAAATGTTTTTGAAGTAGAAAGGATATTTTCCTCAAGAATGGAGTTCCAGAGTTTTATCAAAATTATTTTCCATCTAAGATAATATATGGTTTTTTTTTCTATCCCTATTATTACTTGGGTTTGATTATGTTGTGATGGAAATATTTTCATGAATTCCTTTATCTTATATGAATTTTTTTATGATGTCACGATGTTTAAGATTCCCATTTTTATTACATGGGTTATGCTATGATGTATGGTTTATGATTTTGTGTCACACATAATAATGGTATCATTATGAGATGGGTGGGACATATATCTCCCTCCAATGAATTGGTTAAAGATTTTATATCTCATGAGATAGACATGGCTGGAATGGCAGGTTAAACCGGTTCAGTGAAACAGGACTGAAATGAGGAGTGAACTCGGTTCAGAAATGGACTTTGTCCACTAAGATAGTCTTGGCAATGAGTCTTGACTAATAAGAAATAATTCTCTATGATTATGTGTGTATTCCACAAAGCTTCATGTTTTAAGTTATGATTATTGTGATTACATTTCACTGCCATGATTTATCCTATGTTATGAAATTATGATTTCTTTTACAGGTTATGATTTCCAAAATGATATGTTCTTATGAATATGATGTGATTGATTTTTGATTTGTTTACCCTTACCGAGCATTTGAGCTCACCCTTTTGTATGTTTTCTTTCCCCAGGCCAGGAAGAATGTTATTATGTAAGATATTCCAAAAGGGACTATATATATGATGAAATAAATGGGAGACAATGTAGATGCTTTATGAACCAGTTGTTTATGTTTCCCCGTTTCTAAAGACACTATACCTATACGGTCCTTTCGTGGTTTTTTTATATGTTGTAATAAGTATGCTTCAATTTTGAAGTATTAAAAATGTATGTAAATTATGGGTCGTTATAGTTGGTATCAGAGGAAAGGTATAGTCAACCATTGGAAACTAGGATGTGAAAGCCTTAGTAAGAATCCTAAGGGTAAGACTAAGCATAGAACACAATCTTAGTGTTTTAGAAATGGCCATGTATAACCTAGTATAAGACCTTAAGTGTGAAATTTTATACTTGATTATGTGGTTTTCCTATTATAATTAGTGTTGCTCACACTATTCTTCTTGGTTTTAGTCAATAGTTGGAACCCGAAGGAACCGTGTTAATATGGAATGCGACGGGGAATGCAATGATTGTCCCCCTGAGTAACCAAATGTTATGGGAGCTGGAATGAAGAATCTTGTAGCCATGTTCACACAACATTCTCAAGCTATGAATCATGCAAGACTTCCAAATGATCAAAGGAAGGTGAAAAATTCTATTGAATCCTTCATGAGGCAGCGTCCACCTTCATTCAGCGGGTCTACTGATCCATTAATTGTTGAACAATCGATTAGTACTACTAAAAAGATATTTTCAGTTCTTCAATGTTCTGAACATGATAAAGTCATCTTAGCAGTGTATCATTTGAAAGGTGATGCTAATCAGTGGTGGAATCTTATTAAGAATATGAGGCAAAGGGATAAAATTTAGTCCATGGAATGGGACGAGTTCAAGAACATATTTTTCAATAAGTACTTCCCTTGTATTCTCTGAACAAATATGGAGAAAGAGTTTCTTGAACTAAAGCAAAAGGATGATGAATCTGTTGGTACCTATAAAGAAAATTTTACAAGACATGCAAGGTACGCTTCTGGTATTATTATACAACCTGAGAGTAAGATCAATCGATTCTTTAGTGGATTAAAACCAAGTCTTCGAAGGGCATTAGCCATAAGGGACTTCAATAGCTATGAGGAAATCGTTCAATGTGCTCTCAAAGTTGATTTGGATATTGGAGTAACCCATCAGTCATATGGGTTTGATAAAAAGAGGAAAATGGAATTCAAAGAAAAATCTAAAGAGCACAATGAAAAGAATATGAGCATTCCCTTATGCTCAAAGTGTGGAAATAAACATGGAGATAGTTGTCTTAAAGGGACAAGTAAATGTTTCAAATGTGGAAAGGAAGGTCATCGGGCATTTGAATGCCTCAATGATGAGAAGAAGATGTCTAATGATGCAAACAAAGTAAGGGACACATAGAATGAACCTACTACACATCAATGTTTCAAGTGCAAGGAGATGGGGAATTATGCCAATCAATATCCAAATCAAAGGGTTGATGATGATGGTCGACGTCAACAAACTCTTAAGGCTAAAGGCAAAGGAAAATCACATGCAATTTCTATCAGCGATGTGGAGTACGATAACGATGTGGTGAAAGTTACACTTACCATCCACACTAAAGTATAAAATGTTTTATTTGATTCTGGATCCACCCACTCTTTTATTTCTGAAGACTTTTCTAAGGGTATCACCATATTACCGCAACAATTAGATGTTGAGTTAGCTGTGACAACACCTAATGGCACAACAGTCGCATCAAAAGTTTATAATTCTTCCTCGATTGAAGTTTGTGGGAAAGTTCTTCCTGCAAATCTTGTGATCCTTCCTATAGTGGAATTTGATGGGATTCTTGGCATGGTTTATCATTCTTTATATGGAGATCATATCAATTTCCAAAGAAGGGAAGTCACATTTCATATTCCAGATCAATCTATGATTGTCTATCGATGCATGGATGAACATAACCTTCCAGTGGAAATTTCTTCCATCTTATGGGTCTTGATTCCACTAAATGAAGGTCATTTATCTCAAATGGTTGTTGAGAAACTCACGATTAAGAATATGCCCGTTGTACGGGAGTTTGATGATGTCTTTCCGGAGGAATTGCCGGGTCATCCTCCAAATCGTGATGTTGAGTTTGCAATAGAACTTGTACCGACTGCTTTGCCTATTTCAAATACACCTTATAGAATGGCCACAATTGAGTTGAAGGAATTGAAGAAGAAACTCAAAGAGAATCTTGATAAGGGATTCATACGCCCTAGTGCGTCACCTTGGGGAGCACATGTTCGGTTTGTTAAGAAGAAAGATGGATCAATGAGACTCTGCATTGATTATCGAGAACTTAACAAGATCACTATCAAGAACAAATATCCTCTCCCACACATTGATGACTTATTTGACCAACTATGCAGAGCTCAATACTTTTCCAAGATTGATCTTCGTTCAGGGTATCATCAATTAAGGGTCAAAAGGGAGGATATACCAAAGACGACTTTCCGTACAAGGTATGGACAATATGAATTTATAGTGATGCCATTTGGTCTTACTAATTCCCCTACTATCCTCATGGATCTGATGAATAGAGTATTTAGAGAATATCTTGATCAATTTGTAGTAGTCTTTATAGATGATATTCTTGTTTATTCAAAGAGAAAATAACAACATGAAGATCACTTGATAATTATATTGAAGACCCTGAGAAAGGAGAAGCTTTATGCCAAATTTACCAAGTGTGAATTTTGGCTTCAAAAAGTTTCATTTTTGGGTCACATAATCTCAAAAGAGGGGATATCTGTGGATCCAGCAAAAACAGAGGTTATCGAAAGATGGTCGAGACCAACAACAGTAACTGAGATCCGAAGATTTCTTGGTTTGGCCGGATGTTATCTACATTTTGTGAAAGATTTTTCATGATTATCTAATCCACTCACCAAGTTGACTCGGAAAGGAGTTAAGTTTGTTTGGACGGAAGAATGTGAAGAAAATTTCAAGGAGTTGAAAAGAAGGTTATCCAGTGCACCTGTTCTCACACTGCCTTGTAGTGGAGAACGGATTGTGATCTACACTGATGCATCCAAGAAGGGGATGGGGTGTGTTCTTATGAAAAATGATATGGTGATAGCTTATGCCTCACGACAGTTGAAAATCCATGAGAAAAATTACCCAACTCATGATTTGGAGTTAGCTGTGGTAATATTTGCATTAAATATTTGGAGGAATTACCTTTATGGTTAAAGGTGTGATATTTATACTGATCATAAAAGTTTAAAGTATATTTTCACACAAAAGGAGCTGAATATGCGCCAAAGAAGATGGTTAGAGCTGATTAAGGATTACGACTGCTCAATTCATTACCACCCTGGGAAAGCAAACAAGGTGGCAGATGCATTAAGTCGACAAGACCATGCCAGTTTATCCATGATGAGGATCACAAAAGATCCAATATTTATGGATTTACAAAGGATGGATCTTGGAATTATAATGGAAAGGGAAAAATTGTATCTTTCTCAAATGAATGTTCAACCATATATACATGTGAAGATTAAATAGGCATAGAAAGAAGATGTAGAGTTACAAAATAAGGTGATAAATATTCCTGAATTCAACCTTGATTATGAAGGGATAATAATGTTCAGGAATTGGGTTTGTGTTCCTCCCATCCCTGAATTTAAGAAGGAGCTGCTGGATGAGGATCATAGTTCTTCATTATCTATTCATCCTGGAAGCACAAATATGTATAGGGACCTAAAATAGTACTTCTGGTGGGATGACAAGAAAAGAGTTTTTGCTGAATATGTCTCTCGATGCTTGGTTTTTTCAGAAAGTTAAAGCTAAGAGACAGAAGTCTAAGGGGATGTTACAACCATTACCCATACCCGAATGGAAATGGGAAAACATCACTATGGACTTTGTCACAGGACTTCCTAAAACATGAAAAGGAAATAATTCTATCTGGGTCATAATTGATCATCTTACAAAGTCTACACACATCATTGCTATTAGAGAGGATTTCTCTCTGGATCAGCTTGCCAGGATATATGTAAAGGAAGTGGTAAGATTGCATAGAGTAACACTTTCTATTATATCTGACTGGGATCCGAGATTTACCTCAAAGTTCTGGCGAAGTCATCAGTATACTCTGGATACAGAGTTGAGATTCACCAATGCTTATCATCCTCAGACAGACGGTCAGTCTAAGAGAACAATTAAAACTCTAGAAGATATGTTGAGAGCTTTCTCTATGGATTTCTAAGGTGGTTAGAATCAACACCTACCTTTGGTAGAATTTTCTTATAATAATATCTTTCACTCTAGTATTCATATGGCTCTTTATGAAGCTCTCTATGGAATGAAATGCAGGAATCCAACTTGCTGAGATGAAGTTGGGGAAAGAAAGCTATTAGAACCTGATCTCGTTGATGAAATGGCAGAAAAGGTCAGATCTATTCAACAACACATAAGAGCAGGTCAGAGTCGACAGAAAAGTTATGCTGACAACTGAAGAAAATACCTAGAGTTTTAAGTGTCTGATAAAGTGTTCTTAGGAATATCTCCCTGGAAGAGGGTCATGATATTTGGAAAGAAGGGGAAGTTGAGCCCTAGATATATCGGTCCTTTCGAAATACTGGATCGTGTTGGAAAGGTAGCTTACCGGTTGGTGCCTCCACCGAATATCTCTCAAGTTCATGATGTGTTCCATGTATCTATCCTAAGAAGGTACATACCAGATCCTTCACATGTTCTCAGCTCCGAAGTTGTACCGCTGGAGCAAGATCTTTCTTATGAAGAACAGACGATAGAGATTCTGGATCGTAGCAAAAAGGTTTTATGAAACAAGACCACTCGCTTGGTGAAAGTTTTATGGAGGAACCACAAATTAGAAGAAGCTACATGGGAGCTTGAGGATATGATGAGAGAGAGGTATCCTCATCTATTTGTTACAAAGTGACGAATTTTGAGGGTGAAATTCATTTTAAGGGGGGTAAAATGTAACACCCGAGACTTTTATGAGAAATATTTTGTTTTTATGTTATATAAATCATCAATGGAATCTTTCATTACACACAACACTATCTTGTCTTGATTTACACGCAACTGCGACCTTCCTCAATAGCTTGCGTCGTACGTAATACCGAGTTTCACTAAACAACGATATGCTATTGAAATATTATTAAAACTAGCCGTTATGAATAGTAATAACCACTTTTTGAATTTTTATAAATTTTATTTTTTAAAATGGACTTCATTTTTGGATTCGGAATATCGAAATTAGCCTAGGGTGAAATTTTGGTATTTTTCTGAAAAATTTCAATTTTTGATGAATAGTGAAACCACTAAGTGGTAGTTAAAAAAACTGAATTTTTCATAAAACATAATTTTACCGCTTATGTGAGAGGAATTTCGATAATCCGAGAGACATGGTTGATGTCAGTAAGTAAAATGTGGTTCAATGAAATTAAAATAATTATTTGGTGAATAGTAACTATTTACTTTTATTTACCACGGTTAAAAGTAAATAGGATAATTAAGGGTAAAAGTATTATTATTATTACCCTGACACATGTCCTAATTCTATTAGATAAGGGTAATTCGACCAAAAACAACCTTAGGAATAATATATGACCATTTAGGCCCACTTGGATTAGATTAGGACATTTATTATTAATTTATTTAAAGAAGGGTTAAAATAATTAAAATCAAAGTTTAATAAGTAAATTATTCTTAATATGGGGTTATACATAAGATAAATTCGACAATAAATATTAATTAGAAAGTTAAAAAAAATTCCTACATAATGGTATTTTATTTTTAATTTTTAAACATTAAATAATTTAATTTATTTATGACACAATGATGATGCAGAAATTATCTTATTAATGAAATATTGAAATAATTGATGTTATAAATACCCAAATAAATGTAATTTGAGACTTTTTATGAATTACAATAATTTTATAGGTTAATATGACATGTTAGTATTTATTTAAGTAACTTAGTTCGAACTAAGCATTCTGTTATGATTTTCACAAAAATCGATTACTAAATAGTGTCAAAATTGACATAAAATAGTTTTTAAAACAAATATTATATTATTAATTGTTATTTTATTCCTAAAAATCTAAGTTTTGGCCTAATTACTTAGATAAGGTTATATATATTAATAATAAACAACTTTCGGTTCTTTTGGCTTGATATAGTAAGTTTATTAACCTTATAGTGTAAGAAAACAAGAAGACACGGTAAAAGTTAAATTATATAACTTAAAGTTAAATCTAAATGATAAGGTTAAAATTGATACCTAAACTTGTCTAAATTCTATTGGATGAGAGGATTTCGACCCATACCCACCTTATCTTATAAATATATCAATTTGGAGCTATTGAAAATAGAATTTGACTTTATAAGAAAATAATATTTTTAGTTATTCCAAAGGTGTCCCTCTCCTCCCTTATAAAAGGGCACCTCCTCCCTCTCTTCCTCACACCACATTGAGCCTTCAAGCTCGTCCAACCCCTGCAAATTTGTCCTCTCGACTTCCCTAGAGACATCCTAGTGGACCCGGTCTTCTTCAAAGATAAATTTTAGTGCCCTAAAAGGAGGTCTCAAAGAAGCGCTTCAAAGAAGAGGTAATGCCCGTTACCGATTCTTTCATCTTTATTTTTCTTCCACTTCTTCTTCTTTAGTTGTTTCATTATGAAGTAATAACATCAGTATCAATCATATACTGATATGTTATTATATGTTTGAAACAACCCTATTTCACCATCTATCCATCCTATGGAAAATTAAATCGTCGCGCGTGCGTACGTACGGAATACCGTCTCCACGTCGTGGTGTAATCTATTTTCCACCACCACCTTACTTGGATGAGTATAATGGTGTAAAGAATGAATATATATGATTATTTTAATGTTATATTTATTCTGAAATAGTATACATACACTCCAATACAATTCCACGATCATGGGAATGATATCATCGCTCGTGCGTACGTACGGAATATCGTCTCCACGATGTGATGCGACTCGTTCTACATGATCTTCATTGCATAATGATTATATAAATTAATTGAATGGATTAATATGATATGTATTACACTAATAACATTCTGTAAATGATGTATCTTTAACCTAAAAGGAAGAATAAGAATTTATTCGACAAAACACGCATAAGAACAAAAAGTAATAAACACCCGAATAACAAGTAGCAATGAAATATTACTAATAATAAGCTAAGAATATGACCATATATGATATCATAAAAATGAGTATGATTCTGGAACAAATCAATGACCTTATTTAAATCATTATACAGGAGGTTCAGACACTTACGATGCAAATTGGACCTAAGGTAAGGGAAATATCACAATCTCATTTTATCCGAGATTGTTTATACTTTGAAATTTACTAGGGTGTATTTTATCATCCAAATCCATGTTTCCTCAATATGTAATATTATTTACATACACCTACAATTGTTTAAATCCAATTTTACCCTTCGGTGAGTTTTTAGTAAAAGATATGAAATGAATCTTTTGTGGTTTTTGTACGAGGTACTTTTTGACTTTTCCGACAATAGTATGAGATGCATGTTTTTTAACTTATACGGCATGAATGGATTTTTTAAACATTATTTCCAAGAATCTTACTTTAAAAATTTTCAAGTTTATTTCTAATAAACTTCTTTTAGTTTAAAATTGTATGACATGTTAAGAATGGAAAAATGTTTTCGAAGTAGAAAGGATATTTTACTCAAGAATGGAGTTCAAGAGTTAATTATTTTCCATAAAAGATAATATAGGGTTCTGTTTCTATCCCTATTATTACATGGATTTGATTATGTTGTGATGGAAATATTTACATGAATTCCTTTATCTTATATGAATTGTTTTATGATGTCACGATGTTTAAGATTCCCATTTTTATTACATGGGTTATGCTATGATGTATGGTTTATGATTTTGTGGCACACATAAGAATGGTATCACTATTAGATGGGTGGGACCTATATCTCCCTCCAATGCATTGGGTAAATATTTTATATCTCATGAGATAGACATGGCTGGAATGGCAGGTTAAACCAGTTCAATGAAATAGGACTGAAACGAGGAGTGAAATCGGTTCAGAAATGGACTTTGTCCACTAAGATAGTCTTGGCATTGAGTCTTGACTAATAAGAAATGATTCTCTATGATTATGTGTGTATGCCACAAAGCTTCATGTTTTATGTTCTGATTATTGTGATTACATTTCATTTCCAGGATTTATCCCATGTTATAAAATTATGATTTCTTTTGCAGGTTAAGATTTCCAAAATGTTATGTTCTTATGAATATGATGTGATTGATTTTTGTATTGTTTACCCTTAATGAGCATTTGAGCTCACCCTTTTGTATGTATTATTTCCCCAGGTCGGGAAGAAGGTTATTAAGTAAGATATGCCAAAAGGGACTATATATATGATGAAATAAATGGGAGACAATGTAGATGCATTATGAACCAGTTGTTTATGTTTCCCAGTTTCTAAAGACACTATACCAATACGGTCCTTTCGTGGTTTTGTTATATGTTGTAATTAGTATGCATCAATTTTGAAGTATTAACAATGTATGTAAAGTATGGGTTGTTATAGTCGTGTTGTGATGATACTCATAACAGTGGGAACGATTCACTACCCAACCTTATAAGAATTGAAATGGCCCACTCAGACGGTAGGGTGACCCTCCCTCCTGCATGTGGCTTAGTAGTTCGTAAATACGAGCCAAAGTGGGCACGACCAAATTCCTCGGGCGGCCCTCTGCCAGCTTGACTGCCATCATCAAGGTGCATGCCCTGACGCCAGGGTTGATATCCCGAGATGGGAATATCCACCCGCTCAAAAACATGGAAAACAGACATGCCGGCCTGAGCATGGGTGGCACACTGGGGTGCACCTCGTAACCCCATGAAAGGTAGATTCCCGCCTCCAGAACCACCCAGTAGGAACCTATGATAGTTTTTTATTGTTCGGAAGGATGATTCCTAGGGCGCTTGATCTTCGGCATATGACCAGTGGTATTTAGAAATAACCCTATCCAGGTGCTATAGGGAATAAGAGAGTGGGAACGCAAGGCCTGACCCAGTGACTACTCTGCCATAACTAGCAGATCACTCACCAACAAAGGAACATGTTCGACATCGTCCCATGAATTAGGGGTGGGAAAAACTCATCATACATCTCTACAATAATCGGAAGTCCTCCCAATTGGTAGATGTCCCACAAACTAATACCAACATCAACATGGGAAAGGTGGAAAGTATTAGTGCTTGAACACCAGTGGCTGAGCAGGTCAGGCAGGATCGAAGATGATGGGTAAACAATGAACCAAGAATCCCACAATGTGGAGTACAGATTGACTGCTTCCAATGACTGGGGAAATTCCCAACAATGATGATGGACCTAGAAGGCCCAGGCCCAGTCATTTAAGAAAAGTACACCAGAACGAAGATCCCACCTAAGAATCCACCCCTCGTCCGAATCCACTCGAGCAAGGTTGATTATGGAGGGGTAACTCTTGAGGACAACCTCTTGAGAGGAGTCTAGAGTGCACTGGTCACTTTGGGACCAACACAGAGCCTCTCAAAATGAAAGTGTCTTTTAGATCAGAATCTGAGACCTTCTCCCCCGATTGGGTGAGGTTCCCCTGAACGCACTTTGGCGACGCTTCCAAGTAAGGGGATGGGATACCTGAGAAAGTAGTGGAGATAGGGACATCATCTTGAAGACCCAATCAATAAAGAGGAAGTCAATTTGATAGTGGATAAACTTGGAGCTCAGGGGAGAGTATGTCCTTCAAGACACTGTCGTCGGGAATGATGGGTTGGCTAGGGTCCTCTTTGATGCTCTCAGCACTACCAATCATAGTTAGACGTCTCCCTAAACCAATCAGAAGAGGCTCAGCAGTAGGACAGGGTACAGATCGAGGAGGAACCATGTTTTATCCCTGCATTATAAAAACCAGGCAAATGGTTATTCCAAGATAATAAAACTGGACAATAATATCAAGTATATGGAAAAGGACTCTGTCCAGGACCCTTCATGTCGAGGCCCACGAGCAGCCTTCAAAATGTGGTTCATGATGGCTGCATCTCGTGAACCAACTCTACGCAGAAGAAGTCTGCGGTACTCTGACCCACAGAGCGTTGGCCAGAAAACCGCAAAACGGGTTTCTTTACAGAATCTCAATCCCAGATCTAAATGTTTAATTTCAAAAGACTTTATAAATTTTCAATGTCTGGAAGATTTTAGTACGTGGACCATCAAGACCGTGGAGCGAGTCCCTACGCAGCCCGTCATGACTTACTTAATTATTAATTAAAAGTGTTAGTTCATGGATGCGAGATTGGTCCATGAGTGGAGGCAGACGCGAATGAGGAATGGTTACCAGAAATGGAAACGGGTTCATAGATGAGGCGTTTCGTGAAGGAACGAGAACGCGGAGACGAAAAGAAAGAAACATCTGATTTCGCAATGAATCCGGTAAAAGAAAAAGGGAGGGACCCCATATTTATAGGCGTGGTCCCCTACTGGGTCCACCCCTCTACTGCAAACCATCCATGTTTCTATACCACTTAACATCAGAATGGCCTGTTCTTCATTCCGATCGGACCCCATTCCGATGGGGGGTATTTGTAGGGTCCTGAAAAAAATCCGAAAAGGAGAATGAGAATCCCATTTAATTCAAGAGAGTATTCTACCCAATTTTCATCAAGGAAATTAGGAAAAAATGTAGAGATGTTGGAAAAAGGCAAACAGGTCCACGGACCGGTCCAATATCAGCGGTGCGCGGCCGGTTCCGCGAAGGGCCCCCCTCCACGGACCACTGTCTTTCGCGAAATAAAGGCGGGGATCCTCCGTGGGCACGAAGCAGGATGAGCGCCAAACCTGTCCACCGTCATGAACACCCCCATCTATGAACCACGTCAACTAGCCCGAACCGCATTCGCTATCGTTCGCGGAATGGAGGCGGAACCCTGCGCAGCCGCGAAGAACCCCCCGAACTAGTTTGGTTCGTGGGGGGGGGGGAGGTGCATTAAATGCCCCCCACGAGCAGCGTATTGACTAAGTCATTCGTGGGATGGGTTTTTGCTTTTAAGCCTCCGCAGAAGGTGCCACATGACCACAATAGATTCCTTTTTCTCCCCTCTATAAAAGGAAATCAAAGGGGAGAAAAAGGGAGATCGACCAGATTCGGGAGGAAGGATTTTGAAGGAAGGAGCTGAGGATTTCGAAAACATCGAAGTTCCAATTCACGAACTAGAATAGGTATGGAACTGGAAACAAATTAATAAGGAACTGAAAACACATAACAAACGGGTGAACCGCGATCTTAAAATAAGAACCGCGAACCATGGACCCTTTGTGGATGCAATCCCCACGGACTAGAGAGTTTATGCCCCTTTTCCGATCCAACGCACCGCACAGCACCCTCC
The DNA here is from genome assembly GCA_963277665.1 of Viscum album. Taxonomy (NCBI): domain Eukaryota; kingdom Viridiplantae; phylum Streptophyta; class Magnoliopsida; order Santalales; family Viscaceae; genus Viscum; species Viscum album. Next base: position 935,013,511 of record OY728141.1, read on the forward strand.
TACGCGGTCAAAGCCCTGGCCGACGAACCCCTGACTGATGTTGCCCTCGGTCATCGCTACTCATGTTGACTCCTCCGCGTACCTGCCATGTACGTGGGTTGAACCCGAAGCTGCGTACCACCCTGGTACGCGGTATTCCCATCAGTCTGTGGACCGTCCAGGTTCATGGACGACCTCTCCATCCGCGTAGCACTCCCCTACGCAAAGGGCGCCACTCTTCAAACACCCATGTGGCCTTCAAAATCCTTCAGTGTTCCCATTCCCCGAGCCAGTTAAAATCCTTCCAATCCAGCTTGATACATCGTAACCCCCTCATTGGCCTATTCATCGACCCCAAGACGAGGCCTCCACCAGAGCCATCAGACCCGTATGATGTAACCTTAAGGAGAATCAGGGCACCGTTTTGAGTTCACATACCCACAGTAAGCAAGAGAAAAGGGGTTTCTCTGGACCATGAGCAGATTCTAGAAACATTCATGGGTTCACATTCCCATGGTAATGTAGGGTCCGAGCCCGGGAGTCCCCTTTATGCCTCTCCACTCTCCAGATTAGGGGACCCCACATCCATTTCCCTTCAATTCTGGCAGTGAGTAGCTTTCCCCCTCCTCTGGGAGTGGCAGGGCGGCCTCCTTGGTGTAAGCTCGTAGCCTTTTGTGCGGGAGGTAGCACACATGCACCTCCATACTTTCCTAGTGAAATGGACCAAGAGTGGAGATGGAAACAAGGGTTTTCGTTACCCTTCCCCCCCCCCCCCCCCCGCTGGGTTTTATCGCCATTGCGCCTCCACCCTAGAGTAAGTCCCAGTCTATCTCTCCTTGGGCTACCCCATGTGTAAGCCCTACTATGCTTCCCACACACGCACCTTTCACGACATGATCATTAGGTCTCTGCTACCTATTGTTTCTCACACTGAGCATGACTCACGTGGGCATAGAGTATGCACTGACCCTGACCAAAATCCCTTGTGAACTATGAGTAATTTGATACATGTCTCCTAGCCAGGGTACGTAGGAAGCCTCCCTGAGGTTCAAGCCCCCTACCTGGGGGTTCCGACCTCCTTCATGTCGGTTCACCTCCATCCCGCATGACATTAAACTATATCCCCAATCCATCCCGAACTACGTAGACATTGATCACTGTCTTCTAGGCAGGGTTCGTAGGAAGCCTCCTCGAGGTTCAAGCCCGCCACCTGGTTGTTCCGACCTTCTTCATGTCGGTTCACCGCATCAACCCTAGGCAGACTAGGGTGTATGCCCCATACCAAACCGAGCTACGTGGATTTTGATTCCTCTCACGAGGATACATAGGAAGCCTATTTCATAGGTTCGATACAAACACTCATGTCATTATCTGTCCCCCCCTGGATGACAATAAACTCCAGAGTGTCTAGTTAATAGGCTTCAAACCAGTGCTGTCTCAATGAGTCCAAAATCCACAGAGTCATTATTCCAATGAGGTATGGTAAAACTTGGGCCTAAATGACTCTGCATCCCAGTGTTTAGCCGACCATTTCCAACCAGGAGTAATCCATGGATACTATGCTTGGGTATAAACCGAACATTCATGAACATATTAATATGTCATAAATCTATAAGAGCGTCATGAAACATGCAATAATTCCCCCTCAAAAATTCTGTGGTGTGCCCGACTTCCCATCCTCTTGACCAATGTGAGTTCCTAAAAATCAATGGCCAAACCCCCCAACGAATGCCTGCCTTTGGAAAGCAAGCCCACATATCGATGGATGTGGAACCGTTGGGTGTTTCGAAATGAAGACTGATACACCCGACCTGAGCGATCGAGCGGAACTCAGCCCTCTGCCAAATTGACAGTCAGGCGTGTCGGTTCCTTCCCCAAAAAAAGTCGTTGCGAAACAACAATAATATGATCAATAAAACATGAACATAAAAAGATTCCAAGTAATAGTAATAGTTAGTTCACTCTTTTATGATTTTGATCACTCACACCGTGAAATATTTTAAATGAAAATGATCAGCACATTGCACCCAAATCATTTAATGACAAGGTATTTATTAAAAAAATCTAATGGTCATATGTATCCTCAAATGGTCATATTTTATATGAGTTTTTCATGAATAAATAGACACTTGCAACTTCAACAATCACATTATAACAGAATTGATGTTGTCATTTTGATATACAATGTTTTTAGTGTAAAAAATCTTTATTATATTAGAGAGATGATTTCATGAGTACGGAAAGGTTATTAAGATAAATTATTTGAGTATGAATATGATTTAAATTTAGTACTTTATCATTTCTAATAACAAAATTTGTCCAATATGAATGACTGAACAATAGATATTATATTCGATATGATAAAGCTGAGTATGATGAATCCGAGTTCGATTACTATCGTATCCATTCTTATTATGATAAACATATCTTATCCAGTATCAATATGATATACCTAATAAAGATATATATTTTCAATAACATTTAAATTATCATCAATTTGAGATAAAATGATTATTTTTTCTTATAAAAACATTATAAAACATTTTGGACAAGTAAGATAATAATGAAATGGGATGTTTATGATTTCTAAAACACAATTATGAGAAAGGTCATAAGAGAAACGTTTGACTCAACAAAATGAGATATAAATTCTCCTTTATAATCAATCAATTTATATTTTAATATATAAATAAGATAATTTTAATAAAATAGGAATGAAAAAAAAATTGTGAGAAATTTGAATTGACTATTTTTAAATGAAAGCCTTTTTCCGTGAGTCTGAATCACCACCTACATTCGTTAACATCCTAAATAAAAAAATTATTTTAAATATTTAATTGATCAATATTTTTTTAATGTTATTAATTATTTTTATTTTATTTAATACCATCTTATATAGAATTACATTGTTAATTAACTTCACATCAGGTGTTTCGATGATATTCACCTCCACAGTTCAAACATAGTTTTGTAGGTTAAATATGTTCAAAGATTTAATTATTCCATATCCCCTAGGATATTAATCAAGAAATAATTATCATTTTTATCATTAATTATAAATTTAAAATAAATCATGAATAATGGTTGTGAAAAAATAAATATGTTACAATCATTGATATGGTTGGTTGTATGTATGCATGAGTAATGTTTTCATTTTAATGTGATTATTATTAAAAGATGGTAAAAAATATATTATAGTTTTAAAATTAATAATTAATAATAAATACCATAATATTTATTTAAATATAATTATTTATATCATCCATCTGATGTGGACATGATACATTAATCCCATCGCTTTACAGAGGATGTAATCTACACATACACATAAACGACACTATCATTATTCAATATGTATAATGGGAAAAAAATTTGATAAATTATTTTTGAAGAATGATAAATATCCCATTAATGTCACAAAACCACATGTACAAACACACAGACATATATTTATATAATCAATTAGTATAGCTATATTTGATAGATAGTGATTAAAAATTAATTATTTCAGTTCTCAAGGTTGTAGTCTAGTGTACACACAAATGATAGTTTCATTTCGCATTTGATTGAAGTGGTAATGGATATTGGTTGATAAATTAGAAAAATAACATATATTTATATGTCAAATATAGTTTTTATTATATTATATTGTTTAAATAAGTTTTTATGGAGGTAGAATAATAGATGAAACAAAATTTATAAGTTAACAACTATTCATTTTATTTGGAAAACCTATACCAGTTTTCACCAACAACATCACTAGAATAGTTTTATAATAAAAAATGATTATTTTTCATGTGGTGGGTTGTAATAACAAAATTTATATTGGTCTTATATGACTCAAAATGTTTTGAGGTGTGATATAAAGTGGAGATGATATTCCCTTCTATAATAGAGGACACGGGAACTCTTGGAATTTTTCACATTTTTTAATTAATATAAATTAATTTTCATAACAATATAAATAAAATTCATAATATTACCATATATGTCTACTTTGTGTCTACACATTTTCATAAAATTACATATGAACAATCTAGGTTATCTTATCACCCTTATGTTTTTTATCCCAAGTTAACCCTTTTTGAAAATTGTTGTGGCTTTAGAAATTATACAATTTAGGGGATTTGAATGTAACTATTAAAGTAAAATTGGATAATTAATGGACCTCAGTTAGAATTATAATCCACATACCGATCACATTTCTAAACATAGTATTTTTGGAGTATTAAATCATTTAATAAAATAATATTTAATATAAAATAACATTAATATGACTTTTGGGACTATTCAATGAATTGTACTTTTAAATCTAAAAGAGAATAATGTAATTATAATATAATTTATTCATAACTATATAGTATTTCATATTTATATATCCAAATATTTTAGTATGAAATTCACTAATATAATATTATTTTTTAGAATTGTTAAAATCATTTTATATATTTTTGTAATATTTTCAAAAATTATGTGTTGAATATAAATTAAATGTAAATATTTAGTCACCAAATATTGAATATAATTTAACATGATAATATTTTATATTTCAAATAAATATTTATATCCGAAAAAAAAAATTTATATCCCTATGTATAAAAATATATAGATAAAAATAGAGAATGACATTATTGACTTTCTTTATAAAAAAAATATAAAAGTAAAAATCATGGAAAAAGGCAAAAATTATACATATTATAATTTTGGATGATTATGGTTTATATATTCTCATAAAATAATATTAAACCACATGTTAGGGATACTTCCTATATCTTATAACATTTTTTTGATTAATTAACCTATTCTACCATTACCATGTTATCAAAATTTACCACGATTACTATTCATAATGAGTAAAACTAAAAGAGACATATATATATATATATATAATATTGGGCCTAATTATTCCAAATAAGGATTTCATCTCGTATGTTTCAAAATATAGAATTATTGGAATTTAATTTAATATTATTCCCAAAAAACAAAATGGAAATTGGGTCTTCCAGAAAAAATGAATTTTTCTGTTCATAAAAATTAAATGGAAAATGATAATATAAATTTCATTTAAAAGACTATAAATAAGTTTTTATAATGAATATAATTTAATTTTAAAAAACATATCCAAAATGGATTTTTAATTTAACATTTATTTAAATGAAAATGCAATTTTTAATTAAAAAATAACTATTAATTAAAAAACCAACATTTAAGAAAAATATCAATAATTAACTCCAAGATAATTTTCATTGTTTTATTTAAAAATATTATATATTTTTTATCAAATAAAATATCAAAAGAATTTATAAATGAATTCTAATATTCACAATTTTTTTTAATAAATTACATTTTTGAAGAAAATATATTTTCAAATGTAAAAATGTATTTACTAAAAAAATTAAATTCTTATTTAAAAATAAATATTAAATAAATTTATAGTGATTAGAACCATTATATTAGTTTATTTATGTATTTATCTTATTCATACCTAAGAGGTCAATTTATAAGTTAAAAATATCATATTTGAATAATAATATTTCATTTTATTATGATCTATGGTGCATATCTAGTACGCAATTGAAGATAATAGTTCCTTATAAAATATTAGGATATTAAAATTATATGGATGCTAAAGGATGTAGGAACCAGACTTTTATTTTTTGTACGAAACATTTTAGTTTTAGTATAATTCCATATTTTTATCCAAATGGAGGATACTAATGTGGTTACAGGAGTTTAGGGGGGTGATCAAGGCTTGTGTAGAGCCTATATCCACAACTATTGGAAAAAAACAAATAGGGATATTTGTTTAGAAGAATCATGGAATCCTAGTCCACATGGTTAGAACCAAATGTGTTGGGATAAGAATATGGGTGCAGAGGTGCTACATATGTTTTGTCTAAATGTGCCCTGTAAGCCATGTTAGGGCTGTCTTATGAATGTGTTGGATGCACACTTGGCACAAGGTTTGGAAAACTATGTGGCCATACTGTAAAACCATGTACAAACTGGTGAAATTACCTTTTCTACAATAATTTTAATGCACATCCCTCATTTCTTCTCGCCTCTAACGCACATCAGACCACTCTACACCCATGAAGCCTTCTCCATGCATGAAGCTATTCATTGAAGGATATTCTCTACATTGAGTCTGATTAAGATGTTTTTAGTCCCATTGGATATACACCAGTAAGTTATCTATTCATATTACTCCTTTCAACATTTATCTTCATGTCAATAATTTTATTTTAGTGTGATATAATATGCACATTTTTTCATGGAATTTTCGTTTTTATTAGATTTCTTATACTGTAGTTGGCATTAGAGGCCTCAAACAGATGAGGAGTTGAGTACGAAGATGATTTAGGTGGTCTCTTGATTTCCCTCAATGTCTTGGTGTTTATGTATTACACCATTTTGTCATGCATTGGATTTTTGATTAATCTTATTAAATGGAATTATTGCTAAATTATGTGGGTATAATTGACATATATGACTCAAGAGTTCTATTTATAAATCATTAGAGGTTAAGGGACTTTAATTGAACCACCCCATGCATGTGTTGTTAGATATATAAAAACACCATGGGTGGATATTAATTGATTCATCTTTTGGGTGTGTTTCTTTATCCAGTTATTGGTGTTTGAAATGAATTAATTGAAATGTATGTACAAATAAATAAGATATATAATGGAATTCCAGGTGAATACTCCTTTTTCCATTGTTCGTTCTCTATTTGGATTTGGATTTTCTTTAAATATAATGTTCCCAATTATGATCAATGAGATAATTCAAGGGATTGTAGGATTTCATATACTGGGCTATTTTATCACCATCTGAGGTTAGTTAATTTCTTATAAAAATATGTTGTCTAATTTTATTCAAATTTGAAAATAAAGTTTATGTTTATTCATCGGGTCCATAACCATTCATATTTCCATGTTGATATTGATACATGGGTTCTGACTCTGATAGCCATATATACACTAATCTAGATTTCCGAATTAAATGAATTATAAATGGATTTATCATGATCCTTGGGTTCCACATGTGTTATCATTGGAATGTTAGGGATAGAGTCACTTTGATACTAGATTATATATGATTGATTGATACTTGGAATTCCTATGTGGATTTCCATGGATAGCCTCAGTGGGATGGTCATTATATATGAAACAAGAGACACTTGGGTTTCCTTTGGGGACAATAAATGATAGAATCATTGGGCATGGATTTTATACCACACCAACAATGATACCACGTTCTCTATGAAGAATTCATATTATGGTATTGTAAGGTGATGGGTTCATGTTATACATGGAGAAATACCTAGACAAAAAATTAAAGACACCAAGGATGGGATCCGGTTGTTTATCAATTGTAATGAATTAATTATATGATGTGAGATCCAAGGAAAAGAACAAGATTTGATTCGGTTGATATCTTTCATTTTTAGGGTGGAATTATAATACCTTTTCTACTCAAACATATTTCACAGGGGAAGCATGGAAAATAAGAGAGGATCCAATACCATATTATAATTAAAAATTGAATGAGTGATCACTCAATGATATCCATCATATGTAGGAGTAGGTAGCTGTGGATGGGTATTCCATGGGAAACCAAACATATTTTTATTGTTTATTTACCTCCATTAATATAAAATTTTTATTATTACATGAAAAAAATTTATTATATATTCATGTAATGTATGGAATTAGACATTGTTGGTATTTTACTACTATGCATATCTTGCACCCTATTTAGGCCATCGTTGACTTCCAAAACAGACTTCACAGATCCATTTAGGGAAAAGAGAAAGTGGAATTCCATGGATTCATGATTACTTTTCTAGGATGGTGTATGGATAAATATAACCAAGCCTATGATTGATATTCCACTATATATAGTCTTGTTTATTTTGTTCATTTTTATGGAATATTGTATATGCATGTTTACATGACTCACTTGTATTTCTAATTTTTATAGAATATAATAATCATAATTTTTGTATAATATACCAATGTATGTGATTAAATGGTTATTTATATGATAAATGATTTATCGTCCACTTTTCAATTATAATTTATGCTTCCTCTATATAGTTTTTATGATTATACCAATATGTTACACTCTGGTAATGACTATATAGTCTCCCCAGTATTCCACCATCAACCCTCGCTGCTAGTTGGCAACCTCGGGCTTATGCGAAAGCACATACGAGGACATGTGGACAACCATGATTTTTTATTTTGAGTGAATTGGGTTTTAGACATCAATAAGTGGAATCTGAGTTTTTAATTCTTTGTGTTACTGTTTTGGTATGGTATAAAGAAGAAAGATGATGTGTTGGGACTTTTCCACGAGTATATGCCTAGGTGTAGAGAGCCCACATATAGAGGAAAACAAATTTTCATGGGATGTGACATGTTTCTCAAATTTTTTCTTCTTATAGTTTTCTTGATTTTGTTGTGGGGTGATACACATGATTTTTTATATTCCATATGATTATGTATTTTCACCTGACTTTTATATGGAATGAAATTAATTCATCATTCACAATGATAAGATCTTGAGAAATTATATTTCATGCAATATTCAAGGACATGTTTATTTATACATGCATTATAGATATGACATTATGGTTTCTTTATTTTAGTGTCCATCAAATTATGAATACATTTAATTTAAGGATTTGATAAATAATAATTATTATTTAATGGATTCATGTTTTGATTTAGAAACTATATTGTCCTTCATAAATTGAAATTGTGAACTATATAAACCAGTATTTTTTAAAAAAAATCTACGCAAATGAATATGAGAAACAATGAAATTGATCCTTGAAATGAAATAATCACTACTAAATAGAGATTCCATATAAACCATACATGGTTTAATACTCAATAACTTAAAATTGACAATTTTTATTCTTGAACCTTTGACTTATACATATAACTTGACCATGACTTGAACTTAGTAGTGCAATTTTGGTAGTGTATTTTCCTTTTCTTATGATCTGTTCATCACATAGACCTAGCATTAGGATTAGGAAGAGGGGTGTGATTCTTATTTAGGAAGGAATATATATATCCAATTTATATATTTGTGTTTATATCTATCATTAAATATTGAATTGATTCATGTGTTAAGAATTCATCTAGACAGGACATAGTGACAACATCAAATCCTTTTCTAGGAGGATGATGATGGATATGGTCCAAAGGTGATGGGTCCTAGATCAACAGCAGAACCTACAATATACTCACTGAGGAAATATTTTGTTATACTTGATATGGGAGTCAATTATCTATTTCAATATGGTTTCCATCACTTTATTCAGACCATCCAAGAAGCCACGTGACCTTCCTTTTCTATATAAAAGTTGAAATGTGACTTACAACAGCATAATCCACCAACATTTTCTAGGGATGGAAGACTTTAGGATTTTCAGTCACGCTAGAGGTCACACTATCATTTTTTGAGCATCTTGGGACTCCTTCATTTAGTAGAGCGAATCTAACTATGTCTATGATATAGGATTATTAAAAATAAAGTTGATATGTTATTACTCAAATGGACCACCATTTGGATATGGCTTAGAGAGATATAAAAATAAACTTACTCGACTATTTATATCTCTATATGTTAAGGGATAATATTTCTAGGGAGTTTATTCACTTATATCATAATCAATTATAAATAATTGACTACTCTTACGATTATATAGACCTCTAGTGTTTCACACATATTATGTAAGGGGATGATTTTTCCAATGCTGTGTAATTTAATGATGATCTTATTCATGAGATCCAATAATAGGTGAATTACTTTCTAGGTACTACCATATATAGTATACCGAATCATGTTCATATTATAGAGTGTAAACTTAGAGAGGTTAACAGTGATTGCTAGGGCAGTTAGGGACCTATATTTTTAACAATATTGAAAACCATTAGGATGATTTTGTTGAATATTTCTTATAGTGATACTAGTATATAGAGTGCAGATACATGTATCATGATGAGGTGTCATTAGTGTTGTAGACTATGATATAATAAACCTTAGTGTACCATGGAACCAATTGAGTGCTAGTTATGTGGAAATATGAGTCATATTTAGTGATTTTGAAAATATTTTTCTCTATTACCCAATAATATTGGTACTTCAATGAGACCATATTCAAGAGTGGGGTCAATAGCTTCTCATTTGATAGGGAGATGGTGTGCTATTGGCTGATCAGATCGAGGTGGTGGTAATTGCCGATATAGCAAGACACCAGACACATAGTGAAAATAGAGTGGACCTAAACAGGGTTTCCTAAATATATCTCAATGATTTGGAGTAGGATATATATATATATGTCATGAAAATAATACCTAAGGAGTAGAGTTACAAATATTCTATACTAATAGAATTTATCATAGTAGCCACTACATTAGTGTCTTCTCTTTTCAAAATTAGGGCATCTCAATCCATTATATCAGTTAATTTTTTAGAGATATTTATTCATTATGTTTAGTTTTCTTATGACATTGTGTAACTTGATAGTATTTTGGGAATTCTATTGGAGTGTTAATTTTTTTAGGGATTTCCCCTTTTAGATAGGTGGGTGTTTGTATCTACGAGTAAACTTTTCCACCATGATGAAAGGGATTGATATTATTCGTATGATGGACTGGTTGATTCCCTTTCATGATTATGTTATCTTTTATCATCGAACTTTGAATTATACATCACCAAAGGGATGAAAGTTTATACAAAATGATGAATAGGATGTCTAGGAAATCCTCGATGGACCCAAGAATCATGTGTTAAGAGGGATGATACCATGATCTCTATGTTGTATATGAATGAATAGGGAATGAACTAGGAGAATTTCCATCCCATTATAGATAATTTCAGTGATTTTTTTCTGTATGAATTTTCTAGACTACCTCATTATAGATAGCTATTGTATTCCATAGAGTTAGTTATTGGATATATAATAGTATTCATTCCTCCTTATAGGATGTATACTACTTAGATTTAGGAGTTCAATATGCAACTAGAGGATTTGGAATATAAGGGTTTTATATGCCCAAGATCTTCACTGTGGGGTTCTCTAATATTTTTTTTCAGTGAATGAAGATAGTACCTTCTGTATTTTTGTTTATTACAATAGTTTAATAATATATAAGGTTATGAAATAATTTTCATTCCTAGAATAGAGAATATCTTCGACCAGATTTGAGGAGAAAGGGTATTATATAAGATTAAGCTATGATTGAGTTACTATACCATTTCTATACCACATACATCATTTCATAGTAGATATTGATTTGATGAGTACTTTTTCATGTCATTGGGACTCATGAACCCACCTACAGTTTCCATGGAACTGTAGAATAAAAAATTTCCACCCTTATCTAGAATCTTGTGTAGTGGTATTCAGGGACATTATCTTATAATATTCTCACACACAACATGACCTTGGGAAAAATATTGAGATTACATCGAAAAAACTAAGAGATAATCAATTATATGCTAGGATGATAAACCATCACTTTTTAAGGGATAATTTTAATATCCTGGGTGGCATTATCTCATAAAAAAGGAGTATTAGTTGACAAAGAGTGGTTGAGATTTTTTGTTTCCTTGGAGTACCCCTAGAAGATCTATTATATACCATTTTTCTTGTTTTATATAGTTATTTTAGACTTTTCACACCATGTTTCACCTCTTATAATCATGAAAATGAATGGTGAAAGATTCATAATGATTTAATCCTATGATATATCCTTTCATAAGATAAATGTGTTAAAAACTTCAGTAATGATCCATATTCTTATTGTTCTAGGAATAATATATACAGTATATTGAGTTGAATCATGCATCATCATAGATGTAGTTATGATCTAGGAGGATCAATTTATTGTGTTTGAGTCTCTTTAATTATAGTTGCATGAGCAGAACCACCTGACACATGTTCTCGAGATAGCTGTTTTTGTTCATGACATATTTGATTGGAGACATTACATACAATGATAGTGTTCTATTGTTTATAAAAATGAAAAAATATACTTATTTAATAATTTACATTGTGGGACTTGAATCTCAGGAAATTTGGGTGGGATGAATACCTATAGTCCTTCAATTTCATGATTTCTTATATACATGGAATGGAAGTGAAGTTACTTTTGCTCTGGGTATAATGATTTAATCATTGGTACTTCATTATGACTGTACTGAGTGGAAACTTATTTCTATATTTTCTTAGGTGAAAATAAAGGATCAATACTATCAAAGAAATTATATTCTATAATCGTTATATGTGACCTATACACTACTTTAGAGAGTGATGATGTGGAAACCATCTGATGTTGAGTGATTCTCCCACAAGAGAGCAATAAAAGTGAAGGCGCAATCCATGGTTTGGTAGTTGATGAGAATGTGATCTTTTGCACTAATAAATGTATTCTGATTTCTATAAATGGCTGATAGGAGATAATGCAAGATTATCATGCCTCTATATTGGAATTAAATAACAATCTTATCAAGTGGTATTTTGACTTAAACCACTAATATTGTATTTTGGAGATGAATCCTGAGATTTTTGGGTTTGTTACATGGTGGTCACCCTTTTAGCCGGAGAAGATAGAACATCGCCTTCAAGTTAAAACATTAAATCCATTAACTATTACTAAGTGCGAGTGGGGCATCATCACTATGTATTTCTTAAATAACTGTTGGATAGTGGGTTTTTATGGAATATCATAGATAGATTGAAAAAGGGCACCCTTTTCATTCCTATTCATGAATACTTTTCAGTGGATGAGTATAGTAGTCTCAAAATTCATGATATCATACACCTCTATGGGGTTCCATGTTGTATATTATCAGATAGAGATGCTGGTTTCACATCCAGATACTTATAGGGGTTGAAGAGGCTCTATGTTTACATGTTCGACTAAGTACAAACTATCACCCATATAATGATGGCTATTGAAGGTGTATGATATAGGTTTTGGAGGACATGATCTTAGCATGTGTCTATGATTTCATAGTTTCTTGGATGAAATAATCACCACTCTTTTATTTCTATTTTATTAACTTCTTCCATGAATTCATATATATAAACCATATGATTCCCTATATGGTAGGTCATGTATTTCACCCCCACGGTGTCTAGTGACTAGAAAGGTAGTCCAACTAGGTCATCATATTGTTTAGGAGAGATCAGAGATCGTTTAGATACCTATAAAGCATATGTATATTTCTCAGTCTAGGATGAATTGATATGCCTATTGATGCTATTGACCACTATATTTCATGAGAGGGAGTGTGGATTTGTTACATGTTTTTCCAAGAAAGGGGAATAAATAGATTCTTAAGAAATGGAAAATAGTTCCTCTATACATTGAGCACATTGAGATTCTATAGAGAGTCAACCCTGCAACCTATCAGTTGTAGTTAACTCATAGGTACAAGTCCATGCATGATTTCTTCCATGTATCTCAGATTCATTGATATCTTTCAGATCTGTCTCATATTCATCAACATGAGGAGGTTGAATTAGAGGTTGATATATCCTTTGGGGAGAATTCTATCCATATTTTTGGTCATGAAAAATAGTTTTTCTAAGGATGGTCATTTTATATGGTAAATGTTCTATGAAAACAAGATAGTGTATATGACGAGACATGGGATTATAAATACAGTGTACCTAGAAAGTGGTTGTACAATTCATAGATTATTCTTTAATACCCACTAAATTGAAATTCATGGAAAAATATATATAAGGGTGAAGATTCTAAGATCCCATATTTTATTATGGTATCAAACCTTTTAATATAAGTATAATACTATAGTTTTATCCAAATCAATGTTCATGATGAGTTCATGAGAGTTTCAACATGTTTCGGGCATAAATGAACCCTGAATCCCCAAATATTTGGAGAAACCAAGGGAATGTAGGGTCAGTAGAATTCAAGAATCCCAATCCACATGGTTAGAACTCTATGTGTGGGATTAAGACAATTTGTGTACATGGTATGTGATTGGATTGTCTAATTGAGTGCTCCATGTCATTGGAGGAGTGACAATGGATAGTGATGGTGCACAGTTGGTGCACTATTTAGCCAACTATGCATCCAAACCTTGTAAAAAATCAATGATACCCCTTAAAAAGTGGAAAAAATATCTTTTCCCTTAATTATATTAAATCCTCTCCCCTCATTATTTTCTCATCCAATGAATAACATAAAATTATACTCTCATTAAACCTTAGCCATTCCAGAAACATGAAATTGGAGGATCTCCTCTAGTGAGACTTTGATAGATCCATTGTAATAAATGTTAGTTATCCACTAGAAATGCCTATATTTAAATTTAATTGTTATTCATTTGTCCTTATATTGAATGATTTATTTTGGTGAGAGATAATACGACCAATCATTATGGAATTTTTTTATTTGTTTGATTTCAACTGATTAAGTTTGGTTTAGAGGCAAAACACTTTAGAGGAGTCGAATTCCATGATAAGTTAAGTGGCCCCATGATTTTTCTCATTGTACCAATAATTATATATATTGATGATGTTCTACCCATTAAATGCTTTGAGAGACACATGTTAAATGTTTTTATTCATAAATAAAATGGGATTTATTGACCTATATGACTCATTGGACCTATTTATAAATCATTATATGGTAAGGAAAATGAAGTTGACCACACATTGGGTGTGTTGTAAAATAGAGAAAACAACCATGGGTGGATTTTAAATTGATTCAAATTTTTAGGTGTTTTTATTTACCTCTTTATTGGTATGTTTAATGAATTGATTGAAATGTATGTTGAATTAAATAATTGTGAGAATTGATGACCATGTCCAAATTCCTATACATATTGTTCATTCTCTCTTAGGCTTAAGATATTTTTTATAATTACGTTTCCCCGTTAAGATGAATAAGGAAATTCATGGTATGATACTTCTTATAATCGTAGGCTATAATTTGTTTCTCCTACTAGGGTTAGTTAAATACCTATACAAATTTTATTTCTAATTGAATTTAAATGTGATATTTCATGGTATGGTTAGTATTTGGCCCCATAAACATTCATCATTCTATTCTGTGGGGGAGATATAGGTTCAAACCTAGAGATCCACTTATGGAATCATCAGGATTAACTAATTGGATTAATTGTATGAATATTTATCATTCCCCTTGGGTGACACATGGGTTCTTATAAAAACACCATTAAAAAATCACTTAGAATCTATATTTTATACACCCTGGTGATTCCTGGACTGCTGATGGGGACTACAATGGACATACTCATAAGGATGATCATTATATAATACCATGTTATACTTGGACTCCCAATGTTAATTCACTGTTATATACTCATAGGGATGGTTATTATATACCCCACAAGTGACACTTGTTCTCCCTTTATCGATATTCATGTAACACCCCAGGATATTTTGAAATATGTCTTTATGAATTTAATAAATTCAATAATTTTAATTATAATAAATAATAATTTTACCTATAATTACATGAACCACCGATTTTATCTTCGGTTATGTAACGCCCCGACCCTAGTTACCCAGAGTCGGTGCATTATTACATAATATTGGCATGATCATGAGAAAGATCAAGTCTCGAAAGACCGATTAGTTTAGTAGCCTTGGAATAACTAGATACATCCATAAATTTTTACATTACATCATAAAAAAAACATCTTGTCTTCATATCCCCTCATACTATCCCTGCAGGTCATTCATAAATTACTTCTTCATAATCCTGGGGAAAAAAATAAAACATTGAAAGGGGTGAGCTCGGATGCTCAGTAAGGATAACATTATAGCAGAATCTTTCATAAATAAGCATAAACACTTAAGGCAATTTATAACTAAAACAAAAGCCTTTTAAACTTGAACTTCGGCATAAAATGGCAAAGGTAAAATGAAATAATGCCATTTACTTACTCACATGGATATTCTACTAGTCGAATGATCACATGAAATATCAATAACAACTTTCATAATGATGGAATGCATAATGCCAGACTATCATAACCACGTAGCCAAGGCCTCATGCCAAGACTACAAATAAGATTTTGCCAAGGCCTTGTGCCAAGACACTAGTTTGTCTCATCAGACCTACCGATGCATCGAGGAGCTATAGCGGGCTCCACCTGTCACTTATTAAGTCCAATGCATTCCTCATATGAATAGGTTTAAGCATAAAATAAACATTCGTATTAAAACTATCATACGAAATGTCAATACTTTAACCACAAACCATGAATGGTATAAAAATAGAACATCCACAGTAAAAAATAACTCATTTGATACAATATGGAAGATTGTATTGTATCACATTAACCTCAATCATGAATAATGAAGGATGTTGACATAGATGAAAATAATCATCAAAACTATTTGAGAGAAATATCCCCCTTTTCTTGAAAACATTTAAAAGTCACACTATTTGTCAAGAAGCCATTTAAAAATAGATTTTTGAATCAAAGTGTCCCATACCACATTGAAACTTTTAAAAGGAGTTTTAATTTTAAAACTTTAATGTCCATATAAATAAATCCTTTAAACTATTTTTAAAACATGGACATTAATGAGAAAGGTTTAGATGAATAAGTCTTTAAAACATTTAAAAACAGTATTTTAGTTAGAGATTCTTACCAAAAGAGACACTTGAATACAAATAATTGGGGTGATCAAAACTTTGTAATATCATGAGAATAAAGGGAATCATGATATACTATGTCAAAGTACATTATATATACACCACATAAAAGTGATTTGGTGTATATCATCAAAGAAGTCTCAATGGAATGTAAATTGAGATGAAATCTCTCATAAAGGTTGTATCCTTAGGTTAAGGATAAATCAATGACATAATTATGTGTGACAAATATAAATACACTAAATATGATTGGATATTCAGTGTAAAACAATCAAAGGACATTCACACATATTCTTGTAAAAACAATACCAACGAATTGGATGTTTAACTCAACAAATGGAGAATGAGTTAAAATTACTCTTATCAAATTCATATCAATGACTTGAGAATTACCAATGGAGTGATTATGTGTATCAAACTTATATCCACAGGAAGGGGAGTGGAAATTATGACATAATCAAATGAATAGTGATTCCACACATAATCTTGGGGTAATATAATCAATGAAATATGTGTAAATCCAAATGAGTGGAAATTGAAATCTCAAATTCCCTTATCGATTAGGTAACTTACGAAACATACACCCATGAAAGAAGTATCATACCATGATGATGTAAATACCCATAAATTAAAGTATATTACACAATGAATACGATCATGGGCAGTACACATACACCACATGCAATAATTAAGTGGTGATCAATGGAATTCTCACGGAATTAAAAGTGAGATAAGAAAACTCTTACCTTGTACTTTTCCTTGGTTGGGGTAGGTTAACCTCCAGTATAATAGTGAAATAATTGTTACTAAATTATACAAGAATCATATACATTAATATGATATCATATATGATCTTTTAAAATTGATTTGATAATAATATCTTAGTATTATCGCCGTTTCGGGTGTTAACTTACTCATTTTCTTTATATGTTTTGTTACATAAGTCATGTTTGTTGTATCTTATTCATATCCAGAATGATATCAAGTCTTTAAACATCATGTTTAAATCATGAAATGATAATTATACTTGAATGGATACGATGGAGAATGAATCTCATCGCGTTCGTGGAGACGGTAGTCCGTACGTACGCACGAACGCTACTTCCATTTAATTTTTTATTTTAAAAGAATCGAATACAAATGATACATAGGTATATTACTATTCCAGTATAATATAATATTTTATATATGTTACTTAAGTTCATTAACACCATCCTTTATACGTTCCATGTGTGGTATGAACGAGTCATATCATTTTAAGGGGGCGGTAGTCCGCACTTCCTCAAATGAAATTATCGTATGTATATACAACATGAAACGAATAATGGTATGAAATAAAATGGAATTAAATAAGCTTATATATAAAATATATATCATTAATATCATATTTAATTACAGTTCCATCATAATGGCCACCATGAGAGGCAGTAAGATGTTTTTGAACAATCATCGTTTCGTGAGGCGTTAGTTTGCCATCCACAGAAACATTATGTTCATCATCCATTAGATGGAGTTGTGTGTGTGTGTAGTTTGAATACTTCTTATAACAACATCCTAGTATATTGGGGATACTGGTGTTGTTACAAAAGAAGGGAAATAAAAAGAGTTTGGGGGTTGAAGAAGCAAAATAAATGAAAATAATTTAAGAGAAATCGTTACCTTTAATTTAGGTAACTCACTTTGGTTGGAACCAAAAGACTTGTTGAAATGCTTTCTTCCTAAAGGGAAGCTTCAAGGAGGAGTAGAGGGATGTGGGGAGCTTAGTTGGGCAGAGTTTGGACGAGCCAAGTGGCTTGAGAGGTGTGAGGAAATGAGAAGGAGGAGTTCCCTTTTATAAGAGGGGTGAGGGGCACCTTTGGAAAAGCTAGAAATATTAATTTATAATAAATTCATATTCGGTTTACAATGGCTCCAAAGTTGACTATTAAAAGGTTGAGGTGGGTATAGGTCGAAAAAAACTCATCCAATAGAATTTAGACAGGTTTGGGTACTTATATTAACCTTATCTTTAAGTATTAACTCTAAGTTAATTAGTTTCACTTTTACAATGTCTCTTTGTATTTTTATATAATATGGTTAATAAACATACTATATACATCCAAGAGACCCCCAAGTGGTCCATTAATGATTAACCTATCATAATATAAGTCTCTTGGCCGAACCTTAGATTTTTAGGAATTTAATATCAATTAATAATATAAAATTTTTTTAAGAACTCTTTTATGTCAATTTTGACACTATTCACTAGTTGATTTTTGTGAAACTCATAAAAGATTGATTACTTCGAACAAAGTCAAATAAATCAATCCTAATATATCATATTATCCTAGAAAATTTGTTTAATTCATTAAAAGTTTCATATTATAATTATTTGGGTATTCATAATATCAATTATGTTAATTTTTTACTATTTTAGTAATTACTGCATCATCATTGTGTCATAAATAAAATAAATTATTTAATGTCAAAAAATTATAAATAAAATATAATTATGTAGGAAATCTTTTTATCTTTCTAATGAATATTTATAATCTAAAATCCAACATATATAACCCTATGTAACAATTGTTTTGCTAAAAGATATATGCTTGTGTCATTTTTGTATTCATTTTAACTTAATTAATATAAAGTGTCATTATCACTTACAAGTGGATCCATGGGGTCCCAAAATTGACCCAAAGATGCCCATGGTCGACCATGTATCAACCAATAGGGTTAAGACACATTTTAGGGTAATTTAGTATTATTATAATATTATTTTTTTAACCCTTATTTACCGGATTTACCCTTAACCATGGTAAATAAAATATTTACCGCAGTAATTATTCAAAATGTCTAAAAATAAAAGTTACCTATTTACACAATTTCAACATCCTGATTCCAAATATGGAATCCATTTTCCTAAATTCAAAACACATAAGTGGCAGAAATTAATTTAAAATTAATTCCCGCTGTCAAAACGAAAAGCGTGTTTTTAAGAGATAATAACTATCAAAAGATTGACACTTGTTTATGTTCGGTTTAATTGTAAAATTATGTCCAATGACCAACATTATATTAAATAGTAAAAATATATTCTAAATATACTTTAAAACCACTCAAATTCATAATTTATCACTATTAATTATTTTCATTAAAAAAGTTGTTTTTAATTAAAATTTAGTAATTTTCACTATTCATCAAAATATGAAAGTTATCCGAAAAGTACCAAAATTTCACCTTAGGCTAAATTTGATATTCTGAATCCGAAAATGAAGTCCATTTTAAAATATAAAATATATATAACTTCAAAAAGTAGGTACTACTATTCATAACAACTAGTTTGATTGGTTACGGTGTGTTAGAACTCGAAGTTGCGTACAACACACGCTACTGTTTTATTCAAAGGAAAGCGTACCGTGGAAGCTTGGGATGTTTCATTTTAAATTTTTTGATGTCTCCATTTAGTCAAAAAGTTTAAAATATTGTATTTAAAAAGGTTTCACTATCAAAAGTTGATAAAAGTGCAATACTGAAAATGAATCCGTTCTTGCATTATGACTAAGAAACTCATAATATGGATTCTAAAATTTTAAGGATTATATAAAGTTTAAAATTTAGTTAATACTATTCATGACCTCTTTTAATGGCTTTTTTTTGGTAATTCATGGTGCAATTGAACTCAGTGTTGCGTGTAGTGCAAGTTATTGAATTATTTTGAAGAAATAACACACTATGAAATCTTGGGGTGTTACATTC
The DNA here is from genome assembly GCA_963277665.1 of Viscum album. Taxonomy (NCBI): domain Eukaryota; kingdom Viridiplantae; phylum Streptophyta; class Magnoliopsida; order Santalales; family Viscaceae; genus Viscum; species Viscum album. The sequence goes on from OY728141.1 coordinate 935,033,916, forward strand.
TCCCCTCCTTCAATAAATTGCGTCCTCGCAATTTGAAATTGTTCTTCAAAAATAAAAGGTTGAAAGTAGAAAATATATTTGTGGGAAAACCCACATCTGAAATTGGGTTACTAAAATTTAGTCTTATTATGAGGAAAAGAGAAATGAAAGGGTCACCACCAAATTATGATCTCGATTAGGAGAACATTGGTGGCAATTAGAGACATATAATTGGAGGAAAAACGTAAATATTTATAGGTAGTGGTTGAGGTCATCAATCACAAACAAGTATAAAATTTAGGTCCTTAAACTCATCAATCTATGATGATTTGAAGTACCATCGGTTCAACAAAATATAGGGTATTGGGATCACACATTTTTGACATTTCAAAATATCTTAGTTGAAATCCCACATCGAAAAATGAATTAATGAGGCCTCTATTTAAAATAAAGAGTGGAAAGTATGAAGATTACCGAAAATAACACATACTAGGGTTCCATGTAGGAAAATATGGATATGGAGGAGAAATCTAACCATCAGTTATCTGATGGAGAGTGGTAGAGAACATGGCTATGAAAAGGCCAACAATCACAAAGCCATAAATTAGTGATGATTTAAGGTACCATCTAGGACAACATTTTTTTTTTAAAGTTACATTACATAAGGAAGAGGAATTCATTTATGATATTAACTAAGAACATTATGAGATATACTTACATTTTAAGTAGATTTTCATTCTTTAATAAATTCCCACCACTAACTCATTTTTTTTTAAACGGTGAGTATTCGAGAAGACTTGGTCACACTGGAAGAGATAGAATAAAATTCTATAGAATCACATGATCCATGAAGGATGAACCATATATTTACATTGTCTTTGAAGATTAATCAAAACCAAAATGGTTAGTGAATGATCTAATGATCCCCCAAAAGGATATTCATTGAGATAAATATGCACTAATCTTAATTTCTAAAATTAAACCAACAATACCCCAAAGTTAAATAGATACCATTCAATAACCAATTGTCCTTAAAATCCTTCAATATAATCCAAACTAATATTGAAACCCAAAACATAGAAGAATTTGATTATGTAGTCTCCCATGTTACATTGTATCTCCAAATGACATCAAATACTCTTAAAGTCACATACTTAAAAGTAATTAACATCATCACATATTCTCTGTTATAGGTTAATCATTTCCATAAATAACCCAAATCACTATAAATCAACAATAAAAATGTAGATAAAAATCCACCATTACTCTACAAATGAAACCTCATTGTATTCTATTTTCCTTGGGCATATAGTGTTCCTAACAAAACGAACATCTTCCAAAATAACATTTATCACTTAATCACCAAATCATTTTCCTATACCAAGGGTATTCATTTGATAAGACATAAGAACCCAAATCATCTTATTATTGATCAATAAAATCATTTAACAAAAAAAAATAGTCATACTAACCAGGGACTTCACGTAGTCCAGTGGTAGGCGATAAATCTCAATCGCACTTTGGTTGTGGGTTCGATTCCCATAGCTTTGTCCGACGCGACGGGTTGTCACACGGTCTACGAGTTGTCCTTTTTCAAAAACTATATTTTATAATATTGCCAAAATGAGATAAATTCCTCAAAATACTATATCATAAATTTAACCACAAATGTTATATCATACCTTGAATCTTCATCCCAAATTAGAATAACTTATAATTCTCTCAAACCCCAATGATCATATAAATCCAAATGGTTATTTATACCTATATCCACCAGAGAAGAGACAATTCTTCCTAAAATATCATTCTCACATGGAAAACTGCGGGGTTACAAATACAAGAGAAAATTATTCCATAGTAAACCCATCAACAAGGAGTGCTAATACTTTTTAAACATTTATCCAACCATTTATTCCCACATAGCTTCTATTTGATCAAGAAAATATCCTATAGAATAGGACATTCACTCGGGTAATGGCCAGGTCCCCTACATTTACGGCAAATGACTGTAAATGGACTCTTGGGACCATTTTTATCTTCTTCCATAGTACTCTTCATTTTTCTTCGGCAATTCTTTATTTTATGTCCTTCCTCCCCGCACGTAAAACATTTCGTTGTCCCATTGAGACACTTTCCTGGGTGTCTCTTTCCACATTTCCTGCATGATGAAAATTGAGGGTTCTTTTCTCCATGGTCTCCATTGCTAGAGCTCTTATCATTTATCACCTTTCTCTTCCTTGTTGAGTCTGGGAGTTGGTTAATATATATGTTGTTGATCATATTTTCGGAAAACTGATTTGGCATAAAGACGATATCTTTTACGCCTATCAACATTCCATTTTGTTGCTCATTGCCACCACCGTTCCCATCTTGTACATCATTCTCAAAGTCACTATGACTTCCTTGGAATCCAGCCATTGACTAAAACCAGAAGGCATTGTGTGAGTAATAGTAGTCGTAAAATCATTTAGAGATTAAAATGTCACCATATTCTCAATTTGAAACATATTAGGATTAACCAAGGTCATTTTCTCTCATCTTATGTATATATTACTTAAATCGGTTTGTAAAGAAAATGTAAATTATCCTAAGCATATCCCCCGGGAGTGTCGTAACCAAGAGTGCAGCAAGGCCCGTTGTCGTGCACCAGTTCCTGTTCGAGTCTAGCTCAAAGCGTTGTTTTCGGGTTTTACCCCTAGGTATATCTGTGCCAGAGCCGCCTCTACCTGCTCGTATCCAGACAGGGATGTATTGCTCGGAAAACTCACAAAATCTTTACAATACCAAAATTCTAGGAAGTTTTTTTTATACTAATCCTCAAAGTTCATCTTAGGTCTACGTGCTCTAATCAGTGTTTATCTAAATCTAGCTACCAAGGTTTGTACTAAACTTCCTCTGATACCAACTGTAACGCCCCGACCCTAGTTACCCAGAGTCGGTGCATTATTACATAACATTGGCATGATCATGAGAAAGATCAAGTCTCAAAAGACCGATTAGTTTAGTAGCCTTGGAATAACTAGATACATCCATAAATTTTTACATTACATCATAAAAAAAACATCTTGTCTTCATATCCCCTCATACTATCCCTGCAGGTCATTCATAAATTACTTCTTCATAATCCTGGGGAAAAAAATAAAACATTGATAGGGGTGAGCTCGGATGTTCAGTAAGGATAACATTATAGCAGAAGCTTTCATAAATATGCATAAACACTTAAGGCAATTTATAACTAAAACAAAAGCCTTTTAAACTTGAACTTCGGCATAAAATGGCAAAGGTAAAATGAAATAATGCCATTTACTTACTCACATGGATATTCTACTAGTCGAATGATCACATGCAATATCAATAACAACTTTCATAATGATGGAATGCATAATGCCAGACTATCATAACCACATAGCCAAGGCCTCGTGCCAAGACTACAAATAAGATTTTCCCAAGGCCTTGTGCCAAGACACTAGTTTGTCTCATGAGACCTACCGATGCATCGAGGAGCTATAGAGGGATCCACCCGTCACTTATTAAGTCCAATGCATTCCTCATATGAATAGGTTTAAGCATAAAATAAACATTCGTATTAAAACTAGCATATGAAATGTCAATACTTTAACCACAAACCATGAATGGTATAAAAATAGAACATCCACAGTAAAAAATAACTCATTTGATACAATATGGAAGATTGTATTGTATCACATTAACCTCAGTCATGAATAATGAAGGATGTTGACATAGATGAAAATAATCATCAAAACTATTTGAGAGAAATATCCCCCTTTTCTTGAAAACATTTAAAAGTCACACTATTTGTCAAGAAGCCATTTAAAAATAGATTTTTGAATCAAAGTGTCCCATACCACTTTGAAACTTTTAAAAGGAGTTTTAATTTTAAAACTTTAATGTCCATATAAATAAATCCTTTAAACTATTTTTAAAACATGGACATTAATGAGAAAGGTTTAGATGAATAAGTCTTTAAAACATTTAAAAATAGTATTTTAGTTAGAGATTCTTACCAAAAGAGACACTTGAATACAAATAATTGGGGTGATCAAAACTTTGTAATATCATGAGAATAAAGGGAATCATGATATACTATGTCAAAGTACATTATATATACACCACATAAAAGTGATTTGGTGTATATCATCAAAGAAGTCTCAATGGAATGTAAATTGAGATGAAATCTCTCATAAAGGTTGTATCCTTAGGTTAAGGATAAATCAATGACATAATTATGTGTGACAAATATAAATAAACTAAATATGATTGGATATTCAGTGTAAAACAATCAAAGGACATTCACACATATTCTTGTAAAAACAATACCAACGAATTGGATGTTTAACTCAACAAATGGAGAATGAGTTAAAATTGCTCTTATCAAATTCATATCAATGACTTGAGAATTACCAATGGAGTGATTATGTGTATCAAATTTATATCCACAGGAAGGGGAGTGGAAATTATGACATAATCAAATGAATAGTGATTCCACACATAATCTTGGGGTAATATAATCAATGAAATATGTGTAAATCCAAATGAGTGGAAATTGAAATCTCAAATTCCCTTATCGATTAGGTAACTTACGAAACATACACCCATGAAAGAAGTATCATACCATGATGATGTAAATACCCATAAATTAAAGTATATTACACAATGAATACGATCATGGGCAGTACACATACACCACATGCAATAATTAAGTGGTGATCAATGGAATTCTCACGGAATTAAAAGTGAGATAAGAAAACCCTTACCTTGTACTTTTCCTTGGTTGGGGTAGGTTAACCTCCTGTATAATAGTGAAATAATTGTTACTAAATTATACAAGAATCATATACATTAATATTATATCATATATGATCTTTTAATATTGATTTGATAATAATATCTTTGTATTATCGCCGTTTCGGGTGTTAACTTACTCATTTTCTTTATATGTTTTGTTACATAAGTCATGTTTGTTGTATCTTATTCATATCCAGAATGATATCAAGTCCTTAAACATCATTTTTAAATCATTAAATGATAATTATACTTGAATGGATACGATGGAGAATGAATCTCATCGCGTTCGTGGAGACGGTAGTCCGTACGTACGCACGAACGCTACTTCCATTTAATTTTTTATTTTAAAAGAATCGAATCCAAATGATACATAGGTATATTACTATTCCAGTATAATATAATATTTTATATATGTTACTTAAGTTCATTAACACCATCCTTTATACGTTCCATGTGTGGTATGAACGAGTCATATCATTTTAAGGGGGAGGTAGTCCGCACTTCCTCAAATGAAATTATCGTATGTATATACAACATGAAACGAATAATGGTATGAAATAAAATGGAATTACAGAAGCTTATATATAAAATATATATCATTAATATCATATTTAATTACAGTGCCATCATAATGGCCACCATGAGAGGCAGTAAGATGTTTTTGAACAATCATCGTTTCGTGAGGCGTTAGTTTGCCATCCACAGAAACATTATGTTCATCATCCATTAGATGGAGTTGTGTGTATGTTTAGTTTGAATACTTCTTATAACAACATCCTAGTATATTGGGGATACTGGTTTTGTTACAAAAGAAGGGAAATAAAAAGAGTTTGGGGGTTGAAGAAGCAAAATAAATGAAAATAATTTAAGAGAAATCGTTACCTTTAATTTAGGTAACTCACTTTGGTTGGAACCAAAGGACTTGTTGAAATGCTTTCTGCCTAAGGGGAAGCTTCAAGGAGGAGGAGAGGGATGTGGGGAGCTTAGTTGGGCAGAGTTTGGACGAGCCAAGTGGCTTGAGAGGTGTGAGGAAATGAGAAGGAGGAGTGCCCTTTTATAAGAGGGGTGAGGGGCACCTTTGGAAAAGCTAGAAATATTAATTTATAATTAATTCATATTCGGTTTCCAATGGCTCCAAAATTGACTATTCAAAGGTTGAGGTGGGTATAGGTCGAAAAAAACTCATCCAATAGAATTTAGACAGGTTTGGGTACTTATATTAACCTTATCATTAAGTATTAACTCTAAGTTAATTAGTTTCACTTTTACAATGTCTCTTTGTATTTTTATATAATATGGTTAATAAACTTACTATATACATCCAAGAGACCCCCAAGTGGTCCATTAATGATTAACCTATCATAATATAAGTCTCTTGGCCGAACCTTAGATTTTTAGGAATTTAATATCAATTAATAATATAATATTTGTTTTAAGAACTCTTTTATGTCAATTTTGACACTATTCACTAGTTGATTTTTGTGAAACTCATAACAGATTGATTACTTCGAAAAAAGTCAAATAAATCAATCCTAATATATCATATTATCCTAGAAAATTTGTTTAATTCATTAAAAGTTTCATATTATAATTATTTGGGTATTCATAATATCAATTATGTTAATTTTTTACTATTTTAGTAATTACTGCATCATCATTGTGTCATAAATAAAATAAATTATTTAATGTCAAAAAATTATAAATAAAATATAATTATGTAGTAACTCTTTTTATCTTTCTAATGAATATTTATAATCTAAAATCCAACATATATAACCCTATGTAACAATTGTTTTGCTAAAAGATATATGCTTGTGTCATTTTTGTATTCATTTTAACTTAATTAATATAAAGTGTCATTATCACTTACAAGTGGATCCATGGGGTCCCAAAATTGACCCAAAGATGCCCATGGTCGACCATGTATCAACCAATAGGGTTAAGACACATTTTAGGGTAATTTAGTATTATTATAATATTATTTTTTTAACCCTTATTTACCGGATTTACCCTTAAGCATGGTAAATAAAATATTTACCGCAGTAATTATTCAAAATGTCTAAAAATAAAAGTTACCTATTTACACAATTTGAACATCCTGATTCCAAATATGGAATCCATTTTCCTAAATTCAAAACACAGAAGTGGCAGAAATTAATTTAAAATTAATTCCCGCTGTCAAAACGAAAAGCGTGTTTTTAAGAGATAATAACTATCCAAAGATTGACACTTGTTTATGTTCGGTTTAATTGTAAAATTATGTCCAATGACCAACATTATATTAAATAGTAAAAATATATTCTAAATATACTTTAAAACCACTCAAATTCATAATTTATCACTATTAATTATTTTGATTAAAATAGTTGTTTTTAATTAAAATTTAGTAATTTTCACTATTCATCAAAATATGAAAGTTATCCGAAAAGTACCAAAATTTCACCTTAGGCTAAATTTGATATTCCGAATCCAAAAATGAAGTCCATTTTAAAATATAAAATATATATAACTTCAAAAAGTAGGTACTACTATTCATAACAGCTAGTTTGATTGGTTACGGTGTGTTAGAACTCGAAGTTGCGTACAACACACGCTACTGTTTTATTCAAAGGAAAGCGTACCGTGGAAGCTTGGGATGTTTCATTTTAAATTTTTTGATGTCTCCATTTAGTCAAAAAGTTTAAAATATTGTATTTAAAAAGGTTTCACTTTCAAAAGTTGATAAAAGTGCAATACTGAAAATGAATCCGTTCTTGCATTATGACTAAGAAACTCATAATATGGATTCTAAAATTTTAAGGATTATATAAAGTTTAAAATTTAGTTAATACTATTCATGACCTCTTTTAATGGCTTTTTTTTTGGTAAGTCATGGTGAAATTGAACTCAGTGTTGCGTGTAGTGCAAGTTATTGAATTATTTTGAAGAAATAACACACTATGAAATCTTGGGGTGTTACAGGTTACACACAACACTGAGTTTTTCTTGTGTTTCATGCAATGATTAGTATAAATGAAATGTGACTTATTATTAAAATATTATTATTTAATATGACACTTATGACATAACCATTTGAATAGATTGTACGAATAAGCTTAAATATATTTTCAAAATACAAGGTTTACTCATGTGTATATAATTAATTATTTAGTGAGATATTATTTAAAAAAATTTATTTTAATTATTTGAAAAATATTTATTTTTTTCTGAAAAACAAATTTTTTAAGGAAACAAAAAAAATCTACCAAAATAATTTAAACAATCCAATTTTATTGATTTATTTTAATTAAATGTATATATATTATATTAAATAAATTTTTTAACATTCATCATATATTTTATATTGATAATAGATAATAATTGATTAAATTTCATACTTAAAACTATATTTTCTAAAAAAAAGTTTTATCGACATTGGTGCCCTCATTTGAAAATTAATTTTTACATGTTTAATAAAATTTATCAGAAAAAATAAAATTATTTTTTGAAGTATTATTATCAAAATAATCTTACTGTCATTTGTTCTGATTTTTTTTGAAAACTTTGATTTTTTAATTGATACGGGACAATACTGATTTTAATTGAAAACATCCATGTAGTATGCAAAATTGGATATATTTTCTTGATAATCCACTTAATATTTACTAATCATAATTGTGAGATTTTTTCTTAGACTTATCCCTAAGAAATTTTTTGCAGTTTCTAATCATAGTCTCAAAAACAATTAAACATTTCCTCCAATAGCATTTATAGAATCCTTTCTCATTCTTTCACATTAATACTTGTTTTATTACAAAATTCTAAAATAAATACAACCTATATGATCAATAAGTCTAGTTTCTTTAAGATTTTTTTTGAGAAAAATGAGCTTAGATTCTCATCTACTAGTTACAATGAAACTAAAAGTGTTAGAATGTAGTTATTTTATATTTATCCCATTGAAAATTTAATAAAACATCCTTAGGTAGATTTAAGGAAAAATTGCACACCTCTTCGTTTGCTCACTTATTTTCATGTGCATCTACAAGAGCATTAGTTCCCAATAAGCACGTGTGATGATATATCTCTTTGTAGAGAGTTGGTTGAGATAGTTGGCGCTTTTTTATGTATGTTTCTAAGAGTGGTGGAATTTATTTATACTAAAAGCATGGAAAATGGTTATGAAATCACACTCAAACCAGATGTTTTTCCCATTTCTAGGATTTTTAATATTGACAGCATTTATCATACCTATTATCTTTGCTTCCAGTCCACTATATTACTGAATGGACCACATTGGTAACCAATCACATCCCCATAAGAGTCCACAAAGACCAAACCATGGCTAGTTAGCACTATTATTCCCCTTGAGGCCACAATAGAGTTAAATTATTTACATCCAGTGAAAGGGGGAAACCAAAAAAAATCATGATTTTAGTGTGGAGAGGGATGGATTCCATGAACAATCAGACTTCTCAATACTGTTATGTCATTCACTGAATTGTTATAGAAGCTAGTGTATAGGGAATTTGTGTTTTCATCAACTTTATGATATCAAAAATAGATGATTTGTTTTTGAGTTCATCCTGCTCATGAATCACTTTATTCTGACCTTTGAAGATGACAAGAATCAGTTCAATATAGGTGACTTTGAATAAAGTGGTAAGTTATGTGGACATATGGGTATTGAACTGTTTAGGTAATAGATCACAGATAGTTCTAGTTCTTGAATCATGAACATAAAAAAATAAAAAAATATTTCTATAATGAAAAAGTGATTTTTTATGAGGTAAAAAGATGATCAATATCTTCATGGTGTTGGTTGAAAGGTACACACCTTTAGTAGAAGGAAGTTCCAACTTCTTAGAGGTTTTATTCCACATAATATTTATTCTTTTGTAGCATCCATAATAGTGTGTAGATGGAGAGGAGTATCCACATTAGGTGGAGGTAACTAAACCATTTTCCATGGCCTTGAGTAATAAAACTGTAAAAGGCATTGGAGTCAAGCAGCCCATTCAACGCCAACTTCAAAATGAGTATGTCATCCTCGATTAAAAAATCATAGTCCAGAACCCTCTTCTTGATGTCATATAAAGGAAATTTAGTATAGTTATTTGATCCTTGATAGAGATACTATAATCAGTGTCTTGATATATGTAATACATAAGTTCTATTAGGGGGATTCTATCCCTAATTATCAGTCCCTAATATCAGTGAAGAATTGAAATTTGTCAGCCGGTGCGAATGGATGAAGATTTTCTTTGAGACTTTCATGTGCCCTTTCCATACAGAGGATTTCATGTAGAAATTACGTCCCAATTTTTTTTTTCAACATACATAGATCTAAGAGAATCCAGGTATTTTTAGGTTTTGGTGAGAAGCTTCAGTAAAAACTAGTCATGCATGAGCTAATTGAAAAAAGACAGATTCTTGATGCCCAAACTCACTACGGCATAAGTCCTGAAACTATTATTCCATGACATAGTGAAAATCCTTCTTTCTAAAATGATCCACTCCAAAAAAATTCTTCACTAATCCATTTATGGTCTTAATCACTAATTAGGTCTATGAGAAAACCATGAAACAGTAGGTCACCTTTGAAAAAATCACATGCTCAACAAGGAATGCAATTCCATCAAATGATAGTAAATTACATTTCTAGGAATCTATAGTTCTTCGACCCAAACACAAAATTCTATTGAACTAATATCCACATGGTCTTCCCCAGAACATGGGTATACCATGGTAGATTAACATAATATAGACCTCTCTAACAACATATTCATTGATCATGCAATGATTTTTGGGTAAATATTTGTTCATGCCAAAATATATGAAATACATGTTCATACTGACCACTTGTCCAAAGACCCCCTCATAATGACGTAGGGATTTCCTAATATGTTTTATCTTCTTCTTGTCTCCTTGAGTAAAACTAATAATATCATCTGCAAAAATTAATTATGATGGAGGTTAAATACCTTCTACGACCTATATGGTTTTCATATCACCATTAATTACCATGTGGGTAAAGATACTACTAATGTAATATTCAGAAATGGAAGAGATAATGGTTGAAAGTGGTCATCCTTGACTCAACCCTCTTGAGAAAATGTAGTAGCCTTCTGTTGATCCATTAATTATGATATTGAAGAGATCATACCCAATAATATCTTTTATAGAATTGATTAATTTTTCATTAAATCCAAAACTTGAAAGGACCACGTAGATGAAACCCCTATCAATAATATATAATGATGTTCTAATATCATGATTGTGTGAAATATCATCCCTTGTATATTTCCGAAGAATAATCACACCCTCCATTTTAGTAACCAAGAAATATTGGAAGTTTATTCCTTTGATATATCCAAATTGATTCCAAGAGCTAAATTTGTTTGATATCCATGAAATTTTGTTGGACAAAACCTTTTTGATGAATTTTTGTATCATGTTAACAAGTGAAGCTGGTCTGAAATGGATGATGTATTTTTTATTATCAACATTTTAATGAGGGAAATAAATTGGGAATTGAATCTTGGGGTAATGAAACCACCGTTGAAGTTCTTCCTAACCAAATTACAATCCTCAAGATATATGACCTCCCAAAAGTATAGAATAATGTGGTCTATGATACCATTTGGTCCCAGAGTGCTATCATATTTTAGACCAATGACGATTTCTTTAATTTAAATGTCCTATAGAATTGAATTGTGGATACAGTTATCGGCCTTGGTGATATTCTTTAGAATGCTACCTTACCTAAGACCCATATTTTTTAGTGGTCCATTAAATATATTTTTCATAATTTGAAACAATGTGGTTATCAAGGGACTTTCTTCCATTGAGGATTCAGTCTCCATCTTTCAAAAGTGAGAGAGGCTTGCACACTAATATATATTTTTGGATATAATTGAAAAAAACTTGTTTTTATCACCATTATTGATCCACATAGAATTAAAGAAATATTTTTTGATATTTCATTTCATCCAGAGAAGATTTTGAAGCTTGGAAGACATCTCTACCTCCTAAGTAACATTGCCAGGAATTTTTTTGGTGCTTCTCTCTTGATTGGAATGAATGTTCCCTTGAATTTATATATTTCTTCATTAGGGTGGGTAATACACATTATAATGTAGTCCTTCAATATAGCCTTCATATTTTTAATTTTGAGAGTTAAACAATTGGGATGTTACTCGGCTCAGTTTCAGCCTATGTGCCTTGAAAAATCCTTGAGCACTCAGAAATGGTTTTCCAAGAATTGTTAAACATGAATGGGATGGGAAGCTTCTAATCATCACTATAGAAACTCATCAGAATATGGATGTTTTCAGAATTTTTCTTATCCATGGTAACATATGAAAAAGATCTCCATGATCCTTGTGAGGAATTATTCACAAAGACTCTATCAATCTTGTTATACCTCAAAAAATTAGTATGTATTACATAAAATGTGTATTTGGATCCAACGATATTTACTTTAGTGGAGTTATCATCCTCAATATAGGAATTGAAATCCTTGAGGGAGGTTGGGTGGAAGGCAGTTCCCATTTTTCATCAGCTTAAAGAACTAATATGAAATCCACAATAAGGATCCATAAATACGTGATAGTTTTTTGTAGGCTCCTCATATGATTACATAAATAACTTATATCAATGTAATTATTAAAGGAATATATTACTATGCATAAGATGTTTTTATCCTAGGATAACGAGAAAGTCAGGAATTGATCTCCTTCAGGAATAATTGTCCGATTTTTTAAGGAGATTTGTACAAGAATCTAAAGTATATCATGTGGGATGGTGGCCTAGGATTTTTCCAAAGGTGATACACACTATTGAGTTGAAAAAATTCTAGCTTGGGGAGGCTATTCTTTGGATATACTAAACCAAATAATTAGGTTTATACTTACCTGAATGTATATTAATGTAAATTTCAATTCCAGGGGTGGAAATAACATGGTTGTTCTAGGAGAGGCCGGTCATTTTGACTATGATTTGTTGGTTTTCCACCTTCTCTTTGAACTCTATTTTTTTGTTCAAATTTCGGTTATTACTCATTGATTCTGGAAAAGACAAGGCTTACACCCCATAAAAATCACTTATGTTTTTCATAGTGTCATCAGACTTGGTATATGTTCCTCTTCATAGGGTGCATTATGTCTACCTACATGTCTGTCTAGTTTCTTGAGATGCATCCTTCTTCAATCCAGTCTAATTTGAACTAGTGAGGTTCAAAAATGCATCTGAAACCTCAAACACATGCTTCGAACCTATCTCCATATTCTTCTCTATTTTATGTTCCATCCCCTTGAATCGTAAAGTACAATTGAATAATATCATTTATTTAATGTGAGATATGTTATGTCAAATATTCTAGAACATGTAGAAGGGATAATAGGGAGATAATATCTGATGAGAAACATAGTGAGTTGCCTAAAAAAGTGACTTCCATGGGATTCTCAGATTTCACATTATTGACCTCATGCTGCTAATCTTAATGGAGGGGGGCCTCTTTATAGTTCACATCCTCATCCATATTAGCACATGATTTACATTGATAACAACTTTACTATATCTATCATTTTTCTAGGATCATGTCAGTTCTATCTAGTATTATGAATTGGTTTAACATTGTTTCATTTGGAACCTTCCATCCAGCTTGTAGTACTAGAGATTGGTGCTACATGATTCTTCACTACTCTCTAGTTTTTAAATTCATGTCTAACCATTTTGAAAATCTCAAAGTAAGGTGGTAGGTGTTAATAATTATTCCTAAGCACAAATTTTTTATCATTAAATATAAGGGAGATATGTTCTAGTGTAGGAAAATCCATGTTTATTTCATCCAGTATCATAACATAGAGACCTCAGTCACCAGTAAGGGTGCACTGATCAATTTTGAGTGGAATTCCTAACCCATAAGAAAGATCATTGAATATTTTGGGGCCCCAATGGACCCATGGAAGACCATGGATTCTTATCCAGACTTAGGAATTCATGTATTTTTGTTTGTATGGGTTTAAATCGGCTTCCCACTCCAAATAATTTAAAAAACCATGTTTCTTGATAATATTACCTCTATGCCATTCCAAATCTACCTCATACAACATATATATTATTAGAAGATATTAACCTTTATCGATTTTTATAAGGATCTATTTAAATATATTCCACTATTATGAAATCAAATTCCAGAGAGTTGCGTAGGACAAGGTTTTAGTTCATTTATCGTAGTAATGTGACCATGTAATGAGAATTTATAGAGGTCCATTTTTTGTTTGATCCCATCAAAGTTAGTAACCATTAATAATGAACCATCCTATGTTGGTCTGATTATAGAAGGTTCATTGGATTCACTGCAGGATTTCGAATATATGGAAAGGGATTCTATAGTGGAAATGGTTTTATGGTACGTGATATAGGGATTTATCCCTGTACAAGAGTCATTGTAATTTGAGGTGATAGATCATTCCCATTCTAGATTGACTGACTCATTGGACAATGAGAACATAGGTTTGAGTCCACCTATAATCAAATCACCAGAATTGAGCTCATGTACTTACCATCTCGTCTTTAGAAATTAGGCGTATTACATAACATAAAATAGGGAATACATCATAATTATTGATAACATATTTACCAAGATCAAAATACTTCATCAAACATGAAACTACATGGGATAATATGGTGGAATAAATAAAAAAGTGGTGAGATAAAAATATCATTTACACAATAAACATGGAATAAGTTATACATGTTATACAATATAAATATCATTGAGAAAAAAAGGAACATGTATAACAATTAATGATATAGACTGATAAGTATAAAAAGTGAAAATGTGGAAACAACATAAAAAATGAATCATAAACAAAGGTCATGGATAAAACCACCAAGACATCATGGAGGAAAAATCCCCATAAAGGAATCTGGTTCACTATCTATCAAAATTTGAAATATCATGATACTAAATATTAATCAATGGATTGGAGTACTATCAGGGTGCACCCATCATATTCATTTCATTCTTATCTATAACCGTGTCACAAATATTATACAACTTGGATTCATTCATCATAAAAATTTATTTCAAAATCAAGGGTTGTTGAATAAAAAAACTTATATCCCTAATAAATATGTATATGGGAATAAATATGAATACCTATGATAGAAAAAATTGGTATAGAATTCAAAACAAAATTGTTTCAACATGGAATATTTTGGTGAAAATTTTGTAGTATAAAGACATTACATAGAAATTCATAAAAATATTTGATGAGAGAGAAAGAGGACTCTAATCAGTTGGTTATAAAATTAGTAGAAATATAGACATGTAATGATATGTCCAAACTACAGGAAGTTGAAATATAATGCATAACTTAATACTTTAACATTAATAATGAGGAGAAGTTGAGAATCCCTTGTAGAATCTCTTTATAGTAACATCTTAGGTATTGGTCCAAATAAGGGAGGGTAATTGATAAATTATTAAAATAACATAAATTTAAAAATAATGGAATTATTATAAATGAATGAAAATATGAGCAATTATAATTATACGAAATAATTTTTAATATGGTTCTTGAATTTAGAGGGATGAGAAGAAGGTAAGGATCCATTACATAATTTCCTCATTATAACAACATATGTAAGGGTCCAAATGAGGGAAAATAAATGATCATTAATTTAAATAATATCCACTAGAAAATAGGGTAAGTTTATAAACAAAATAAATAATACAAATTTGCAATGAAGAGGACAAATTTCAAATAAGGTTCCTGAATTGAAAGAAGTAGAAGAAGGTGACGATCTCATACCTATGTTTGTGACACCAAATGCTTGGTATTGGATTTTTTAGAGTTTGGGGGGTCCTTGAGATAAATATATTTACTGTAAGGAATAATATGGACATACTAAAATGATTTTTAGTGAAAATAAATGGGAGATTAGGTAGGATTATATAGGAAATGAGGGGGACTTCTTTATTATTTAGATTTTGGAGTTTAAATAATAAAATATCAAAAACAACAAACCATACAATAGTGTTTCCCATCGTTTCATCCAACTGGGAGTGTTTTTTTTATTTTATATGTCTATGGGGTGAAATAATTTAAATAATTCCCTTTCTTATAAGGTGTTGACAACCACTCATAAACAAATAATTTCGAAAACATAATATATTATTGGATTTGGATTATTTATAACGGATTTACAAACTATATCAAATAAACATGAATGACATTATTTTAATGGTAAAAAACTAATTTGGTATTTTATCCCATTTATTGTAATTATTACAATAAATTTAGTTCATTATGATGTGATAAATCAAAAATTATGTTTATATGATATTTAATTTTTACCTGAATATTCTAATATCTTTGAAAATTATGAAATATTCACCATTGCATAATATCAAAATTCGGATTCCAAAAATAATATTAATTTTTCATGAATATTTATTTAAAATATTTTAATTTTTATTTTAAATATAATAACATGCATTTATAAGAAATGATGTGTTTTTGAAAATAATATTTTTCAAACCCTTATAAAAATTACATTTGCTTCATAAAATTTATATGCACATTTATATTTCAAAAAAATTAAACAATAATTTTTTTTAAATAACTATTTATTTCATATATTCAATAATTTATCAAAAAAAGTCATTATATAAGATTTTATATTACATAAAAATAAAATTTGTCTTTAATCATGTCTATTTTTTTCAAATTTATTATTAATTCATTTATAAACTAAAAAAACATAAGAAATAAATATGATAAAATTAATTAAAATAATTTTAAATATTCATAATATATTTTTTTTTCATTTTAAATTATTTTTACCATTAAATAATTTTTTTATTTTACTATGGAAACTATGATTTAGTATATTTACTAGTTATATTATTCAAAAAAATCAGTTTTACATATTAAGTAATATAAACTAAGATATTTCTAATTATGTAATTAAATTTATAAATAACAATTAATATAGTTGGAATAATTTAATTTAAAATAACATCCACAAGAAAGACAGAGAGAGGTTTTCTGAAAAATAACTTATTCATGGAAAAGATGATTTTACATTAGCTATATAACTAGTAATTTTATATTAATTTCAATTAAAAAAATATAAATATATAATTTAATCATATAATTTAATAAATTTAAATGTATTATTTATTTTAATTAATTATAATGAAGAAAAATACATCATTTTGAAAATATTTTTCAAAAAATTGCATTTTAAATCATAAAAATAAACCTATACTAAAATCTGATATAAAAAATGATTAAAATTAAATTTATTAAATTAAATAAAACAATGTAATACTTATTTAACCTTGAAATAATATTAAAATAATAATTACACTTTTAAATTATTTAATTATTCAATATAGAAGAAAATTTTACATAAAAACATTATCTACATTACTCATTAAAAATCAATATATTTTGCAAAATTCAAAAAATTTACAATATATTAATTCTATTTTATAATAAAAAAATGTAGTTCATTTTATAAAATACATAATATAAATTTTCTTAAAAATAATTATAATTTAGTTTTTCCTAAAGTGATATAATTTTTTTTAAGAAAACATATTTTGATGAAAAAAGATATTAAAAAACATGATTGATATTGAATAACAATTTACCAATATATTTAGGACATATATATAAATTAATATTCCCTAATTTTTCTAGTAAAACAGATTTTCGTGAAATTAATGGAATTTTGAAATTTTCATATTTAAATAATCATTGATTGTTTGGGTTTTGCATTTCATATTTCATATATTGTTGGACAATGTTTACTCTTTTAAAAACTCAAAGCATTATAATGAATGTATGGGGTTACACATCAACATTACCATGAATTTTCAAAAAATTAATATCACTAATATTTGATGATGACAAAAATAACTCTATAATAATTTACATATGATTGATTATAATGAAAAACAATAAAAAAATAATAAGATATTTATATAAGTATTTAAAATATTTAATTACTTTTTTAAATATATAAGATATTAAAGAACTTTTTTATAGTTAGTAGTAAAGGTAAGGTTATTTGATAACTCAATTTCTTTTCATTGGGTGGTGAAAATTATTCTAAAAAAATAGTATTATATATTTGGTGAAATAAAACATATTAATGAATTTTATTTGAAATTTTATTATTCCTCTAATTATTTAAATATTTCCATCATAAACTCCTTTTAAAAGTATGATTTCGTCAATTTTTTTCTTTGATTGACATATCTCTTTATAAAAATACAACTTGGTTACAAATAATTAACATCAAATTTGATATCTATTTCCCATCTATATTGATATTATATATTTTAAAAAACATACTTACATATTTTGATTCCAAAATTTTTATTATCTAAGGTGACCTGTTTTTCTATTTCTCTTTTAAAAGGAAATTTTTATTAACCATTTTTATGATGTATGTTTCAAAAAATGAATTTTGAAATATAAATATAGTATTTTCATTCATGATCATATATTTAATCTTCCACTATATATTTCCTTGAACAGACCTAACTGCAGTAACCTTTATGATGTCATTAATTTATTACATTAACATCGATACAAGGGGTTAAATCCTGAGGAATAATCAGATTAGTAGACATGGATACCTAAATACATAAATGATACCCATTTTATGTTGGGGGTAAAATATAATTCATATTAATGGAAAACCTTCAAGATCATTGAACTCATTCCGTAAAAAATTATTTATAACCTTGGTAATATAAACCTAATAAGGGTGAGCCCAAATTCTTAATAAGGGTTACGTAATGTGGAAGATAACATGTATAATTAATAAATAATCAATACTGTCATGTAAATTATTTTAAACACAATTAATTTAATCAAGAATAGTAATATCATGATTAGATCAGGCATAATCAATATGGAAAGGTAAATAACTCAAATAAATTTATCATTAATTAATAAATTGAGCACAAAATGATAGAAAGGATAATATAATTAAAATCACCTCATGGTTAATAAAAACATAATTCTCAATGGATAAAATGCATAATATTATACATAGTGATACAAATCATCATGATATCTATATTAAAAAAAATCTCCAAAAAATCTAAATCTATGTGTAAAAAAAATGTAATTTGGTTAACTGATTCATCTCATTAGAAACATTGATTCATTGATGGGATATATAATTCTAGGAACAACCCATTACTACATATTGAAATAAATTCTCATATATGGAATGAAAAATTAATATTAATAAACCATATTCCTTATTATATAATATCTATTTTTAGAAAAGTGTAAATAATATTTCTTTAAAGTAGAATATCATATGTAAAAATTATATGTGTTTTATGAAATAAGCATATCCATGAAAAATGATATGGATATTTAACTTATATTTATTTTTTAATTATAAAAGATACTAAATCTTTTAATGGAATGTTAATAACAAAAATAATAATAAATTTAGTGTCAATTATTTCCCTAAAAAAACTTAACATAAACTATCTAAAAATATAACATGGATGGTATTATTAAAAAACATCCTCAAAAGAGTATAATTAAAAATACATGTTGTTTTCATTTGTGAATATATTTCATATCAGGATCATTAAAAAAATCAAGGGGAAGATAAACTTATCTATTTTTGTAATTAAATATTATAAACATAAAAGTCCATGAATATTGGAAAAACTATTTTATTTGAAAGGAATGCTATAATAATGAAATGTAAGCTTAAAATCACTAACCAATCCTAAAATATTGAATATTCCACTCATCTAAATTAAAATAAATCATTTAGTTCTTGAACATTTTTGGTAGAAGTGAAAACATACTTTGTTCAGAAAAAGACATGAATATTTCCTTAAAATTACTTATTTAATATTCAATCATGGATAAAATTTAATTTAATATATAATCAGACAATATTAAAATAAATTAAAAAAATTAAGAAAAACATGATATGGAAGAAAAATAATTTTCAACCAAAATAGAGATATGAATTTTCCATTTAAAAAATGTCTTCAAAAACATTAAATAACAATGAGATAAAAATTGTGATTTTAATAGAAAATTTCATTAATAACCATAATACAAAAAAAATTAATGTTGTTATTTTAAAATGATAAATTAATTCATTCCTTGTAAACTTTTGAATAACTATTCCAGATTAAATTGATATTGAAACATAAACCCCGACCAGTTCGATAAATTATTAACATAGACCCCCATGAAATAAATAGATTCTAATAAAACATTAAATACCATGAATATAATGATATTAAGGAAGTAATAAATTAAAGGTTTAGTAGATATACCTTATATAAATACATAGGTGCATAATACGAAATATATTATAATGGAGTGGAAATTGAGAGGACGACTCTTACAAAGAAAAACTGTTGAAGTATGTATTATTATATTTAATTATTCTGTTTATTTAACATAATTACACATAATAATAGTGTAAATAATATATAAAAAAATTAAAAAAAATCATACATTATCCTAAAATATAAAATACAATGAATAAGTACTGTTATAAATGGAAATAAATTTTGTTATGAAACACATTATACTTTGATTCTTTCGTGTCAAATCCTCGTGAATGAAATAATTTTATGTGAATTGTAAAATATAATCACGTATGAAGTATTCTTGATATTTTATGAAAAATTAATACTTTATACACCCTATTAATAAATTGGTTCATAACATTAAAATATGCCTTAATTAAAGGAAATTGAAATTAAATCCAATATAGTTTAAAGAACATCTTGAAAATATCCACTATAAAGAGAGAGAGAGAGAGAGATGTTATAGATAAAATATAATAAATAATAATAATAACTAATTTCAAATATTAAATTGGTAGTATATACACTATTGAAAATGATTTTGTTTCATAATAGAACATGTTTCCCAAAGAAGGTTGTCTTGAGATGAAAAGTATCACCACATGTTTCCTTTTGATAAAAATGCTTTAAACTAATGCACCATTCTTTTCAAAATGATAATAAATTATTCCAGAACCAAATTCATAATTATAATTTCATATATGATCAATTTATGACATATTATCTCCAATTAATTAATAATATTTCTTTTTACCCACGATTCGGCTCTTAATTCCCCTTTTTTCCTCAAACACCATTATCCAGAAAGTTCATGTTCTTGTGTATTAGATGCAGATCCAAAACCTCTAGAATGATATTCATTTAATAAATGTTATTTGGAACTGTTATATACTTGTTTAGATTCATTCAAAAAAAATTAACATGAAAAAGGAATTTCATTGCTTAGTGAAGATAATAGGTTCTACATATTCACACACAATGATATATTTTCCTTGATATGTTAAAGGGTTTGGAAGTTGATAAAATATTAATTTTAAAAAATTAATGAAAAATTATATGTATCATATATATTTATTATTTCCATCACTATGATTATACATGGTAGTCAATGATGGATTGAAATTGTACTAGTTTGCAAGGTGGTATTCAACATACATATGAGTGAAGGATCTATTTCCCATTTCATTGAGAATGAGATAGAAAATTTTTATTTAAATAAAATAAAATATCATTATTATGTAGATTGTGGTGAAAATATATTGGGAATTTTTATGAATAAATTGATGTTTTTAAATGAAAAATAGAATAGAAAGATACTCGTCAAGATGATTACCTCATCATAGAGAATCCACCATTGAATCCCTTATTGAGAACCATAGGATTGATCATTTGGTAATAACAGTACCTCTATAATGTGGATATGAATGTTTGGTAGGTATTTTGTAGGGTTTTTAAAATATTAATATCTTCTGATGTGTGAAAAAGTGTGTATATGATGTTCCCTTTTATAAGTTGGTTTAGGGAACCTTTATGGAAAGATCTTGGAAATCTACCAAAAGAATATAAAAAAGATAAAGTAATTCATAATATTATTGAATAAAAATATCATTATATAGTAATTTTAGATATTTAAAGGTCTATATATTTACATAAAATATTATTTATACATTTTTAATTGGAAAACACACCCTTATATTTATTGTTATCCAAATGTAAACCCATTTTAACATTTATAGGGTTAATTAAATTAATATTTTTACTATTATTTATTAAAAATTAAGTTCACCTTATTAAATAATATTAAATATATTTATTCAAAATATTGAATATATTTTATCAAATTCAATTCATATTAGTGGAATATTTTAATTTAAAAATAAACACATAAATCATGATAAAATATAGTTTTTCAAGAAATATATTTTTCATGCGTAAGATGATCATATATGAACTATATTACTAGTAATCATTATAACATGGATTTAAATTTATATAAATATATATTTAGTATAAAATTTCTATTAATTCATTCAACATTATTTATTATTTTAATTAATTAAATGGATACACATTATTACATTTTGAATAAAAAATGTTTTCTGAAAAATACCATTTCACATAAAATATTGTTTTATATTTCATTCGATAAACCATATAGTCAATATATTTTAAATTCTACGTAGTATAAAAATTTATTATATATAAATTTTGAATAGTTAAATAGAACATTTTAAATTTTTTATAAACACTTATTTCTAAGGAAAAATATAAAATATTAATTTTAGGATCATTTTGATAGTGTTTGTTCAAAATAAATTTTCATCCTCTATAATTATAATTTTGTTCCAGTAAATTATAATATTCTAATGGAATTATTTAATTGTAAAAAAATTATGTTCACATACTCTAGCTATTTATAGGGTGTTACATTTTTCCCTCCTACAAAAACATTATCCACAAAATTTTCATGGATATTACCATCCAATAAAATAGTGGTGGTTCATGTTCATAACATCCTCTGGTTCCATCATTTCATACTCCATTTTTTGATTTCTCCAAATTCAATTTACTAATAAATTCATCTAATTATGAAATAATTTTACTCTAATATCAATGATCACGATGGAATTATTATGGTAATGTAGCTCAGGTTCAAATTCTATTTCTCTTTAGGTGAGCACAAGCATTCAGTCTGGCATGTACTGACATAACAATGACATATGGAAAATGTAATGTATTTTAGAGATTCTTATTTTAATTAAAATTCCTTAATAAATATATAAAAATATTTTAAAATTTTTAAAAGGGATGACGTAGCAAGGTCATATTTTTTCCTTTCCTAGAAAACCTTACGACATCCTTCAATGAAGATATAGTTATGGAAACAAGATCCTCCACATGAAATTCCAAATCATTCATCCAATTATTAGCATAACTATTTTTCCTTATTTGAGATACATTAATATGTTCTTGAAGATTCATTACCATTTTTATTATTGCAATAACATGTTCCAATCATACAAATTTTATTTATCCAACTTCATACCACCATGTATGAGTATGACATCTCCTTCCATATAATAATTCATATAAGACCATTAAAATTCATGAATAGAAACTATTATAACAGGAAAACTCAAAAAAAAATGTAAATAATAATCCCATATACTTTGGATTTCAATGGAGTATGACTGGATCATGAAATCCAATGAGTTAATTTTTTATTCATCTTTTAAATAAGTATGATACCTATAGGTGGTGCTCAAATGAAGCTTAGTAATAAGAGCCTTATGAATACTCTTCCGACATATATATGTTGAAATGGTATGAAGATGAATCACAGTTTAAATAGGTTCTTCATAAATTCTTAGAAAATTATTAATATAGAGTATTTCAAGGACCTGAAGTGGTAAATCATCCTTTATATTGAAGAAATTTATAGACATGGTAATGAAATGAATAAAAACACATATTGTATCATACTTAGTATGACTATTTAGTAGTTGTATGAAAAATTTTATATTAATATCATGCCATTTACATATAGTAATAGTAATAGGTTTTAGGAATCCCTTAGGATGTTGTCTTTCTATCTTCACTTATTAACAAAATAAACCTTTGGACACAGAATCATCAATTTCATACATCATGTTATCCCCCATAAAGTATTCTTTAAAATCACTATATATCTTATATAAAACATGTTGAATAGAAAACATCAGTCTATGAGCATCATGAAAAATTATTATTTTAACATAGGTATTTATGGAACACATAGTCTCTATAAAAATTTCATAACATTAATTTTAAAATGAAAATTCTAATTATCATATTAAGAGGTTTTATATTTTCGTATATATTTTTATTATTATTAATTTGAAAAAACACTGATGTGTCCCCAAATGTAATAATTCTCCTATCCATCTATCCTAGATCAAAAAAAATAATATCCTTTTTAATCCTAATTTTGGTCAGAACTCCATGATTTTTCATTCTCAATTAAAATATACCTTATCTTCTTTCCTTGGGTGGAAATATAATTATAAATTATAATCATTGATATTATCGAGCATTTTTATTTTCCACAAGTTGATCTCATTTTGTGAAGTATTTATTTTAGGAACTTATGGCCTTTGTATATATCACATCATTGAAATTAGAGATATTGTATCCCTAACATAAATGTAAATATTAAAACATCCAAGTCAAAATCATGTGGGGATATTTCTAATCTTGAGTTTTTTAGAACCATACTACATTGTGATTAAAATTATATTTTTTATAAGGACAAAAAAAGTCCCTTATTCAATGCATCACTCTATATAAAAAATCCATCATTTCCTAATGACAGATTCAAAATTTGATTATTGACCAATCTACTATTCACTTATTCAATACATTTTCCATGTTCCATTTTCTATATAATCATATCTCTTTTACATGTATTCATTGATTATGGGTTATAAAATCATGAGATATTATAAATTAATTAAAAATAGTAACCTTCTAAACAAATAAAACAATATACAACATTTATGTTCCTTATTATATGGAATTTTATGAAAATACATATCTTCCTAATTTGAAATCAGATTCCATCAATAGAGAAAATATTTCCAATAAAATATTATTTTTTGTTCTATAAATCAAACTAAATAAATTATATATATATATATAATTGTTGATTTACGAGTATCAAGAATTATCCATATGTAATTCATATAGCCCTCCTTTCTCCTAAAATACAATAACATATCAGCAATGAATGACACCAGAAAATTGAAAATATATTCTTTGAATAAAATATTCATTATATCTATATTAACTAGTGGTGGTTATCCAATCCAAATGTAATTACTATAATCATAGAATTTCCATACCTTGTTCGATATGATTTCTTAGGAATGTCATATTTCATTAATCGTAATTGATAATACCTGGAACAAATTTAATTATTTGATAATTTTCATTATCCATAAAATAGATCATATATTTCATCAATGAGAGGAATATGATACTAATTGATTAACGTAATATCAATTATTTACCTATAATCGATTCAAAATATCATGGATCCATCTTTTTTTAAAAGACAATTGGGGCATCTAATAGTGAAACACTCGGGTGTATAAATCCAATATCAAAAGTCAAAAATAATTATTTTTTAAAAAATTAATTACACAGTGCCCATTATATAGGGAGTCTTTGATTTTTAGATTTAACCAAGGATTAAATCAATGGAAGGGTCAACTTCATGATTTACTGGATGTCTGAGTAATTCCTCATGAATTAAATAATTTTATTTCATTACAATAAGAACATTCTCTATTTTAATATTACCTTTTACATCTACATATTTTTACCCTTATTTACTAATAATATTAATCAAAAGAGTTAATGGAGGATTATCTAGAAATGACTCAAATAATGAACTCCCCCCTCTAAGATATTAAATTTTACATATTTATCAAGAATTGTAATTTCCTTCTAGTTTTAATTTTTTTTCATTATATTTGGTGTCTATTACATAAAAAATAATATATCAAATTAATTCATAGAAATGATAATAATTTCAGGATGTAGAGAATATTTATGTGTCATATTCAGAACTTCATGATATACCCTTATTGTGGTGAGACATCCAGTAGTTCTTTTTCTGAAAATATCATTCTTATGGTGTTATGGATAAAATTATTTTACATTAAAAAATATAATATATAATAGAATGAAAATATATAGAATAAATTAAATCATTGGATGGATTTTAGGGTACAATTAATGTACCTCACCACGAAACATTTTGAACTTATACCATATATGTAGTGATCACATATTCAAGGTCTTCATCCCTCATCTACTTTATTAGTATGTTCCCTTTATTCTTGGTTTATAAGAGTGAATAATGAAACATTTCCATATAGGTAAATGACTAGAAATCATTTATTTTTTCATCTCATTTCAATCATTATCTAGGTGATCCTTATTGCCTCTTTTATATCAAACTCCCATTCCCTTCAGTAATTTTCCATATAGTTTCTTCCTATAATTTTCACTTGAATTAAAATGATAAATTTTATTCTTATTCATTTATGTGTTATATTTTTCATGGTTTTAAAAATTATTTTCTTTTTTTGATTCAATTGAATATATAGGATCTACATAATTCCATCATTGTTTATATGGTGTATAAAACCATATGGTCATAGGATTTTTTTGAGAATAAAGATCCTTTTAAAAACTTTTCATAATACCATCAATGAAATGGGAAATATTTAATTTTTTCCTGTGTATATAATATATCAAATCACTATCTAGTATTGTAAAGGAATCCTTATATTGTACAATAATTTAGTTTTTCGTTTTTTTATGTTAATGAAATTTCTCTTCATTTTAGTTAATTTATCACGACAGAAATATTAATGATGAATTTTTCTATAAAATATTTCAATTCCATGGGTTATATTTCCAATTCCTCACCAATATTTTGGATCACTAACCATTATTAATATGTATTAAACTGGATATAACATATTGAAAAAATAACCATTGCCCTTTCACCACATCCCAATTCCATAAATATATTTTCAAGGGACATAATCCATTTCTCATCTAACACATGATTAGTAGCTGAACAAAATGATGGGGGTTTCTATTTTATAAAGTAATCCATATAAGGATAATCACACTATTGAAAAAAATGTTTCATTATGTAGGAAAGTTTATTCATTATCACCAAATTAAGATGCATAATATTTCCATGGTATTTTCATTTCCAATACAATCTATATTGTATTCATTTGTAGGAAAATATATTCTTCATCCAAAAGTATTTATACCATTATTCATTTTTTGATCCAATTATAAAAATCATATATAACGGATTTTATCATTAAAATATGAATTTTAATTCATTAGATATAATTATAAAACTATTGTAACATTGAATATAAATAAAAATATTTAGGCATTTTCATTCTTAGAAGAAAACCTGGTTTCT
Source organism: Viscum album (assembly GCA_963277665.1). Lineage (NCBI taxonomy): Eukaryota > Viridiplantae > Streptophyta > Magnoliopsida > Santalales > Viscaceae > Viscum > Viscum album. Next base: position 935,061,068 of record OY728141.1, read on the forward strand.
AAGAGAATATAAATAAATCCTAAAAATATTTTCCAATCCTCTATATTTGTTTATATTGAAATGTCAATTATACTAAAAATATCCCATGAGTGTTTAAAACCTTTTGTATAGTAAGATTTATTTTTACACTAGGTGGTGATCAAATAAAATCACAATGCACCCATTTCTGTTCTATAAACCATATGTACATCTATTATAGAGCCAAATCCACTTTTATTATCTACATACGAGTGTATTTATATGGAAAACCACATTATATCTACCTTACCAAAATACAAGGATTTTATTTTAAAATATGGCATGTAATAAATATCTATCATAGGTTTCTATTATATAATATATTTTTACTAATTCTAGTTCCTATGGTTTTTAATAAACTTTATCTGATGCCAAATGTAACAAACCTAACTATACTGACCGAAATCTAATGGTTAATTATTATATTAGAATACATACAGGGGTTCAAATCATGATGGAGTATTAGTTATGTAGTCTTATTGATCCTAATGCATACATAAAAAATTTTAAACTTGGGGTAAAATATTAAACATAGTAATGGAAAATTGTTGACATTCTTGAAATCATTTAAGGAAATATTCTTCATATCTATATGAAAGGAAACAAAATATAGGTGAACACAAATGATTACCGAGGGTTGTGTATAATTGATCATGTCATTAATAAAGAATAAAAAATTATTATGTAAAGGGAAATAAAAATAAAAAAACCACATCTAATCAACAATTGATAAGAATAATTAAATATGGCATAATCAATATGCAAATGGAAATCACTATAAAAAATTTCATTTCGTAAAAAATTAGAAAAATAATACATCCATGGATAATATCAATGAAATTATCTTTCATATAATATTAAAATATTTCAAAATGAAGTAAATTATTACTATTATATTTCATCAACATATAAATAATGATATATATACCCTCACAAACTTTTTTAATGATCGTTTACAAATCTGGGTGAAAATTCAATTAATTTGGCATACTGATTTGTCTCATAAGACATGTCAATGCATCAAGGGGATATGTAATTAATAGATCCCCATATAATATCATTAAAAAATGATTCGTAATATATCTATTTATTGAGTTAAATGAGGATATATATTTCGTATCAAAAAATATCTGTTTTGAATAATAATACATATTTATCAATATTTTCCAGGAAAATTGAATAAAATTGAAAAAAAATATGTGTAAATAATATATTATTTAATCAAAAAGAATATACATGATAATTTATATGGATAATTATTTGAAATTATTGAGAAATTATCACCTAAAAGGGACTATTTCATTAGACTATTAATGATAACAAAATTAATCAAGATACTGAATGTAAATACATTCTATGTGAAAATTTATTATAATCCAAATAGATAAATAATAAAGATGGTATTATTAAAAAAATATCCCTATATTATTATTAGTAATATAATGGGTTTTTGTCATTGATGAATAAAAATACCATAATAAGACCATTAAGAACATTATTGCATAAAATAACATTTCCACATTGAAAAATAATTTTCAAAAATAAAAATTCATACAACATTCAGAAAAAATAATTTATTTATTATAATCTTATAGAAATAAAAGTTAATCATAAAAACAATTAGTGGTAATTATGATAGTAAAATTCCATTCAGGATGAGTATTGTTGAACAAGTATTCCATTCACATTTCTGGTAAAATTTGATATAGTACTCTTTTTTGAAAATGATGATAGATTTCCTTTTAACCTTTATTAAAAAAACAAAAAAGGGTAAAAATAAATTTAATAAATCATTGTAAAATATTAATAATATTTTAAAAAATAAGATAATATGGATATGGAAGGAAAATATTTTTCATCCAAAAAGTGAAATAATTTTTTCTTTAAAAACATTTTCCAGTTTTATTCATTAATAAAGTAGGGAATATAGTACTATTACATGAAAACCCCATAAATAACCAGGGAAAAAAACAAAATTGGTTTATTATCAAATGATCAAATAAATTACTTCAATAGTAATTACTATATAAAAAATTAAATTAAAATGAGTTTTAAACAGAAACCCTAATAACTTTTGAAACTTTTGAATAAAAAATTTAATGAAATACAATTATATGATTCATATAATTAAATAAATATAAAGTCAATAATAAATAAACATATCATTGTTTAAATATATTGACCTCATAAAAATGTTTAGGTACATATTTTAAATTATTTATAAATGGCATTGAAATTGAGATAAAATATCTTTAAAAGATTATGGCTTTGAAGTTAGTATTAATCAACATATTGATTGTGAGTATTGAATGGAAATAAACATAATACTAGTGAAAATGAAACATAATGTAATAAAAATTAATTACACTAATAATTATATAATATCATATACAATGAATAAGTAATATAACCTAATGAAAACAAATTATTTTTTGGAATGCTTTCTAGTTGGTAACATTCAATACAAATTTCATTGCATGAAATAATTTAAATTAAAACATAAAATATGATGAATTTTGAATAATTAATGATATTATATATAACATGTGTAGTTTATAAACCATATATAATAAATTGGTGTATAACATTAATAATGTCCTCAATGAAAGAAAATAGAGACAGAATCAGTTACATTTTAAGAATGGAATAAAAAACACACTATAACGACATAGAGAGATTAATTATGAACATATAATATCATTTATATAAATATTACATTATGTAAAATATTTAATTTTTGGTATATGAAACTTTTAGGTGGAATTAGTTACATAAAAGAACTTATGAGACAAAGAAGGATGTTTTAAGATGAAATCCATTACCTAAAACATCCCAATTGTTTAACATATATGAACCTCATGTATAATGGTTTTAAGAATTTTATTCACATATAAAACAACCAAATTAATATATATATAATATCATATATTATTATTTTATAACATATTATCACCTGCTCGATAATCACATTTGATTTGGGACATTGTTTTGGGCAATGGTTTGCTTGTTTTATCATGCATTATTATTGTGAAGGATATGTTTCCTGTTATTGTGATATAGTTCCACAAATTAAATATTTATATTAATAATATAAATATGAATTTTTTCCATTAGATACATTTTTATAATCATTCTTGTATGTTGGATCCAAAAAATGAAAATCATTTCTTTGTAGAGTCAACTGGTCGTATGTATGGATTGGTGATGATATAATTTTTTTAATTGGTTAAAGGTTACTAAATGTGAGAATATATCAATTCTATAAAATCAAAATAATTCTATAATTATCATATAGATTCATTATCTATATCATTATGGATCTCTATTCTATTTTTTTATTGAAAAACATTACATCAGTTCACTAGGTTGCAGTCTACCGTCTGCATAAGAGATGGAATTGTTTCTTATTTAATGGAGATAAATATGGTTAAATATTATCATATAAACATTATAACATATCACTTAATTGGATATGATTAATTTATTAAAATTAGAGGACTTAATGAAAAATATAATTTGAAAATATATTAAATAAAATGATAGTGTAACATTATGGTAATTACAATCTCTTAGAGAAAAACCATTTTTAATCACTTATTAAGGACACTAATATTGGTATATATATAATTAAAACACCTTTAGAATGTTTTCAATTATTTTGGGATCATATTTTTAAGGGTTTGGGAATGATAAATGGATTATTAGCTATAAAGACATTAGGGGATGACATTCCCTTATATATGATGGGAAGTGGACCTCCTTGGAAAGCATTTGGAAATTCCCTAAAGAATTAAAATTGATATAATTGTTCCCAAAAAATGAATAAAAGTATTTTTATACTGAATTTTGATATATTATGAGGTTTAAATATTTCTAGACAATAGGATTTTCAAAAGATTATTTTGATAAAATACCACTATGTTTTGGGTTAACCCCTGGTAAACATGTTTTCTGCATAATTAGGGTAATTAATGTTTTCTATTTTTACTATTAATAATAAATTAATTAATTTTTTCTTATTAACAAATATTAATTATGATTAATTTTAATATGTAATTTTTTATCATATTGAAATAAAAAAAATTGTTATTTCATTTAAAATCAAACACTTAAATTATTTCTAGGAACAGGTTTCCGTGAAATTATTTTTTCATGAACATGATGATATAATATTATCTATATGACTAGTAACAATAATATGATATATTTTAGTTGATATAGTAAGACATATAATCTATAAATGTAATTTTAATTAATCGCCTTTTTTATATCTAAAATAATTAAAATGGATTGAAATTAGTCGGATTTAAATATTTTTTTCAAAAATATCCATTTTACATCCGAATGTTATTACCATTATTTCTATAAATTTCATATTCAATAAATTAGTAATACCACATGTTACTATTCATTATTATATATAAAATGTGCTCTATTTAAGTAGTAAAATATTAAATATTCATAAATGATTAGTTGTATGGAAAAATTTGAATAATTAATTCTTCAATTATTTTTACCAAGTACATTAAGAAGTAATGTAAATTCTATAAAATTAGATTTTATATTCCATTAATTTTTAAATATTTATTTTTTTATATTTTTGTAGAAATTTTTTTTCACCTAATATAATTGAAAATATGTTGTTATATTTCGTCTCTAAAACAATTTTTTTTAATTCACCGTTATTGGTATATGTTTAAATGAATTTCCTAAATAGGATTTATTATTACATCATTGATAATTATTATTCAATGTGGATAACCACATCATCACATTAAAAAATGATAGGAAATTGTTTTCCTAAAAATTATTTTCATGGAATCTCTTTAGTTTTTATATTACATGATAAAAAATCTATCTATATTGGTGGTATATTTTATTATTGACCTTCTAAATTAACTTATGAAATACAAATTTTATATGACTGTATTTTTTATATGAAATTATCAAACTCTTGTTTTCATTTAATTTGATACCATTTGGAATGTTTTGTCAAACCAATTTTATTTCCTATGGGTTTTTCATTATGTGATATGTGGATGATTTAATGTGGAGAATATCATTATAGATTACAATAATGTGGTGGGTGAGTCGTATATCATATGTGTTGGGTAAAACCCATCGTCTAAGGATATTAAAATGGGAAACATGTAATGATGATTAAATAGGACCCACATATCACTTTATGGTAATCTATACAAACAAGTTCCACATTAAATTATTAATTTATCATATCTTGAGAAACCAATGGAATATAAATGGGGTTGAAATCGCTTATAAAATGGTATCATATTAAATTAAAACAAGACATAGATAAATTAATTTCAATAATTAGTTATCCTAGATAATGGTTGATTGAATAACTGAGGAGGGGTTGAATTTAGTTCCTAAGAATTTCTTCTTGATAATATAACCACACTATTCATGGTATGTATGTTCAACATTATTCTTTAAGAGATTATTAATCTAAATAGAAAATATACATAATGGAAGTTGAACAAAGATATTTTTCATTGTTTGGGGAACAATGATCTTATTGTCCCCTCTACCAATTCTTTACTCCTTGAGCCAAGTGAATTTCACTAAATTAACCTTTTAACTAGGGATCCAAGATAAGTTCAATAAAATGACACATAATACAAAAGTCCAAGAGATTTTAACTAGTATCTCACTTTTCACGACCTATCCATGGTCTAAACCACACTCATAAACAAATTCAATACACAATAAATAATAGGTACTAGATTTGAGAAAATTAATTGTGGTATATAATTACAAGTGGAAACAAATAGTAGATGAAGATTCATTTGGAGAAACAATAAACACCAATTGTCGCTTGGGATGATATTCAGTGAAATAAAAATATCTAAAATTTTTTTTACTAGAAAAACCAATTATAGTTGTGCAGAGATATTCTGCATCTAAAAATGGAAAGGAAAACAACCTTAATTTTTAATATTATTTATTTGAGTTGCAATTGACTATCTAATTTATATGTTGTTTCAAATATAATCATAACATAAATTTAGTTTGAAAATAATCCATAAAATGGTTCTCATAACATATGAAATATAGAGTATATGTATGTGCATTCCAAAAATGGAATTTCTTTTTTATTCACAACATCAGATATTTTATAATTCTATGAATTTTCATATTTATGTTATATCTTGTGTATTCCATTATTTCTGGAAAAGCATAATAACATTATGATATATATAAAAGGTATTAAATGAATTATCATGAGGTTAGAAATTTTATCATGATGATATGTAATATTATATATTAATAAGATATCAGATGAATATACTATTAATCACATAAATGTATTCCTTTAGATTATGTGAATTTTTTTCATAAGATATTCAGTCTTAAACAAAGTCTAAGAATATTTTTCATCATAATATAAATTGTAAAATTTCCCTAACTTCTTCTATCTATGTATAATATTCTCCAAAGATCTTTTATATTCTTATTGTGGATAAAATATCACTCATTAATAAATCAATATCATATGATAAATTATTAAGTGGTATATTCATATTCCAAAAAACTAAATATGTTTTCTAAATATCATAATATTATGTACATTTTGTAGTGAAATAAACCTAGTGCACAAATAAAAAGATTATTAGAATATTAAACAATTCAAAAATTTATAATTAAATTAAGGATTTTGTGAATCATCAAAAGAAATAAAGTGCATATATATTGAAACATTATACTATACACCAAAATATATCCCTTCTTGATGATAAAAACCCATCCAATGGATAAAATATTTTTAGATTAGATTCATCATTTCAGAAAAGAAAATGTTTTCCTTTCCTTTCATCCATATTTTTTTCTTTTCACTATTTGGAAATAATTTTTTTTCAATACATGTTGAAATTTAATGTTTTCTTTTCCTTATCCAATGTTTTTGATATTAAAAATAATTATAGGAAGGTAATTAATTAAATAGCACACAAATATAAGTTAACAAAATATATTTTTGGATTTCAGTCAAGTTTATACAAAATATCAATATAAAGAGATAATAAAACTAAATTTTGATAGAAAACAATGATCTAGAAACATAAAATCACTTATAATACCAGAATAAAAATGGGTAACACAACATACAAGTAGTAAAAGATTGTGGCATTAATATTATTAAAGTTATATAATAGGTAATATGTCATAATAATCCCAATGAACTGTTAAAGTAAATTTATGCATATCTTTAAATTCCATAAGATGTGGCATATTTCAAATGATTATTAAATTCCCACCCACTGGGAAACTAACTTCATAAAAGATAAAAATGCTGATTATCAACCATTGGGCTATGAATGACATTTTCTAGGTGGTTTTTTGAATGACAGGGGTTGGTTTTGTGGTAACGATGATGACAGAAGAGGAGTGTCATCTATTGTGACAACAACATTACCAAAAATTAGAGAGGATACTTCAAGACCAATACAATCATAATTACCATGCCTAACTACTGAGTACTTAATATTATAATTTTCATATCGTGCTATAGAAAAATCATAGTTATATGGATGAGTAAAGGGTTGTTTTAAAACAAATTCATACTAACTGGTAATTTGAGTTTTATATATTTTCAAGAGATTATTTTAAAGGATGAGTGGAAACCTACACACCATTAGGTTGAAACGAAAAACCACATTCAAATTTCAAAATATAAAAAGTCACAACTCACGAAAAGATCATGATCTATCACCCATGCCATCCATAGTCATGTCACCATCATTATCATCACGAGTCACCATTTTCATCATATCGCCAACATCAAAACACCGTTCAACCACCAAACCAGTTTCTGGAGATAGCTAGAGACTGTTTGAGACAGAAACAACATATTTTCTCATATCACATTAATAGAACACCTATGTTTCCACCCTAAAAACATCACAAGAGAAAACCGTATATTTTCAAATATTGAATGGTAAGCCAGTCACCCTATTGGATACCCTAATCCACTCGAACCACACCACCTAGAACCCTCTTGAAGACCCACACACCAAACCTACTAGGAATGGAGGGCGAGACTAGGGTGTTAAAGAATGGTTGAGTGGATGGAGGCCTTAATAGGGCAGCATGATGAAAGCTACATCATCTTCAATAGGGGAGGAAAATATGCATACTACCATAAAAACAAAAAACCCAGAACATAGAAACTTCCACACCAGTCTGTACCATAATCCATAAAAATATAACTGAATAAAAATAATCCAAAAAAAAGAAAATATGAAAAAATTAAGAAGGAAGAACCAAACTCGCAAATGAGAGAATAAAATAATAAAAAATAAGGGACATTGGTAGTACCAAGGAAGAACCCAAATGAATACTATTGGATACTCCTCTCGAATATCATCCCATGTAGGCCCAGATCCCGAATCATGTCCAACCAAAGTGGAGTCAAAAACTTTTGGTAGGCCAAAAAGGGCTGTGAAGAAGAGGGAAACTAGTTACCACAACAAAAAATGATCAAATCCTTAAAAATAATCAACACACTTACCCAAGATTGGGTATCGATGCATAGGGCCTGACTGGAATAGGGGTGGTGAGTGACGATCGATTTCCACACCAGCAAGCCGAATTAGTAGAGAAGGGGAAGGAGAATGAGAGAGAAGGAAAAGTATTAATCTTGGTAGAGCAAGGAGATCTATCACCATCAAGTATACCAGAGAACCTCTATGAGGAAGGGGATGGGAAGCATTGAGAGCGTTAGGAGCATCAGGAACTGGGAGATCTAGAAGTCTGTGGGGCCATAAATGGTTTAGGTATGAAAATGATTTATTTTTATAAAACCATTGAGGTCCCTTTTGGTTATCCTCTAATGGATCAAAATTTTCTTTGATTCCCTAAGAGATATACCACTAAAGATCAAAAAATTATGGTTGAGGTGGCCTTATTCCATGAATTTCAAAAACATCATCTACAAATTCATCAAACCTTTTGACCGTATCAATCTTGTAGTAATATATTCATTTTTTTAATACATTCGAAATCCTATGACGAATTTTTCCAATGAAAATTTAGTGGTATCTATTTTAGAAAATCTCACAATCATGTTCCTTAAAACCTCAAATTAATTATCTATCATCCCCAAGAAAGCCAAAATTTCCATTCCCTTAGAGTGTATAGGTCTTTCAGAAGATTATAAAGACACATCAATTACATCTAAATCATCATCATATATATTCTTTGTGATACTACTCACTATTTATTCATGATGATATTTAATAATATTATCTATATCCCTAAAATTGGTTGATAGTGTACCATATAACCTTTGTAGGAGAGTAATAATGAATCTTACATAACTTTTTACTTGTTGGGTTTTTTCATTTTTTCAACAAGATTATTATCAGGAATATAACAACTATATTCTATAGAACTATCCATATTTTCATAAATTACTATTCGAAACATTTTTCCTTCATCAAATACAATTCTCTTGATGTTTTGATGTACTTCTCATGTAACAAATTCGCATTGAATTGAATTAGTAGCTATAACTTAAGAGTATAATAATTGATATTACTCCATTATTATTAATTGAACATCCAAATGAATTAAAGTACTAGTAGGATTTCAATATAGTTTATTGGAAATGGATTATACCAACAATATCAATTATTAAACGTCAGCATTGGAGGTCACTTATTGACATATAGTACTTATTACATGGTGTGATTTGAAAACATGAACTCTTAGGGTATAAAATTCAAATGAAAAACATGAGAGGCTCTACTATAGACATTTTAAAATATTACATTAATAACTTGGACATAATATATATCAAATTTCATTTATAATAGGTATAAGTCATTCCTACTGAACATAAGTACTCATTTCTTGAACCAGGTGGTTTTCAATAACATTGGGTATTTAATATTCATGACACGCTTCATGTAAAACTATTCTTCATATTCCATCTTCAAACTTTCTATCCATTTCCTATGAATGATACTAAACTAGATGTGGAAATTTTTTCAACCTTACAGATTCTATCTTGTCATGGGAAATTGAGAACATTATCAGGCTAGATATTTATATCCTTGGATTTAGCTTGTGCATAGGTAGAGAGGAATTAACTGAAGCCTCCTGACAAATAGATTGTGGACTTATAGGAATAAAAATCATAATTATTATTCTTAAATTGGGTTCCTCTTCTAATTCATCACTTCTTTTTTCTAGTCCTAGACTGATGGGACGATTCTTTTCCCCCTATTGGTGTAATATATAAACTAGAATGCTCCCACTAATTCTAAGCTGGTTACATTTTCGGTATCAGAAAATAAGGAATAAAATTTTTCAATGAAAACTTACAACACATGCCACTTTTTTCTATAAAAACATGGATTCACAATTTTCAAACCATGAAATGGTGTTGCATCTTTAATATCCAAAATAATCTCAGTAACCCAAAATACTGGAGATAAGATTCATCCATATGGGTAGAAATTGACAGTCTTATTTTTCACAAGGAACATATATCTTATGATATAGTGAGATATGTTTATTAGTTTCTCAAACATAAAAAAATAAATCAAATAATTATATTGAAAAAGGATTTTCTCAAACTCACCATTTCATTGAAAAATTCTTTGCTAAATGAAATTGGCCACAATTGTTCATTCTAGCTCGAAGTTCATTGCATTATTCTTCTCAATAATTGTTGTCCTAAAAAGTTATTTCACAATCACTATTGGAGTGTCTATATTTAGTTAATTAATGGAGGTATGGAAGAAGGGGTATCCTTTGTGTTTAACTTTTAAAATTTCCGCAATATTGGAAAATATTTGTGAATGGTCTTTCAATGTAATAGTTGCGGTAATGAGGTCTTTGTTTTCACTGATGTGAAACACAAAAGATTCATAGAACTGAAGAACATGTTTCATGACCACATAAAATGGTTGTGATGTATCATTAACGAGTTCCCATCCTTGATGATTACTATACATAACTAATATCATAATAGTTATGTCTATCCATTTGAAATCAATTTCTTTTCCACTTAAAACATGTTTGAATATACATTGACATTTCGTTTTACATGATGAATAATTGTCAACTCCTATCATTTTTGTATTTTTAGAGTGTTTTATGGATTGTATGTTCATGATTCTAGGGTATCATGGGTTTGATCATAGATAAAAGATTTTCAAAGAGTTTGAATTTGATTCATGTGTAGAGTTTATACTCAATCATTTTTTTCTATAGTAATCAAGGGGATTCATAGTAATGATAGGATAATTGTAACTAAATATGGGTGACATGACCTATTAGATTTTATCATCACTCACAATGTAGGAAAATTAATATTTAAATATAACATATAACATACATACTTTATACATGATAAATATAAAATAAAATATCAGTTTGTAAAATTAAACATCCCTAATTCAGATTTAATAAAATAAAACCTGTCAGTAGGTAGCAGGTTAGTAAAGATATCTGATAATTGTTTTTTCTATATAAAAAAATATAAAAATATATCATATTTATTTGCATGATTCATTTGTAAATGATGTCTTAAATGAATGTTCTTTGTTCCAGAGTAGTTTATTGGGTTTTTTGATAGGTTTATAGAACTACTTTAGCCACACCTTCTTGGAACATGATTGATGTTAAGTATAAAATCGATTAAGTTGTGTTTCATCCACAACACATGTGGAAAGGTATTTTCTATGGAAATATATTAACCTTTGGAAGTTGATAGTTCTACATGATGTTTTTACATATCTATGGAATGAGAAATTTAGAAAGTAAATGATTGGTTCCCAAGGCAATCTTCCAATCCAATCTAGGTCTAGAAAAATTGGCATCCAAGTATGTTATCAAATTGAAAACATTGGTTTTTAAAAAAAGTAATGAATGAGTTAAGTTTCCTTTTAGATAAATTAAAATTATTTTTTCGGCACATAAATATGATATTTTGGATATTACTAAAATCATGCACAAAGACATACTAAAAACATAATGTCTTGTCTAACTGAATTAATATACAAAAAACATCTAATTATTCCACTATAAATCGTGTTCTCAACAAGGTTTCTAATCACATCTCTGTCATGTTTGATATTAGAACTCATAGAAGTTGATTAGATATTAGTATTTTAATGTAAAACCATCTTATGTATTCAATTATATATTTTATTTGATTTATATTATTTCTGAAATCATTTTCATAAACCTAAAATCCATGAAAATATTATACATCACCTATCATACTCATTTAAAATTCTACATTCATGGGGTTCAAAATTCATTGCATAAATGTTTCTTTTTTGATCTGTGAATAAAATCATATATATATATATACTAGTAAAATATAGGATAGATAATATTTTCTAAATAACATAGGATCAACTATTACAATTTAGAATCATTTGATAAGATAAAAAAACATAATCCATCATACCACACCCTTGGAGTTTGTTTAAGTCTATATAGATCCTTTGCATGTTTGAACAATTAATATTTAAAATGAGGATCTTCAATACCGTAAGGTTGTTCTACATAATCTTACTCCATTAAAAAACCATTTATAAGGAAGATTTTATATCCATATGATATAATTTAAAATTAATATAGGATGTGTATGGTAGAAGGATTTTTATAGATTCTGATTTTTCTATAGGAGCAATTTTTTCTTAATAATATATTCATTATTCTTGATTATATCATTTGTCCATAATTTTAGATTTATTTATTGTTATTACACTCTTTTTATCATTCTTATTTATATAAACATATTAATTCCAATTATAGTATAGTTTGAGGACATTTCAACTAATTCCTATGTTATTTATTTGAAATTGGTTGAGTTCTTCTTGTATCACTATGATATAACTTTCATCTTATAAGGATTGTTATAGAGTTATATGTTATAATTGTGATAAAATATCTGATAATTCTACTCAGTTTCCAATATTTCTTCAAGTTATTACTCCTTCATATATTCTTCCAACATTGGTTTCTATAGGATAGACCTTAAGGTTATACGGTGTTAAAGTAAACAAAATTTCTATTTCACTAGTGATTCCCTTATTAGATTTGATTTAATGTAATCAAGTTCAATAACTTCATCCTTATGGTCATGAAATAGAGGTTTAAATCACATTTTTTTAACTGAATCATTTTGATCATTAATTTAAATCATGTTTAGACTGAATTGATCACATCCATAAAATTTCACATGATATGAATCTAAAAATGAACCTTGAAATTTTCTTGAATACTATTTATAGATATGAAGTAGTAGATTATCCTTGGAATATATATTCATCATCCATTGGATAAAAATTCCCATGATTATCCTCGGGGTTCAATATATAAAAATTAGATCTGAATACATTAACGTATCCTATATTGGGTTTTTATTATTCTATAACTCATAGGTTTTTTCCTTAATGTAGTTCTTACTAATATTCTGTTAATGATATAACATGTTCTGTTAATATCTTCAACCTAGAATTGAGAGGGCACATTATATTCACATAGTATAGTCCTATAAATTTCATGCAAATTCCCATTTAACCTTTCGGCAACAATATTTTGTTGAGGTGTCATAGGAGTAGGGACTGTAAGATTAATTCCTTGAGTTGAGATGTAAGAATTAAAATAAATATTGATAAATTCACCTTCATTATCTCTTCTCAGAGAATTGGTTTTCACATCATTTTGATTGTACAAAAGATTAGAACAATCAATAATCACATAACATTATTCACTTTTATCTCTTAAAATATAAACCCATGAAAATCTACAATAATCATAAAAAAACATAAAAAATATACCATAAATACTCTATAGTCTAATTGGTCTAACAAAATTACTATGTATAATCTCAATAGTCTTATAAGTAGAAACTTATTTTATAGGTCTAAAGGATGACTTATGTTTCATTCTTATTTAGGATGCATCATAAAATTTATCTCTTTATAATTTAATATTATGAATGTCTAAAATACAATGATTTCTAGATAATATATAATGAGATTAATAATGTAGTGTCCAAGAATCCTATTAAAAAAAATTTATTCATTGGTTTAATCTTTTAAGAAATTATCATTTTTTCTACAGAACAATTTTGGAACTAATGTTCATATATTTCCTCCTCTGGGTGCTTTAGACATCAGATATTTCTATTTAAAAACTAAGAATGCATTATTTGAAAAATAAGTAGATTATCCATCCTCACAAAGTTATGATATAATTATCAGGTTGTGCTTCATGCCTTCAATGTAAATTATTTTTTTGATAAGGATAGACTATGGATTTCCAAATATTCAAATTCCAACTATGTTTCCATTTTTATTTCCTCCAAATGTGACATATCCTATATCAATTTTGGATACAAAATTAACTATAGTGTAACCTCGACTAATATTCCTTGAGAATTCACAATTTATTAACCATTTCTAATTTCTATCTATATGAAATGTTTTCAAAAATGAAAAATAAAACAACAATATTTTTTGGTAGAAAATTATTTTTTGTCCTGAAATTTTATCAATAAAAGATTTTTTATCCATACTTCCTTATGGTCTCATGAAAAATTCACATATTATTTTGAAAAATCATTTGATAAAAAAAAATGATTAATTACACTAATTTTACAATTTTTCAAATCAAAAATAATTTTTAAAAATTTTATTCCATCATAGTGAAAATATTAAACTTTATGATGATATTTATTTATTTAGTAGGCCAAAAAATATTTTTGTTGAAGAGTTAATTTGTTTATCAGATTCCAATTCCAAAAAAAATTCATTGGATTTTTATTCAAAATAAGTTTGTCTAAATAGTCCTCGAATTTTGTAAAAACACTTCCACCATCATATAAATTTGGAACTTCCTTTTAATGGTTTTCAATTTATTGACATGATCATCTTTCAGAACAACATATTTTTCTAGTTGACTTTTCAGCCTATATTCTATTTGATTAGATATTATACCTCAGCAAAGATTTTATTATACAATCATTTAAGGGAAATATTTATATTTGTTAACCATTCATACTTAATTTCTAACATGGTGCTGTGTTAATTAAACTATTTATTTGATCTTTTTTTCTTATTCAAGTTTGTGCTCACAAAAATAAGAGTGTACTTCATTTTATTTTTCCATAAATCATATGTTGTACATTTAATTTATATATTCATCTTCTTAATCTGATGAATTCACTTGAATATTAAAAATCACTATAGGGGGCCTTCATAAATTTATTATAATTCTAATATGATGTCTTTTTTAAATAATTTTTATCTTTCGTATTATCATCCTTGATATTTGGATAGTCATGCTTGATATGTCCATTTTTTTTATTCATTGAATCCCCAATCCTTAGATTTATAACCATGATTTCTATTCCAGTTGATGGGTATTCTAATTCATATCTGGTTATACAATTTTTTTCGAATTTCATAAAAATTAAAAATTCTAATCATTTGATTCTACATTGATTGAGAGGGATTCTTTTTTGGATTCCTCTTAAATATGTGTACTTATATTCTTTTGGTCATCATCAGAACTAGAAATATTCCTGTAAATATGTTCCATTTTTTATGATGTTTAGATTCTCCTTAGTAGTTACCAATTAAGCTTCATACATCATGATTATTCTGATATGATCAATTTCATTGAATTTCATGACTTCTTTATCTTTTCTAATAGTGGGTGAGATTCAAATACATTTAGGCGGTAGTAATATCAGGACATTCATGGATTCATCAGGATCGATGATAAGTATTCCTAGGGTAAAAATATTATTCATGTACTTTGTGAGTCTTCCATTTTTTAGTAATACTCCCTCCATTAGCAATTTTTAATGTATATAACTCAATATTGGTTGTATAATATATAATAAATTTTATGTCATCAGTGCCTTCATATGCTACTATTATATTAGTCAACATTTCATGATAAGTATAGCATTGATAGATTCTATTGTAATTTCTAGTTTTTCACATGGGACATGTTGGCTAGTCACTTTGAAGATCTAATACAAGAGGACTGAACATAAAAAAGAACTATCTTTTCTGGAATCTTAATAAGGTAAGTCATTATAAAAACTTCAACCTTTTTTTAATGGTTTTGTAACATCTTAAACGATGTAAATTCCATTGTGTTTTTTTGTTTCACACTTATCTTTTGAATTGTATTTTGGAATAATACATTTAATTTAAGAAACAATATTCTATTTAAATTACCCCAACATAAACCGAAAATGATTGAACTCATAAAAATGAAGTATAAATTATAATTTTATTTAATTTTAGGATCCCATGTTATAGTTTCTAACTTTGGGAATTCATAGGGAATAATTTATCTGAGATAAATTTCCAAACCAAGGTTCATTAGATAATTAATCATCGGTGATTTAAAAAAAACCCATAGGACTCACTATTTAATTACAATGTTCAAGATAGTTTCATACCTTATCATTTATCAACCATAAATTCCATTCGATGATAGAAACATGGAATTTATCTATTGAATGTTGTGAACTAGATTGAAAGTATCTCTGATACCAATTGTTGTTCCAAATGATGAATGACTAAATAATTCAAGATGGGGGTGAATTTACTTCATATAAATTTCATTAGAAAAATTTAAATACACTCTTCATGGTATGTATGATAAAATTTCTACCTAAAGATTGTATGAAGATAAAAAGAAAATATAATGAAATGAATTTTAAAAAATATATTTTTAGTGGTCCATAGAATAGAGAACCCGATTACACCCCATCAACACTATACTCCTCGAGCATGGTGATTTTCACTAAACACCCCTTTTACCGACTTATCCAAGCTGAGTACCACTAGTTTTTACTTAGTACAATGGTACAATAGATTTAAACTAGAATCTCTACTCATAAGACCTATCCATCGTCTTAACAAAACTCATACATAGTGTTCAAAATAGTAAATAAGAAATAATATATTTGAGAAAATGTTTGTAGAATAGACATAAAATAGGAAAATGACAGTATATGATGATTTTTCCAGAGAAATGATAACATTCATGCATATCCAAGGATGATAGAAGTTTAATATACAAAGATGAGAAACAAAGAATGAGAATAAGTAATTCACAATATGTACAGATATTCAGCTTTTGACACGGGAAAAGAAACCAACCTTATTTTTCAATTTTATTCTCATATCAGTTTGAGTTATAACTAACATTTTTCATTAATATGTTGTTTCAAACATAATAATATTTTTAATATAATTGTTTAATAAGACATGAAAAAATTCCGATATGATTATAAATTGAACTTATGTGTCCGTGCATTCCATATATGGAATATCTTTATTAATCTCAATGTTATAGATTTTTTCGTTCTTCAATTTTTCCTGTTTATGGTAGGTTTTGTGAAATCTGATCATTCCTCATAAAGATCGTCATATTATGACATAATTTTTTTTTTACAATGTGAAATAGGTTGTGATGCCTCATCCACTATAAGAAATAGGTTTTAATTCCTGATACCTGATGGGAAACCTATTGTCATTCCGTATCCAATAATAGAAATAATATTCTATTTATGAGCTGATATCTTATGATTTACATTAAATTATTATGCATATTTTCAGTGATATGTGCCTATGATTTCAGACATATCCAATATTGTATTGTATCTCAAATTCATTACACTATTGTATATGTTTGTTCATTTGGGTTAATATATATCTTTCATGTTAATGTTAATCCTTTATTACCCCATATTGTTTTAATTAGATATTTATGTAATGATCATATTCTATCATTTGATTATGATCATAATACCTTATGACATATTGATATGTTTTCCCTAACTAGGATTTTAAGATCAACCATTTTCATGTTGTCCATTATTCAGGATAGTGAAATTAGTATAACATATGATATGTGTTGAAGGAGGTCTAGTAAGGTTAAAATAATTGATAAATTTTAACAATTATGGGAAATAAAATTTATATCTATAAAATATATTGTGACTATAATACTTCAATTTCATTTTTAGTGTTATTAATGGGAGGTATAATGTTTTAATTTTGAAAAAATGGAGAAATTTATGAACATTTATCTTGGATCATATGACATGTATAATAGATTTTATAAAAATAATGTATTTTTAGCATGGGGATGAATTTATTGGTCTGGGGATTCTCAAATACATTATTCATCTTCCTCATAAGTTCATTGTTTATATTTTTCATATTCATATAATTGAAATAATTCACATTTTTTTAGAGACAACCTCTCAATTTAAAAAATTCATTATTACATTGGATTAAAAACATAAGAAAATAAATCTTACAATATGTACAATAAAAAGGTTATAGAGACTAGAACTCTGAAACCAATTAATATTCCACTAGGTTCAAAAAGACAAAAATTAGGGGGTAGGGGATTTTTTATATGTGTCCTTTTACAAATTGAAGACTTTTTACATATATAAAAGTTAGGGTGAATGAATTTCAAGACATAAAATTGACCTCCTGTTTTCATGCATGTAATATAAGTAAAAAAATTAATATCAAATACACAGAAAATATTACATGTCTCATTCACAATGTATGGTATTGTCATCAATATATTTTGAATGTTATACCTAAAACAAACAAACAAACACATGTGAAAATATAATTAATTATTTTATGAATAATCCATGGGATAGGGGATGTACTTGAACACTGTCATCTTAAACCAACACGAATACATGTGTAATGATAACTGATATAAACACGAAACAACATTCAACTATATAATCTTACGCAAACTACTTATTCTTTATTTACTAATCTCAAATGGATGACTCTATTTTTCTCATAATAATCATCAGGGATATCTCAATTGTTATTCATTGTAAAATATGATCATCAAAAAATATTATTCATTCTAATATATCTCTCTCTATCTCCCCCACCCTTATTATTCATCCACTTCTACTCAAAAGATAAATTTTATTGTAGAAATAAGCATCTATTAATTCTCATCATCAACAAAATATAATATAATGAATAAAAGTGTCGCCTTCTCTCTCTCTCTAATATTTCATATTCCCATGTTCTATTTTTTAATATAAACATATATTATAGATAATATTATTTCCAATACTATTAAACGAGAAAAAACATGAAATGCATAACATTGTGATTTATTTTTTATTCATTCTTTTTTCTTCATTAAAATTGATTAAAACATTCATTTTGGAAATTGTTTAATAAAATTATTAATATCATATGAATACAGATAATTTTATTTTTCACTCAAACTACCTTATTAATTTAATTTTTTCCCTCATTTCTATAAATATTATGATTTATAAATTTAAACCTATGATTTGAAAAAAAATTCACATTTTTATCCATATGAATATTCCAACATTTATTTCTCTAGATTACACAGTCTTTTCTTCTCTAAATTTCCAAAAAACTTACATTACATTATCCATAAAGATTCCTTGATCATAATAAATGGTGTTTAAGGTGAAATGATTTATTTTTGGATCAAAATTATCATTTTAAACAAAAACATATTTTCATATTTTATAACGATTATGATAAAAATACTAATTTTAAACCATTCAAGAACATATTCATAAATTTTACATCATAATTACAATGCACTTGTAATATCAATGGAATCATCCATAAAATTTCATTTTATCCTACCAAGCCTATGAAATCATGTAGTTAGTATTTAATTCCATATAAATGGTTATTGAATTTCTTTAAAAAATGATTCCTCATCAATATAAAACACAAATATAATATTGTGGTTACCAATTTTCATATGGTGTAAGCTAAAGAAACTCGGAATTTAATCATTAATATGGAAGATAACATTAGAAAAAATATATTATATCATTTGATTGATTTTATATACCACTATATTAATCTTTAATAAGATCAATGTTTCCTTAAATATCAAATTAAAACATTGATTATTCAACATCACAATACTATGGGAGATGTTACATATTAATAAGAAAAACATATGAAGCATATTTGAAATGTTTATTATTATAGGTCACAACTCACAATACTATCAAATTAATTTCATTGAGATATTACGGATCAAGTTTCCATTTTGGTCAAAAATCAACATTTGAAAAATAAAATACAAAACAGATATGGGATTTTAAAAATATATTTAGTCCCTATGTCTCGCATAAATTAAATTAAAAATACATTTTTATAACATTATGAATTTATAAAACTTTCATAGTAATGTTTAAATCAATTAACATTTAATTGTTAACATTTATAAACACTATAAAACTCAAAAAATCCAACAAATGGATTTCCATTAGCTTCAAAAAATCAGAGACCATTTACATCTTTTTTTTATATTGTCTTTCAGAATTTAATTTAATAATTAAATAATTATTTATAAAATATTTCATCTTCCTCATATTTATCAACCCTTTATCAAACATCCTTCAATGACTCTATAATATTTACATCATCACATTATAATAATTGTTTAACCTATTAAAGATTATTCTTAGGTGATTCGTTTACCCATCCAACCAAGTGTTAATCTAGTATCAATAGTAGCCTTCCTACTTGATATTCATATGGTTCTTTACCCAATTCATACTTCATCAATCACTCATCAACTTATTTCAGTGAACCTTTTAAAGATATATTCATCAAAATTAATTAAACTATATAGAGCTCTTCAAATCTTGTTAATATTAATCATATTATTACAAAAATTTATTATATATAAAAATATGAAAAACTAACATAAATCCTCAAATATTTTTCAAACAATTAATAAATGAATAATATTCAAAAAATATACATACAGTATTATTGTAGAAAAAACGTCATATTATTCCCTACCATTATAATAACAAAAAAATCATCATTAAACATATTTAAAATTTTTATTTTAACAATATATTAACCTATGTGCAATATGGGAAAAATTCAATTAAGAAATTTTTCACTCTTCATCCAATATTCACAACCCCACATACATTGAAACTCATGTTTGGGTGTTGAATTATTCACCAACTCAACATAGATGTATGGGAAATCCACTCTTCCCACAATATTACATTCCGAAAATATATTGACTCTAATTATTATTGAAAAATATAAAATATTGCACTAATGGGTTCATCAAAGTAGTTTCATGAAACCATATTTTGAGTTATAATAATTATTTTCTATGTATATAATATTGTATTAAAGAATTTCTTCTTAATAAATGAGTTTTTTATTATCAAAGTTTATATTTAAAATATTTTTCAATATTTAACCTTATTTATTTGTGTTTTTATACAACTTTATTTTTAATAAATATGACTTTTTGGTTGATAATTTATTTCTATAACGGAATCATGGAGTTTTTAATGAAAAGTAAGTTTTTCGGGTTTTTACAATTACATGTTTGATAAATAAAGGATTTACAGTGGTGATAAAATTATTATATTGTGTTTAATAGTTTTATAATAACATTAATGTAACATTAAAAAATTGATAGTATAAAAATTAGTGGAAATTTAAATGATGGGGTTAATATATTTTTCATGTTAGTGAATTTTGTCTTGTGATTTAAGTCCAAAATGTGTTTTAATTTTAATTTTTAATTTTCTCATTTAGATTATGTACCATATATATGTAAAAAATGAATATTTTGATGTTTAGATATGGTTTTTTTCATCCAGTTAGTTTCTATAAGTGTCTATATTTGGTCTATATTGGTTCTTAATAATACCAAAACACTCTATATGGTGGTGGGGAAATGTTATTCTCTAAACACAATCAACAACAAAGTAATCCTAGATTATATTCCAAACAATTTTAAACAATGATAAATTTATGAATGAGGTAATTGAGAATCCTAATAACATATATTGAATCATAGATTCTTTGGGAAATTAGAAATTCCTAAAATTAAATGTTGTTATAGGTTTTTTTCAACGATACTGTTATTAATAGTGTGAAATTATATTTCATCTTCAAATATATATTTTTTGTGTGAATTCATAAGTACAATTTTTATAAAGTATAAATATAATAAAAAAATGAATTTTTTATAATATAATTGGATATTATGAGAATCCAGTACGCTGATTAACCACTAAAGGATCACACTGGTCATTTCATAATGTTAGTGTCATTCTATTCTAATAGAGTCTTTAATAAATCTCTAAAATCATGATTCATTGAATGGGTTAACATCCCTGACATCATCTTATTAGATATTATCCTTGGTCTATATTCATGTCTAATTGTAGTTGATAAGCATATGATGATGGAATCATATATGTCTAAGTATTGTAGGGTATGCGACATAATTTATGTTGTTGGAATGACTACGTATGTTATATATTTTGAAAATTAGACGAATGATGACCTTGAGTCAGAAAGTGGGGTTGATCTGGGTCATTCCACACATTTTAAAATTATTCCCGTTAGAATGAATCAACATATAATGTTTTGTTAGTGTGTATATTCATCGAATTCTAAAAAATATTACTTATGATCTTCTATGAACTATAACTGATGTGACTCTCTAGTTTATATTAGTAAGTTGTATAAATTTAATAATTGGGGAAATGATGTACTCATTCAAGACTAAATCTTGGTAGAAGTATACCTTGAGGTAACATTTAACCAATATCTAACTCTTTGTTATTTTTTCAATCAGATGATGTTAATATCATCCACATATTTTTATATTAGATTCTAAAATTATTATTCTAGTCATATAAATTCTTTAATGTTCAATTATATTATGGTCCCTCTTATTTTAATATTGAACTTTATGTTATTTTTCATGGAATATTAAAGATTCATTATTCATTCATTAGTTGTCCTCTCATGATTGTGAAATTTTATCTGTTTCATCACGTTATGTTAAAACAATGTATAACGGTGAGACCTATAACATGTTATATAATATTGGGAAAGGAAATCTCATCTATTACCCTAAGAATAGTTCATAAAAGGAATGAAATATATAATTAATTTTTATAGTGTGAGAACATAGTGAGAACCTCAACTATAGTTTTCATTTGATTATTTGTAACTACTTGATATAATTTTAGTAATATTAACCTGAATTGGTCAACAATTGATGTAGATCTCTTATATTTGTTTTGTTATCACCTATGAATGAGGATAAAAATCAAAATTATCCTATGGTGCTTGAGATTTGTTATTATGAAACATGGGAATCATAATAAATCTTTTGGATATCATGGTATGTTGTAATTAAAAATCTTATTATGGATTAGGGAATTGTATGCCCTATGACATTTCTTATTCATTATTTCCCTTTAATCATTTTCCATTGTGTTTCTTGTCAGAGGAGGATTATATAATACGATTATTCATCTTTTATAAAAATTAATCAATGGATTTATAGGGACATACATTTTTATAGGGAATTTTTTTATTATTGTTTTATTTATTTACATAATTTATTTTATTTAATAGAGTTCAATATTGAAAATTAAATCAATTGAAATGAATTTAAAGTAATATGGTTGGAAACTAATTAGTATTAACAATGTATTGTAGATATGAGTAGTGTGAATACCTTATCAAGTGTTTATCATAAGAATAATTTAACGTTAACGGAACCATTTTAACTAACATGTGTCTAGTTATATGGATTCTAATGGAAAGAACGTGGTCAATGAACTGTTGGTAAATCTTATATCTTTATCTATAGACATACATAGTAATAGAATTTTGAATTTATAAAAACTACATATTGGTTTTCAACACCTATTTTGGGGTTTCTAACTTGTAATTACAACATATCTACTTGAAGGATAATTATTTGATCATATCCTCTCCAATAATATATATTTTATCTTTATAACCATTAAGTTCAAATAGTTTTTGTGTAATACACACACTTTATCTTACTCTCCCTTCTCTTTTGATCATAAATTATTCTTTTTTTCTTCTATTTTTCAATCCAAATGGAATATGAGATATTTCCTTGATATTACACACACACACACACACACATATATATATATATATATATATATATTTATTTATTCAATTTAAATAAAAATTATGAATTGGATATCATGTTTGTCATGTAACCAATAGTCTGAATGAACTGTGATATAGTATACCATTATAATATAGATGTTAATATATATATATATATGAGATTAAAAAAATTATTAAAAAATTTAATAATGTGATAATATTATATAATATTATATATTGATTCATAATAATTATGTACTCAATTTTCAAAAATTTCATTTTATGATTAAAGTGTATTTTTTTCAGTGAAAATGTTTTTCATTACATTTTTTTCATGGATATTATAATTAATTTCATCCAAAATAAAATGTTTTATTTTATACAATGTATATAATTTTGAAATATTCATATCATAATTATCATAATGTTGTGTTTCTTTTTTATTTTTCAAAAAAGATAAATCATTCACCAAACACTGAAAAATATTTAATTTATAGAAAAATAATTTATCAACTAAATTATTTAAGAAGTATCATATTCTTAATTGATTATAAAATTACAAAAACTCATTTTGATTACACATAACCCAATATATTCAATTTAGTCCTAATTATCATTAATTTGGAAATAATTAAAATTTTATTCTTTTAATTGAATTTTATAGAAAATCAATATTCAAAGCGTTCATCTGGTTTATTGTATAGTTAATTTATTCAACTTATAGAAATAAAAGTTTAAAAAATTGTATTAATATTTGAAATCATCTTTTCCATATTTTCTAATGATTCCACAATTTTTTTTATAATGAATAAAAAAATTAATAAAGCAATTACCATAGTTAATTGAAAAACGAGATTACTAGGGGAATTAAACTGAGAGATAAGGGATTGATAGCCACATAAATATGCCTAAATATGATTTTATATTTTTATTTTGAAGAATATATAATAGTATTTTCAATTAGGATTCATTTTCGATCCTTTTTGAATGATTAATAAATTATTATATATCGATCTTTTTAGAAATTTCAAGTGTGTCACCTCCCACACATATAAAAGGACACCCAATATCATCTCTTATCAAAAATTGTAGAAAATAATAGATAAAAAACTGAAATAATTATTTTCTAATATTTATCACCATGTCTTGGGGTCCCTGGATTGGTTAAAATACTATCCTTTCAAGGATTATAGTTTTAGATAAAAGAGGATTCTCAATGATGAGTTATAACTGATAATTGAGAACAATAAATTTTAGTTCTCCTTCCACCTGTTACAATGATATTGAATCTAAAATTACATTATTAATATTGTATAAAAAATATATTTATGTAATAATATTATAAAGTAAATTACTTTTTTGACCACTGTTATATTAAATAAGAAGTGAAAACATCTTAAGTATGTAAGTGCAGATTATTGCCTCCACGTAGTGATATGAATAATTTTCCATCACCTCCTTAAATTAAAATTTATTATTATATATTTACTAAATATATATTATATTTATGATTTAATATTTATTCTCCAATTATAATAAAATTATTTTTCTTTATTTTCTTCTTTTTATCTCGAACTAAAAACAACATTCACTTGTATGTGCAGATTAAAGTCTCTCTGTATTGTTCTATTAAGTTTTCTATTAATAATTTTAATGAATAATTGAATGTTTATATGTATAATAAATATGTATGATATTTATATCATGAATATAACTGTGTTTTTTTTGAACCAAAAAACTGAAACAGTCTTGAAAAGAAGAACAATTAACTCTTAAAATTAATGATGATATAAATATATATTAATAAATGTGTGTTGACATGTCACAGGTGGTTCTCATATGTTATTATTGGTATTTAAAATTTTATATTTTAAAATATTAATAAATGTATATTTATTAAACACGAGTTTAGAGAGCTTTTGAATCACATCAAACTTTTGGTAATAGGTTTTTATTGTTATTTTATTTATATTAGAATTCAGTATGGTTAAATATAAAATTATTAAATTACATAATATTTATCTTCCATGTTTTATAATTTTTTTTAATTTTATTATTTCTAGATATTATAGGGGTTCCGTTAATTTTACACTATTTATGTTTTAAAGGGATCAAAAGAATATTATTAAAGGAAACCAAATTTATTTCTCTTTTATCTGG
The DNA here is from genome assembly GCA_963277665.1 of Viscum album. Taxonomy (NCBI): domain Eukaryota; kingdom Viridiplantae; phylum Streptophyta; class Magnoliopsida; order Santalales; family Viscaceae; genus Viscum; species Viscum album. Next base: position 935,087,236 of record OY728141.1, read on the forward strand.
AATCATTTACTTCCATTACCATAGTTTACATCAATGGTTTTAAATAAGGATTTTTATATTTTAAATTATTTGTTACAACTTAATTTTTAATCATGTGTTACATTTTATAAATTTATTTAATATAATATTCATTTCATTTTATGAGTAAGGTACATTTGACTTCTTATAGAAAATGTGAACGAAATTTTTATGTTAACATACATATAATGAATGAAATTTCATATCATCATGACATCATAATGATTTCTACCTACCTATAAATGTTTTCATGGTTCTTTTCAATAAAAAATTCTTCCCCAATATTTTGAAATTTTCTAGATTTAAAATATCTAATTTAAAAATTAAAAGTATATTTTAGTCAGGAAATTTTCAAGGAACCAACCTAGAGTTCCATATAACTAGTATATGATCCAATTATCCACTAGAGAGAAGATAATTTCTAATATACTTAAGTCAAAAAATAATCATCTTTATATCAAGAAATAATAATTCGGAAATATTTCCCCTATATATGTTTACAATGACTAGAGTACAATGTTGAAAAATTACAAGACACATAAATTATTATAATCATATCATGCAGATGAAGAAGATAAAAACCAAGAAATAAAGTAAAGATGAAAACCCCAATCTCTCGGTGGTCTATGACCAACCAACATATGCAAAGTCACCAACCCTTGGTACCCCTATCTCCATCCCTCAATGAAATATGGGAGAAATAACACCAACTATAAGATCATAACTGATGCAAACACCAAATTGTAGAATAAGGGTCAGAGATAATGTCCCCAATAGAATTACACCAATGATTATTTATAGTGAATTCAAAAGTAAATTTATATATACTAAAATATTAGTAAAATAAACATTGTATGATGATTTGTTAAAAACCGTTTTAAAAATATTAAAATCATTTATAAAAAAAGACCTATAAAGCATGTCAATTAACAATTTTAAAACTATAAATTTTCTTGAAATGATTTGGAAATCCTTTCACTTGATGGAGTTAGATAATCAAGAAATTATATGAATATGATCCAGATATCCAAATTCATACATGATCCAATATAATTTAGTATAGGGAATAAAAGGAATAAATATATCAATAAACTAAGGATAATCAAGTTCCACATGTTGACTACTAACACTATCTTGTATGATGTATCAAGTATATAGATTTTTTGGTATAACCAAGGTATGTTACTTAATCCACTATAAACTAGATAACAAAAAATCATCTTGACTAATCACTAGGCTTACATCTAGACTCATGGGGTCTCAAAAAAACTACATCCATGTACACCCACTTTCCTAGAAACACATATATTACCAGAACCATTCATGTAATCTAGGGTTATACTAGATTGTCTGTGATTCTTCTAATGAATCTTATATCTAGGTCATCCTATCTAACAATCCAGGATCCCATAACTAGTTAAAAGGTTGTGTGGGAATATCATGTTTTGAGGTTCACATGGGGATCATTATCAATATCAATCATGGGCTCAAGCCCTCATCATACCAATCATGGCCACACGACCTCAAATACCTTCTCACACTCATGTAAAAACTCTCTCAAATTAAATAATGCCTTTTGAAACACATAATAATGGGGAGAATAATAATTGAACAAGTTTCAATAATGGATTATTACATGAAGGAATTACCATAAAGTTCCAACCATCCATCCAGGCATCATCAATTTCAATTCATACCATTTCATATAATTTAACACTCATAAGGGTATATATACCCAATTCCTTTGAAAAATCATCATAGAAATTCCAAAAAATACTAAAAAATAATCACTTATTTCAAGGCAACCCTAATGAATTATAAATAAGTGTAATAATTTTAAAATCATTATATACGATTCAAAACATGGGTTTACCCCCTCTTGTTGTGGAAATAAATTAGTCATTTAAAATATCCCATGAACACCCATTTCAAAAACGATGTAAATTCATTGAAATACAGATCATGTTCATTTCATAAATTTAATTATTTCAAATTATTTATAAAACATCAAATAGTTGAACTCAATTCTTTCAAATCAATGTATTTCACTCTAGAATGGAAATTCTAGTATAAATCCATAAATTTCACAACAAAATAATTTTAATGTTAATTGAAAGTAAATAAAAACAACATTGGAAACTAATAATTCCCAAAAATGGTGATAATGATCAATATTATAGCCGTTCAATTAATTCCATATTCAATTTTTTTAAAATAGGACAAATGTGTATTTCACATATGAAATCAATATAAAAAATTATAGAACATGTGTTAGATAGAGGCACAAATCAATAAATTATTAACCAAAATTGAATTATAAAATAAATTAAAATCATAAAAACACTTTATTGGATTATTCATAATAAAAGTGTAACAAATCTAAAACATGTCACCTCCTATTGGGGTCACTAGATCTTGGATGAAGGATCTAGAGGGAATTCCAAAAACACCCTAGATCAAAAATTACACATCAACAATACAATATCTAATGAAACACAATTCTATTATAACCTCTAGGAATATGTCATAAAAATAAGAAGAGAGATCAATGACAAAGGAGAAAGTAACCCACCAAAATAGGATTACAACTTTTATGGGAACTTTGATCCCCCATGAAATTTGGTTGAGGGAACCAAAACACATATACATAGATCCAAAAATCCATTCTATAAAATTCTGTTTTAGTGGGAGATGTTTATGGATAATTTTAGTGGTTTTTATCATAATTCAAAATATTGGAGAATTAAAATATCTTTTCATAGTTTCATGGTTTAGGTCACACAATTAGTATGGACCATTGACTTAACTGGGAACCATAATCAGATCCAGTAGAAGTGCGACAAGGTTTTGCATCAAAGTTATTTTAACCATTCACCAACCATGGAACCCCCTTCTATCCAGGATGTATAGTTTGGGGAATGATGGGAAAACATTGGGCCCTACTGGGATACATGAAATGTCGCACGGTTTGGATGCATGGGTTTTCAGTCTGTTAACTAACTATGCATAATATCTAAATCCTTAAAAAGTATTTGAAAAACACCAAAATCTACCTTCAATGATATCAAATTATTTGAAACATCAATAAATTAGTCAAAAGAACTAAATAATAGGTATCATGATGTTACAAACCCCCCCCCCTCTATATAACTATCTTGATCCTCAAAAGTCATAAAAAGTAAATATTGAATATGATGACCAAAGAAGAACTCTGTCACATATCATGTGAGGATTAAGGTCTGTGATCCAGAATATAGTCTGATCTAAGAGTTAATAAAACAAATACAACTTCATTATCAACACATTATGACCATCACACATTCAAATCATGAGAAATGATACATGCCTAGCATAGGTCTCCCCACCATTTATAGATTAATCAAAATTGAGTAAAATATCGAAATAATATCCCTTAGACCAAAAAAAGATACTTCAATAAAACATCATAGTGAAAAATATATGATCAAGAATCCATAATAAATTAATATAACTAACATGTATTTCTACCATCGGTATGTCCTAGATGAAAAAAATGTGATTTTCAAAACTGTGACTCAAACCTTAATGATCTCCTCAACACATATTCCAACACCTATGTGTTCATGGTCCATCATAAACCACCTAATATTATTGACATGAATATATTCCCATGGCTTATACATATCCAACCATAAAGGGAACAATCATCCAAGTGAGTACGTAACAAGGCACTACACTCCCACAAGGGAGATCATTCATCATATCATAATTGTGATTTAAACATCATGATAAATCAATAGTACACCAAGGATCAATAATGAATCCAACATCTTATGGTTCATTGCCAAAATATACCACTCCATCACTAGGAGAACAGTGAACATAAAGGAAATAACGTAGTTTGAAATGACGGCCTAGCACTAAAGTGTGAACATCAACATGGAATAAGCATAATGATCTCAAGAAAAGGAAACAATTTTCACATCATCAATAAAAAAAGATCTAAACAAATTCCAAAATATAAAATCCACAAATATTCCAAAACAAGGAACAAAGATCTCTTAATAAAATGGTTTCAAATCAGATAATCCAACACTACAAAGAACTGAAGCAGTTTCCTCTATAATGTCAGAAACAATGGGCTAGATCCACATTAAAAAAATCTCAAAGATGACAACCAACAATCAGTAGCTCCTCCACTTCTTAAAAAGATTCACTCTGAGGCCTAGAGTTGGGTACCTATTATCATCAAACATCAATAACCTCATAGTCATGATCTGAAGATCCTGACTGAAACATTCCATTCAAGTTTCCCAACATACATAACCTCTTAGGGTTACTAATACAACCACAACATCCACAAACCAATGGACCATTCAAATAAATTCTCTTAGAGTGAAAATATGATCCCTAAATAAATCATGTGTTATGAATATTCTTTCCCTAATGATATTGTCTTTTCATGACCATGAATTATGTATTCATCCATTACTATTATTTCAATATCTCCACTTCAGATGAAAAGTCCCTATTGAGAATCTTTGAATTAGAGATAATTGAGGGTATATGCATGAAGGTTAAGAGGTATGGGTGAAGACATTTCCTAAAATTGACAACCATTCTAAATTCATCAATGAAATTTCATGGAATGAAACATACCAAACGTGATAGTTGCATGGAATATAATGAATATCATATCTCATCTTGACCAAAAAAATAACCTAGAAAAATTCTCATTATTCACATCCTATGGAAATATCCACCAAATGAAAACTATCTTAAATAATTCTCGTGATATTATTTCATATAGATAAGAGGGAATTACAACATCCCACATCAACTAGAATGGTCCTTCAAATAATGAGTTGATAAACTTAGACATCAACGTATCGATATTCTTGAGAGAAACCAAGATCTAATAAACTACATCAATACATTGTATTTCCTCAATAGTACCTTATTCATATTTACAAGATGATGAATGAAAATTAAAGAATTTGAGAATAGGGTTGAATTGATTGAAGGTATCAGCTTCCAATACAATATATGAAGTCTGGATTAATTTCTCACCAATATATTCCACATTTGGAAAATATGAAGGACCACTCTAAATTCTATACTAATTGATGAAAATTATATATTCATGGAAATAGTCATGGGGTACATTTCTGATAATAATCAATCAAAAAATCCCCAAATCATTCAATAAAATCCAGAAAGAGAATACATGGAAGCCAAAATATTTCATACAATCCATAAAACCCTAGTTCAAAGACTCATTGGATTCAAAACATCCAATATTTACCCATGTGTAAACAATTATTCTTCAAATTGATATTATAAAACTGTGTGAAAAATCCATAATTTTTTTTTTAAAATCCCTTATATGTTATTGGAAGTTATTTTCTGGTTTCAAAAAAATCCATTCAATAATAACCAGAACAATTTTTATTTTAAAAACATCACAAACTCAAATTTATTCATAAAACAATATTTTGAACTTCACACAACAGACTATGGAAGTCGGTTTTTTGAACTAAACATTTCATAAGAACACACATTTTCATAAATGAATACATTTCTCAGAAAACCAAATCTAAAATTTTTTAGACAACATTTTGTTTCTGAAAATGGATTTAAAATTATCAACAAGGTTTTAATGATGAATGATCTAAACAAGAGAATGAAACAAACGACATTAATAACCCTCCTATATAACCTCACACAAGTGAAGGCACCATGAAGAAAATGTATAAGGTGAAATATTTAGAACTATGTTAGAATAATTCATGGATTACTTATATGGCCCGGTAATCTGTTCAATAGCTACACATGTATTCATGGATAGATTTCCAGATCTGCCGCATTGATTTGTCACAATTTACCAGACCATGAAAAAATATTGAGACTAATGTCATCCTTCCATTCTGGATGAAAAAACTGATAAGATATTATCAAAATCAAATATATTGTCATTTTTAATATAAATAATTTTTTTTCATTAGGAATCCAATAAGAATCATGAATAAAGTCCCCATATCCCTAGTAAGTAAAGTTTCATCATGAAGAGGTGGTTATTAATTTCCCATTCCAAGAAAAAAGTCTTTAGTCCTAACATATTCATAAAATCTTTAATATAAAGACTCACCCAAAATAACATAATGGACTTCAAGAATATGTCATTATAATCTTGTAAATATATCATTTGATAATATTTATAATGAAAAAACCAAATAATCAAATAAACTAGTATCTGATCCAATTCCCCACTAACCTGAAGAGTGTTCCCAATATCCATGGGCTAGCTACAAGTACCATAAAATCATGAAAAAACTATTTGGAATAATTGGACATAGAAAAGATTATAATAGTCTTATTACGATATGGAAACATAATTAGATAAATATATCAGTATAATCATATCATATATAAGAAGATGATACAAAACCATAAATACTACTATCCTACCGAAATCCCATCTCCTAGAGATCCATTACCACCCATAATTTCCCAATCAAACCACCCCTGGTCTCCCTAACTCAAACCAAAAAAAGGAATATGATAGCATGAACACCTTCTATAGAATCATAATGTATGAAAAAAAATGATACAAGAAGGGTGTGAGAAAAAGATCCATACAGAATTCCACAAAATACTGTAATAATTTACCACATATGGAAATTTAAATGTGCTAAAATAAATGTATTATAAGAAGAGTATTTTTTTTAGTTTAAATATATTTTAATGAAAATTTTAAATACATTTATAAAAAAACCATTAAAACATTCCATATCAACATTTAAAAGATAATAATTTTCATGAAATGTGTTGAAAACTACTACACAAGATAAATTCAATTAACCAATAAAAGAGAAATTTTTTCACTAGATATCAAAACCCATACAAATCTAACACAATAAAATAAATCGTTATAATAACAATTAATTGGTCAATCAATCCTTTGAACTTTGATAACTTATGGAATCAATTAATGTTAACACCTATCAAGTGTCAGGTATATGGATGAAGTGGGTAAAACATAGTAGTGAATGTGAGTCCACCATAGACTATCTATAAAGAATTAATCATGAATAATCATCAAGATTACATCATTCCTCACATGGTACCAAGCAAAACAGTTCCAAGAAAACCTTCTTTCTGGGCGACACGTCCATAGCCTGAACCTTTCATATTCTATAGGGATCCACTAGATGGGTTCTTTGTCCACTAATGAGGCATATATATTGCTCATCCCATCTAACAATCCAGGTACCCATTACTAGTCAAATGATATGAGTGATATAATTAAGTTACATAGATCACATTGGGATCCTTATCAATATAAATCACTGGCTCAAACCCCCAACATTTCAATCATGTTAACATACCCATATATCAAATCTCACCATCACCCCAAACTACTTCAAATTAAATAATACATGTTTAAAAAACAAAAAATGGGGAGTATATGGATAATTTTTTTACACTAATGGATTATTACATTATATAATTATCCTAATTTACTAACTGATCTGTGAAGAATAACCAATTTTAATTGAAAACATTTGATACAGTTCAATGTTGAAAAGTGTAATCATGCAATATTTCCTTTCAGTAATCTTCATAATAATTCAAAATGTTCCTTTAAAAATATAATTTATTTCTATGTTACACTAAATCACTCAAAATAAGTATTAATATTTTAAATTGATTGAATACATTTCAATACATATTTTACATCCTATGTCTGCATGAATAAACGATTCATTTCAAATTACCCAATAACACCCATTTAAAAACAAGGTAAAATAATTCAAATAGGGTTCATCAAAATTTCAAAAATTCATGAATTTGAAAATAATTATAAAATATGAAATAATTCAAATCAATTCATTTCACTAAATAAATCAAAAACCAACCCAAATCCTTCAATTTCACCACATATTCATTTCGATGTTCATTGAAAAGAAATATAAAAAACATTGAAAATAATAATCAACATAAAGGTGAGAGAGATAATGATTAAACCCATTAAATTAATTCCATTTTCAATTTATGTATACGATTATCTTAGAAGATATCACATGGAAATTCAAGATGCAAAATTAATGAACATGTGTTGTAAATAGGAACATATCTACAAATTACCAGAGAACAAAGAAAAAAAAGTGAAGAAAACCCATAGTAACACCAACATGGAATATTCAATATTTAGCCAAAAACATACAAAATTTTTTACATCTAACAGTGATATTCAGATCTAGGAAGAAATATCTTGAGATAATTGAGAAGAAACCATTGATCCATAATTCCACATCAATCATTCCTGATGAAATGAAAAAAAATCCATCAAAAAATTTAAGAATAAGGAATAAAAATAATAATTGATATTTAAGAACAATGATAATAAAACACTAATTATTAGGATCAACTCATTCATTTACACTTTGATATACTTATAAATGAAGTAGGGAGTGCCAAATTTTCATCCAAATAGCTCCCAAAGATAATTGATTGAATTAGGTTCGAGTGGGATATGATTAAGGTAAATTAGAAAGTTTCATGATTTTTAATAAAATTTTCATATAATGAAAATCTCATCACATGGATTCCTATTGGAGGAATCATGGATAGTACTAAAGGTGAGCCTAACTATTCACCCAAAACAGATCCACTAGAAAATCTGCATGGTTATGTTTCACAATGAGTTTGACCATGTGTGAAATGTGTGACCCCCTTCTGTCCAGGTTTCATGGCTAGGAAAACCATTCACCAACTATATGAAAAATTTGTTCCCATTAATAGTATAGTATAAATTTTTCTTGTTTTGGATTCATGGTTTGTCAAACTATGTGCCATCCATACAAAATCACAAAAAACATAAAATAATATTCAGAAAACACTGCATACAACCCTTGAAGAAATCCAATCATTGGTTACTCAATCAAATGGTTCAAAAAATATAAAAACTAGTAACACGATTTTACATTAATCATGATAGAAATAAAATATATATTTATAATATATATATATATATATTAATAATCATTAATAAATGGTAGATATGTGAATATTAAATTCACCATTCACAGAGACAATAGTCATATGTAAACGCGATCATTGTTTTCTTTTTCAAGTGAACATTCCGAAAGAAATATTAATGTTATTTTAAAATTAAATAATTTATTTTCATCATAAATATTATATATATTAATTAATTATATCATCATAAATATCCATGTGAGGTGGTGATGGAGAATGATTCTAATCACTGTGTGGAGTTGGTAGTCCACATGAATAGATACGGGATACATTAATTTCCCATTTGTCAAAAAAGTGATGGAAAAATATTTTTAAATAATCTTAATAACAACTCAGAATAATGATTATTCAATAATTATTAGTTTATTATGGACACAATAGGTATTTATATAGTAGAATAATAAATAAAACTAAAAGTCCTCAATTAAGAGTTATACCACTTCGTTGAGAATCCTCTTTCAACTAACACCATAAGCTTTGAATGAAATATATTAGAATAGAAATATGACCTATTGGATGTTCTTGAGATTTAAGGAATGGACTTTTATAGGTAATGGCTAAGATATGAGTAATTTTAATAGTTCATAAGAGAGGAGGTATGGTTTCCTTTTATAATTAGGGGAGATGAAAAAATTCGAATCTATAAGATATTATAATATAGTAAATACTTATAAAAAATAATTTGTTCTAAAATCAATCATATTTTAGGGTTAAATGGATTAGTTTAAAAATAAATCTATAAAATAATATTTATAAATGTTTATGCAATAATATCACCCTTATATCATAGTTTAACCCTTGTCAAACCCATTTTTTCATTAATATTAGTAAAATTTTATAATATTTTAACAAGTAATTATGAAAAAAATTAATCTTTCATCATTAATAAACTATTAGATTGTGATTGTAAATATTAATTCCATTTTATCACATTAAATAACTATTTATTGGTGAAATTATTTTCAAAATGAACCACAAAAAAGGACAAAAAATGGTTTTCCATAAAAAAAAGAATTTTTATGTATACGATTTTTTTAATAAAACAATAATGAATAACATAAACTAAAATGATATTGATTGTATTATATTCAATAATATGTAAGTAAGGAAATTTTAAAATAAATTAAAAAATAAATTACTATTTTAAAATACTTGAATGTAGACGGATTTTTTCTATATATTGAGTTTTTAAAATATTTGTTAAATATTTAACTTTTTAAGAAAAATCATAAAATTTATTATCATTATAATTTTTATATGATAATTTAAAAAGTTATTTTTTTTTAAAATTTAAATTCAAAATGTGGAAAAACACTTATAATATGTATGAATAATATGAAATATATAGCATTTTTAGGAATTTTATTTGAAGCACAAAATAATTTTCCATAAAATTGAGTACTTATTTGTTATGATTTAATCTATATGTTTTCTTAATTTAAATTATTAATAAATATTTTATACATTGTTGTTATTATTATTCATACCACCAATTTAATGGATTTTTTATTATTGTATATTATATAACAATTCATTTGTAGTCCAGGTTATGTGAAAAATATAGTTGTCAAATACTTCATGTTTATTTAAAAGGAAAATACATGTATAAAATCCTAGGGTGTAAAATTATAACACCAATAAAATGAATTTTACTAATGAAATTCCATCACGTCAATACAAATAAATTAATATATTGATGTTTCAAAACACCCTTGAGTACCCATTTATCTTCATATTTCAATTCCACCATATAATTTTAACTCTGTGAGTATTCTTATTTTGTACTAATATATATTTGTGATCCATATGAATATTATTTGTTCCATGTATGATAGACCCTGATCAAATTTTTTAGCCTCTATGTTCAGTACATGTGATGAATATGTTATTTTCTTCATTATGAGAGACACATAGAAGACATTATGAAACATAGATAGGTTTGATGTAAGATCGAAGAGAAAATATAAAGTCCTTACTCGATCATGAATATTGAATGGACCAATATGACTATGGATAAAATTTAAATTCCTTCCAAATATCATAAATATAATCTATAGGTAAATATTTAGTAATATTTTTCCCATAAAATAATTGATGATCAAAAAAATAATTTTACTCAAAAATTTTCAATCCACTTTTAGATTTCATGATGCATAGCTGAATGGATCTCACATTTTATACCATTTCATCACACATATCTAATTACAATATATTTATATTAAAAAATATACCCATATATGATGTGGTTACTATCCTCTTTTCACAGAGGTATTTATAATGAGTCATGTGAATTCTATAGTGAAATTTCATCTTTAAAGATAATTTTACAAGAAGAAGGTGTTGAACCAAACAACATTTGAAATCAAAAAATAGGATATTAACCTATCATAATATGTTTTGATTGGTCTCTTAGTCTAACTATATATTTGATAAAGATAATAAGTACTGAAAAAAAAACTTGGTATCTAGATGTTATTGAATACTTCACCAAAACATTATGTAATCCTCATTTATATATTAGATACACAAAAATGTTGTAATGAATGAAACCATACCGTTTCCATAATGTATATTCTATAATTTTTACCAAGAGGGTAATATTATACAATATAAATTAATTGTTTTGAGTTTATTGAATAGAAAACAAATATCATTAAATCATTTATTCCATTTTGGGAGTCTAATGATGGAATGCATAGTGTGTTTTACCCATTTAATTTTTTTGTATGGTTAAGGGTAGTAACAAGATAGAACTCATGTTATTCTATGAGGAATAGATCTTTTTAATTTTGGTTTTACTATTTTTTATACATAAGTTCAGTACCTAATGATTTCAAAAGATTTTTAGTAAATTTATTGGATTGTTTAGAGGATGGAGGATCAATGTTTAGAAGAGGAACCTATGACCCAGGGTTAGTATAAACCTGAAGCCTAGGTCGTATGGTAAATAATAACCATGAAGGTCATTTTAGAGAGTAGTGTAAGGCCATATAAATTTATGAAACAGTGCACCCAAGGTTTCATTCCCATGATGTCCACCTGAAATTTTTAGTAAATAGAAGGTAAATGGTTTGTGTATGGTTTCCAATAACATGCACATGAACTATAATGGATCCCAGTTGAGTCAGTGAAGGGAGCATGGTTAACATATTGTTTGGACAACCGTACAACCATACCATGGAACCTAGTATTTTTTATGGAAATGACTTATTTGCCATTGAAAATCATTTTAATCTCTTACCATTAATTTTTTTACCCAATGGACATCACCATATCCATTTTAGATATTTAATACTTTATGTTAGGTTTTGATCACGTTTCACAATCTGGACTCTGATTCACGAACCACCTATCTTGTTAGATTGAGACTAACTAGTTATCCATTTATCTTGTTCTTTTATTCATTGGTACTCATATCAGTGATGTTTTTTTGGAGCAAAATAATTTTCCATTTTACTGAGGTGCATGATCATTCTAACATTTTCATCTAATCTTGGTTGATTTAATAGCTAATATTGGTTGAGTGTTCTACCACAAGCATATAGTTTGTGGTATATTATTTTATACTATGTTCTAATTTTTATACCCTATTTATGTGGTTATACAATAGATACCTTAAAGATTTTCTTCTACAATTAATTGAGTGCTTTGATTAAATTATTTGAAGCATTTTAGGTTTTCCACTATGTATCATGTGATGGTTGGAGGTTGTCAACCTCATTCCAAACCACAAGATATGTGTGTTATTTTATTATTCCCATGTTAAACAACCATGTTGGGTGTGTGTGAAGTCTCATTCCTAGTGGATACCACATTGAAAAAATATGAGAATTTAGGAGAGGGTTTATGACTCCTTTTCGATGTGACTACATGATGATAAAAATTCTTAACTATTTTAATTTAAATTGGTGAATGAGTTGGATAAACTCATGGAATATGTATGACAATAAAATGGGTTATGAAAATATTAATGATATATTATAGTATTTGAATACAATGTTAGATAATACTTTTTGTACCTGACCATTGTGGGTTTGAAACATGAATTCTTAGGATTCCATAGACATTTATATTCCCTGGATCCATCCAATTGGGTTTGACATTGGATTCCAAATAAATTATTAATCCTTCAATCTGGAATTATTTGACCTCATTGTACTTGATACATAAAAATTCTCATTGGACCCCACCAAAGTCATCACAATAATTTTATGGAGATGCTCCAAGTACATAAGGGGAAGCCTTGGTCATTATACCATTTATATGGCCTTTGGGTTCTATCAATGTATTACAAAGCTCAAAGCGATGAGGAGGACTTAGTCTTTATATCATGCATCCGACCCTTGTGGTGTGAAAATTGATTATATTGAATTATCTAAATATTGTTTTGTATTATTATCTTCAAATATACCTGTTAAGAGTGTATTATTAACTTTGGTAGACTAGATAGTATTACTCTTGTATTATTATTCATTTTTATTACTATCATATGTTTCACACTACTTTTTCTTATATACATAGACTGGATTTGTTTTAGACACCATTAGTGGTGGCCTACTAAGCGTTATATAAAACACTATTCGAGGCACTATTGGGTACACATAAGAACTTCATGGATGTAGGTAGGGATAGAGGAATGAAATTTTTTACAATGCATGATTGAATATTCTTATGGGAAGGGGAGAATGTGAGCGATCTATGATCATGATACTAGTTGTAGATTATTCTATTTTGGAATTTTTTCAACATACAATATTTTTATTGGACTTCATGTATGTTTTCAATAATTTCCTGCCATTTTTTATTGGTACATGGAATAAATTATTTCATATATGGTACTGCCTTGGTTTTGATGATCATTAATACCTCCTGGATGTTTACATTCTATCTGGTATTTTAATTATGCTTCCATTAATTTACTTATGTTTGTTACCATTGAGTTACTCCAGTCATGATTGTATGTCTCCCCACAATACTATAATAGAACCTCACTTCTTGTTAGAACCCTCTAGCATACATAGAGACATATATGAGACCATCTAACCCATCATCTTGGGGCACTGTTTAGTGAAACTTGGGCTAGGTTGTTACAAAGTTATAACATAATGTTTCTTTTGATTTGTTACTATTTTGAGAAAATATATATTAGATTAGAAATATATTAGTTTTTGTTAAATAATTATTCATGGGATTAGTTAACCCATGTATAGGAAAAAAACAAATTTCCATAAATAATGAATTTTTTTCTATAGTTTACCTTAATATAGTTGACTTTATTCCACCATTGGGTGATGCAGACGGTATATGATACTATTATTGATATGATTGAGGAATTTCCATTAATACATTACCCTATATGGAATTGAATAATTGGTATTGCATCGTATAACACATGTTAAAGGAATCACATTCCATGCATTTGACATTCTATCTAGGATACATTTAATTAATGTGGTACATTTAGAATTGTTGTTAGATAACGTTTTTATAAGATAATGATAAAAAGAATTGGTACAAAATGTTACATCAATAACATAATTTTTTTCCCTATAGGCCACATAAGACACACTATGAAATAAATAATTTTATGTTGAGTCATAGACCACCATTTTCATATAGTGGAACATGTTAGGGTTGAGGTTAAATGATAACCAAAATTTGGTTTATAATGTTTATGATCCCTTATCAATCAGAATTGTTGATCCTTTTTTTTTGAAACTATATTATTCGAATTGAAAAAAAAATTAATTTAAATGAAATTTAAAATTTTAAATGGTACATTTACCATTAAATGGAGTTTCAACAGTCATTTGATAGTCTATATACCAGGAATGGTGCTCTGATATATAGAACATGACCAAAACCTTAATTTATAGTAGTTAGTATGCAATGTATCTTGTAATATTTACGATCATTCCTCTTACATAGTTAGTGATTTAGGAGCAGGAAAAAGGTTGTGTTTTTTATAGGAAGTCTTATACCTGTATTATGATTATATATTTGAATTGGTTGACATTGATTATTATATAAGGCCATAATTTTACATTTGTAGAGATATTCCACCACGAAGAACTCCAGTCAAGCACTAGGATGGTAGTGCTTGCTATGCTCCATAAGTGGTGGTCTCGGAGTCACCAGTAGAACCTACAACAGTCGAAATTATTGAACATCCAATTTTTCATTACGTGAGTGTTGATTCCCAGTTCTCCTAGATTTTCCTTCACGTTATGTGGTCCACTTTGGGAGCTCTATAGCTTGCCTCATCGATAGAAGAGCTGACACATGTGTTCTAGTAGTATAAACCAATGACATTTTTGGGGGATAATGGTCCACAAGTAGTTGATATGTGCCTTGAGAAAATTATATCATTTTTCCTGAAACTAGAGACACATCTTGAGTTTAGTGTGAAGCTCATGAGGTATATGATTTGGGAATCCACCAGGCTTTGTTGGGATGTCCTGAACCAAGATGATAGGATTAATGATTTGTTTTTGGGGAATTAAAAATAGGTTTTATGATTACATTCATCCAAAGAATTTGAGAGATGAATAGGTCAATTAGCATATACATCTCGACTAAGTATCTATTACCATTATTGAGTATTCAACTCTCATTAAAAGGAATCAATGATTTTCACTAGTATCTTTTTTAAGGATCCGTCTCGGGATTTATGATTATAGGGATGTCTCAATAATACCATACAGTCATTGGTGAATGTTCATCTGTTGAATTGTTTTATTGATACATGGAATCATGTGTTTATTACTGAATATAAATTTGAAGATAATTAAGGCTCATAATAGTTTAGTGAAACATCTCGACCTAGTGGTTCTATGAAAGATAGTAGGAAGAATCATTTTGAGCCATATATTGAGGGGAATTCTAGCAAATGCATTAGTGAGGGTAAATCTATCTACTCTAATTAGTTTGGGGGTGGGGGAACATGAGGATCCAATGTTATAGAGACTAAGATGATTGCGGGCATATGATAAGATTGTCCAAAAAAATATTTCTTAAGGAAACTTCATCCTCTCGTTAGTGGGAGGGGGTCAACATTGACTCTAGGTTTTCAAGAGTGTTTCATAGCACAATGTTAGGATTGGTGTTGGTGTTCTACAAGTTTTTATGGATGATGAGGTGGTTTTGGTTGAGGGAACATGTCACTTACTACATCTCGGTAATAGAGTGGGCCATCTCTAGGTAGACAGGATATTTTATTGGCCTACATTTTAGGCCAGATATATTTACTATAGCCTACACCGTAAGAGCTAGCATCAGGCCATCAATTGTAAGATTTATAATCTTTGTAGCCTCTATAATATAATCCAATATTATTTATACAGGTGAATATAATAGCATTATGTCATTACCTATTGTGGATATCCTTGGCCTCGTGGTTTAGTTTTGAGATAGAATTATGGTAATCGACACTCCATTAGGGATTGCATCACAGATTTAAAGCTATTTTACGGGAGTTCCCCCTTCTGATAGGTCGGTGTCAATTCTTATGGGAATGCATAATCCACAAGAATTTAGAGTTTTTCATTAAAATAATGATAGACCGTATTGTTTTTGATCAAGAAGATGTAAATTTATATCGCCATATAGTGATCTTCACAACTATAGGAGGAATGGTTTTTAATTATAGAGGCGAATGTGATATCTAGGAAATCCTCAATAGACCAGGTCATCATGTGTTGGGATGGATGACAGCCCAGATTACTAACATATATATGTATGATCATGGATTGATATAGGAAGACTTCCCTCTAGTGGTTGATCTTCTTTGTGATGTTTTCCCAGATGATATTTTGGGATTACCTCTAGAGAGAGGGGTAGATTTTTTTAATGAAATAGTTATTAGAGATTCACTGGAATCATTTCCAACATATAGGATAGAAAATTTGAGGATAAAGGAGATTATGAGGTATCTATATTTCATAGAATAAAATGGATATATATATATATATAAATGAATCAATACTTCTCTAGGGGTTTGACCAAAAAAATTAGAATAAATAATATGGATCCCTCAGCCAACATCTGGATTACTAAAAATTAATTCATTTCACTATTATTAATAGATATACATTGTCACAAATATATGATATATTAAACTTAATATGAGGAGAATGATTTTGTCTAACTGATAGATAAGAGATCTGGTTAACATCATATAAATTCACAGGCTTCACATACATGGATATTACATCATTTTAGATTAATATTTTGAACATTACAAAAAAACACTGT
Source organism: Viscum album (assembly GCA_963277665.1). Classification (NCBI taxonomy): domain Eukaryota; kingdom Viridiplantae; phylum Streptophyta; class Magnoliopsida; order Santalales; family Viscaceae; genus Viscum; species Viscum album. The sequence goes on from OY728141.1 coordinate 935,104,528, forward strand.
CATGGTATATAATAGTTTAGTATCTTTAGAAACACGGAAACATAATCCTATAATTTGGTGATAAATTATCAACATATCCCTTATATATATTTCCATTTATTAATCCAACTTAAAACCATTATTTTTAATAAAAGGGAAATAAAACATAAGAAAGGGGTGAGATCATATTTTTTGTATGGCTAAACAATGGAGATATATAAGCATAACATGACCATAAGGGTATGAGAGCATGATAATATAATTATAATATCATACTATAAATATTAAATATCCTAACAAGGATTCATAGCATAGAAATATTTAGTTTATATGAAATTAATCGTAAGGGAATCAAGAACATATTCCAAGAAGGATTAACATTGGAATAAGGCATTGAATTTTGGAAGACAGATAAACATGTAATATCATTCCTTAGAAGTCATGGTTCATTTTACAAACATATTATGGAACCTCATTGGGACTAAACTTACTTTGTAGGACACACCCCCATCCACATTTTTAGTTTGTTCATTATAAGGGATCCGGATTCCCTATCTACCCCTAGTGGACATGGTTTACCCATATCATAATTATCGGTTCAGATTTTCCATCTTCCATTATGGACCAATCATTTTGAATTGATTCCCATCATTATCTAATGAGATATAAATTATTAACCAATTAATTTAAGGGATATATATGCCCTAGTGATCAAATAGTGAAACAATACATAGGTGGGCCATATGGGAAAAAACATTCATCGTATATGACTGATAAAGAGAGATGGGTTTCGTAAATATGATATCAAAACCCAAGATATGAAATGAGTATCATTAAAATTTCATAATATCATAACATGTTCATATGATGTAGGTTATAAAATTATTTCATCAGAGCATCGCCAATGAAAATAAGTTTGTTTCAAAAGAATATAACCCATGAATGGGAAATGGCTTTCAAAAACATATATCTCATGAAAGAATAAATGGTTTCATAACTGTAATTCCATAAAAACATAATATAGTGATAGAAATAATATGAATGGAACCATTGATTAATTTCCCCAAAAAGGAACGACTAACACCAAAATATTTCATCTTATATGAAAAATAATTTGAGAAAATCTTTACAAAACTGTTTTTGAGGAAAATATCTTTTTTGATTTTAAAAATCTATTTATAACATTAAATTTTATGAAAACTTTTTAATTTTAAAATCTCCTAAAAACTTATAATGGAATACTTATAAACCACAAATCATATTTAGTAATCTATTTCTCTGAAAATGAGATCATATGTTCAATTTAAATACTTTTTTCAATCATTTTTTAAAACATTATTGTTGAATATAATAGGTATACGACCAGAGAGATAAAAAAGGTAAGATTTTATTAATGAAATTTTCATAGTTATCATAATTACCAAAAGTGGAAAATGTTACTCATACATAAAGATATCAAAAATAATAATATGAGAATAATAGTCATATTATTTCATCAATGGAGGGATAATCATAAACAACATTGATAAATGACAAGATTGCTTTAATAAACTCTTAAAATTTTGGTAACATTGAATAATAACCCATATGTATAAAAATGACGTCAAAATAAGATTAAAATATCATTAAAATAAAGTGATTAATTATATAACATTATAAATTTACGAATATAAACTATCATAGCCCCCTCCCTCCAAAGATACCCATTTTCTATTGGCAGTGGATATAGGGAGACAATGGCCCACAATTCAGCCCTCCAGTAGGCCCTAGGATGATGAATAAGACCCTTGGTATATATATATATATATCAAATAATATGGAATACATTATAATTTTTTGAGAATGAATATAATGAGATATTACATATCATTCAAATAAACTCTATGACATATACAATAGAAATAAAAAACTATCTTATATGCATGAATAAAATTGAGCTAGAAAAAAATCAATAAAACTCTCATGTAATGTAACCAAAAGTAAGATAATGTAGAAACTCAACAACTCTCTAGAGTCTTGATATAGTAATTCCCAACATGGTCCATGTAATCCTATAGGAAACTTGAAATCATTTTTATATAAATTGGGTGAGTGTACTTGTATAATATAATAGGAAAACCAATGTTTCCCAATCCAAAGTGAGATAAGAATATTAATTCCTCTATGATAAAATTGAAGTTATAAACAACGCCTTATAGGTACACCAACCGTACCAACCTCACCATGGTACACTCACCATGTAATTGAAATCAAGTAATCTAATACAATGCACATAAATAATAACGAACCCCACCCCACATCCCACTTAATAGCCACTATATCCTAATAGAAATCATCCTAACCCTCCCACCTCTTCTGAATGTACCACATCACAACCCACCCACACACACACATGTGCCTCACAAACCATACCATATCCTTCCTGCAGACATGTAGGCCACATACCATATCACATCTCTCCTGCATAAAACATTCCAAAAAACCACATCACATCCCTCCTACAAACACCTTGTCCAGAAAACACATCTAATATCAATGAAACTTGTGAAACCATAACCCATATCATCCTAAAGACAAATTGGAAACCACAAATCACCTGCACACACCTAGGCCTCACAAACCAGAACCACCCCGAAGAATCTTGGCCCATCACCATCTGGAAGAGGGGGCAGGGTAATGTGGGGACCACCCACCCATACTCCCAATGATATTTTTGGGAAAGGCACACTCTCCTGGGACGATATGTTTTTTATCAAATAGATCTCGTCTATTGTTGTCTTCATATAAAAATAACAAGGAAAATACAAGTATATACATATATTAATCCATCCACTCATTCCCAACCTATGGTTTTTCAAATGAACAAACATCCCAAAACAGTTCCAACATCAATACTACTTATAAATGAAAAAAATGAGACACGAATCCAAGAAATCCATTCATATTATCAATCGATTTAGTTAACCATTTACATCATTTTATCCAAGAAAACCATTCCATTAAAATATTTGATAAAAATTATTTATTAATTCCATAACTACTTGGAAACAATCATGAACAAAAAATATCATGAAAAAGAGTAACAGTCATTTCATAAGGTGAAGTGCCCTAATAAATTTAGGAGGCCACACATTAAAGAAACATCATAACACGACCTCTTGATAAGGATAGAATCATTTTACAGGTTACTCAAGGAGAAAATTAAGGTGAATTGCACATACCAATTACTATGTTCCTTATTCAATGTCATCCTACTAAGGTCATGTAACAAAAGAACAAACCCCTAACTCTTAACCTCATACAATAACACGTTACTACACTAACAGTTTCACAGCCTCACTACACAACACTTCTCATCCATTCCCCCATCATCAATCCATCAATGTGAGATTCCATTATACCACCCAAGCCATTCCAAAACACAAAATTATGATAAATAATAATATAAAAAACCAACCATAATAGAACCAAAAACATATCATCTCACCAAACACAACAGAAAAACCCACAAATCCAGATTTAATACAGAATCCCTTATTCAATTCAACATGTTATTTTAGGGGTTATCACATAGACTATATGATCTCGATGAATCCATTCGTAGTGAAATATAGGTGATTAATAGACTTTACTATAAAAGTGTATATCCAATGGAAAAACATGCATTACATAATCAGTTTAGTTCACATCCAGTTCCACCAATGACCCCAATTTTCGGTATGGATTTAGGGACAAACAATCACAAGATCACAGTCAAAATCAAGGCTATAAAATCATATGGAAAACCCCATTTTATGCTCAATTTAACTTAAAAAATTCTTTATCTTCATTTAAAACGAAACAACTATGATTCATAAGTAAAAGTATTTAACCCCCCCCCCTGTATGATTCAAAACAAGTAGAAATGGTGTAAAACCTACCTCAATGAAAAATTGCAATTATTGTGCACCGTAGTGTAAGGACGAATGCTCGTGAACAACAATCACACTAGAAAAATGACATATCAACCTACACCACCCCATTTATTCATCAAAATGTAACCCGACACATCCCCATACCATAGAAACACATCAATAGTGGATCTTCAAGAGAAGAATGTAAGAAAAAGGATGATAAAGAGAGGTGAACTCTCCCTGGATCAACTATATCTCACAAACGAATATCCACTAGGATAGATATATTTTATATGGAGGGAAAGGGCTCAAAGAAAACTTTGGAGAACCTAGGGTTTCCAAAATCTGAGGGGAAAATGGAATCCACAATCCAATGAATGAGGGTTCATCCAAAAATGAATTTTAAAAGTGCACATGATTACGGTATTAAATGATATGTAATCCCCTTTCACATCGTGTAATACATGGGTTTTAGTTTTCATTGAAAACCATGCCACCTCTCTATTTTATTTATTTTTCTAATGCTAAAAGTTTAAAACTTTTGAAACCTATAAGAAAAACAATGAAACAAAAATTCACGTTTTTTGGTCATGTTACCAGACATGTAATCCCCTTACTTTCATCCTGTAGTAAATAAACTTCTCCAAAGTCTCTTTGAGCCTCCTCCAAAAACATCCCAAAACCAAATTCATCAAAGTAAATGATTAGGATGGTACATACCATTACATTAGATACCTCTCAAATCATTCTCTCGCTCAGGTATCCTAATTCCTGCCTAGAAGAAATGGGGTCTCAAAAACCACCCCACGAGATACCTCCCAAGGATATCATCACACCTAAAATGCTACCAATTTCTAAACAAACAAAACGAAACAACCACAGCCGCACTATGAGACCTCACCACCGGAGCCCCAGGAGTCTCTTCTCTCACAACCAGACTGCAACAAATCCACTGCACAACCCTCTCAGCCTCTGCAAAGCCCAAACTATGATTTTTTAATGTCGATGAACTGAACTATCTTGAACACATGAATCAATGAATTCTATCTTCCATGTCAAGATACAATCCTCTATGGGTAGAAATCACTCACATTCATAGGTTTAATATCATCAAAATTAATGTTACACAAATAGGAATTGGGTCATATCGTTCCACGCATTAGGCCTTCAACACAAAACACCACTCACAATCATAGTCCATGGAAACATATCATATCATAAAACAAAAGGATCCAAACATCACATTAAAATGTAAAATAGAGGAAAATAGAACTCAAAACAAATCTAGGTACTAGAAAAGAATATGAGATTCTCATTCCCATGTAAACTAATCTAGGAAACCATGTATCCACAAAACATGAACGAAGAGAATGATTCACCCATGTATTTCCTTCTATTAATGATCATGGATCTCCACTGGTGGTTCCAAAAACATGGCATATTAATCAGTATCTAAATACCTTGATTCATTGACATGGCAGTCATTTTGAATATACATATGATGATGATATGTGTCAAAGATTCCATGTGTTCTCTTATACTACAGTATCAATGCTAACTAGTATGCCACTTAGCCAACTCACCCCTACACTTAAAATGTTCCAAAAACCGTGGATAAATCTTACTCCCTATACCAATCCTTCACTAACCACATTGAGGTTAAATATTCATGAACATGTGGTCCCAAATATAGAACTCTAGGGGCCTTATCCTACAATCAACAAAAGACTTATTTTGGTCAATCCCTGCTTTCATCTTCTCAAAATTGAGATGTAACTTCTCCATAACACTTTTTACTACATTGGAATCAGGAACATATATCTTCACAACCACTTTCTAGAAAAACGGTGAATGAGACAGTATTCCTTATAGAGATTTAAATGGATCCATTCTAATTAAAGAGTGATGAATATTATTATAAAAAACACTACCACTAAAAAGTGTCACACCCATGACCCTCCAATGTCCTAGATTCATGTTCAGAACCTGTAATCCAATTTCTAGATAGTCTATTATGTATGCCCGTTTGTTTTAGAGTGTAAAGAAGTGTTGAGGTGTAACTAGGTGACAATAACATGCTCCAGTCCCTTCAAGAATTTTGAGGTGAAACGTGTGTATATATCAAATATAATGGATCTCAAAACACTATGTTTCCACACCCCATCATCGACATACCTCTTAGATAAGTCATCCATTGATCCCAACTCCATGATCACTACGTAGTGTTCCTGTTTCACCAAACGATCCACTTCCACTCGGGAACATCCAAGGGCTGCAACAAACCATTAGGAACACTATGCTTGGATTTTACCTACTATCAGACCAAACACATCCCCACAAACTCCACCAATTCCCTTTTCATACTGGGCCACCAAAACTGATGCCTGAAGATGTGGTATATCTGATAAATTCCTTACTCTATCCCCAAAGGTGAGTTATGAAACTAAAAAAGGACTTTATCACACAATACCACTATAAAAAATAGCCTTCCATGAAAAAAAATCTGGTTATGGCCACCCTTAGACCATCCCTTTGGAGCGTCACCATGTACAACATGATCACACATAACCTATGTCTTTGAGCATCCCCACTAAGAATTATCATCATTTTACATCAGATAAGATTACACCTTTATCTGAAAAAACATCATCTATTATCCTCAACACCTACATCCATGTGAAAGGTTACAACTACTCCATATCTCTTCAATAATCTATAGATTCATGACCATCCTCTTTCTATGACTTTCTACTCAAAGTATCAGCCACTAAATTCCCTTATCCTAAGATGTAGGTGGTCTAAAAAATCATGGTCATAAAAAACTCCATCAACCTAGTTTTTTTCAAGTTTAAATCTCACTAGGAATATATATACCTCAAAAATTTGTGATCTCGGAAGACCACAACGAGCTCCCTAATCATGTAATGTCACAATAACATCAGCATAGACATGAGCACTATTAGTTACATATCATGGATGGTATAGTTAATATCATGGGGATGTAACTTCTGAGATCTATATGAGGCCAATACTCTCTACTTCTTCAATACACATCCCATTCCATGATGGGATTCATCATAGAACACCTCAAACATTACCCCTTCCATTGAAAAATAGTGCACCAGAGAACTAACCAACCACTTCTTCAAATAACTAAACATTTCCAGGAAATTCTCACTCCACACAAAATCATAGCCCTTCCAGGTCAAAGCTATCAATGGGGATGGAACTAGAGAGAAATTAGGAACAATACTTCGATAGTATCTCATAATATAATGAAAACTGTGAACATCGTCCACATTATTGGGTGTATCCCAAGAAACAGATATTGTTATATTTGAAGGGTCTACTACTACACCCATATTATAGACCACATGAAGAAGGAAATGAAACTCTCATGTCCATAACTAACACTTTGAAAACATCTCTTAGAACTGGTGGCATCGAATAACATGAAGATGGTTTTGGGATGCTCATCATTATCTTCCTCTGACTCTTTTTATATCCAGATATAATTGATGAATATGAATATGAACCAATCCAGAAACTCAGGGAACATAGATTTCATAAAACCCATGAATGTAGTTGTTGTGTTTGTAAAACCAAATAGAATTACTACAAACTCAAAGTTCCTATACCTTTATCACAAGGAAGGATATGGGATATCTCCCTCCTTCACCCTTAACTGGTGATATCCAGAACGAAGATCAAGCATAATGAACCAACTTTCCCCACTTAGTTTTTCAAGAATATCATTTTCCCTTGGAGGAGGGTAATCGTTTTTTTACCATTTCTGGATTCAACCACTGATATCCTATATACAGCTTCATACTACCATTTTCCATCTTGGAGAACAACAGTAGATCACCCCATAGAGACACATTAGGCCATATAAAACCCTTAATCACTAGATCATGTATATAAATCCTTAACAATCATATCGAAGGATGTTCTATTTAATAAGGGACTATCAAAATTTCATATGAACTAGGATGATTGTCTATCTTGAACTCAATATCACGTCATGGGGGTAGCATCACAACCTCCTCAAGGAAAACATTTAGGAGCTCCCTAACTACCCTTGGAACCTCCACCATCCCAATGCCTATGTATTACACTGAAAGTCCGTAAAATAATGAGAGAAGGGGTCCCAGACACTGACTGCCCATCTGAGAACTCCTCTCTAAAAAACACATACTGGTCATGCACATCAGAAAACAAGACCCTCCTTCGAGAAAAGCTGATAACATATTTCATGGAATAAAACGAGCCGGTGCCACGAATTACATCATATGGTTGCATTTTTATTATGAAGATATCCACATGGGGCGGATGTAGCCCTTTCATTAGTCTACATCCTTGGAACACATGAAGCAACGTGGTATGGATTCTGATTATCATACTCAACACTAAAGGAATGATAATCCTTTCTATATCTAGTCCAATAGCATGGTATAGAGTGTGTGAATCAAAGAAGTTAAAATATCCAGAATCAAAAAAACATAAAAACGTGTACTGAAGAAACTGATAATACCTATAATGACATAAATCCCTGCTAAAACGGCTTCCACTTTTTCATGCAACTAACCATACTTAGCTCATATTCCACTCTGTCGATTACTGACTCCATGACCATGCCTAGGTCGAGGACCCAAAAAATGAAGAACATCATGAGTTTGGCTTATTCTAGCTTTATCTCCCCTCAGTGGAACACAAACCTATTGTCCCTGCTGCTGAAAATATCCCACCGACATCTTTTGTTAAGGCTGGTGCTGATCCTATCTGGCTACACAAAACAGAGCTCGAACAGCATCTTGACCTTGGATCTGAAGATCAACTCGAACTCCACATATGAAACACTATGACCCCATGACCATATGAAAATCATTAGAACAACTATAATTATAAGGCTGGAATAGAATCAGCTGAGGTCAAATCCCTACCTGTAGAAACTTCCATGGTTCTCTTCACTGAGATGAGCCACTGGTAACCCTACCTCTAAATAAACTATATTGAATCCCCTCTCATTTTATACCTCCTCGCAATTGAATCCACTCGATCACCACTTCATTATTTTGAACCTCTAAGAATGTTAGAAATTTAAAAGGAGTAACCACAGATTGGATCGATGGAAGTAGTGCCTCCTAATGATGTTACACATGATACTCCTCATCTGGAAAGAGGTATGGAGAAAATAATAAGTTCCTTGAACTTTATACCATGCTCCCATGCCAGCATAATACCCTAATGAAGGGTGAGTAACTCCTATATCTTCCCAGCCTTCATCATCTTTGAAAGGTACTATTCTCTAGAAACTCCTTAGAGATGACCATGAAAACATCATCCTCTATCAGTTCCAACAGTTACAATTTCCCCCACTGACATTCAACTCCTCACATATGGCTGACAGTGAAAGGAACCCAGTACTATATCGGGTCCGAGATTATACACAAAGTGATCTCAAGATCCTTGAGCCAGATCTCTATCACCATGTTCAAATTTATTCCATCATACTTCCCAATTGTCTTCCATTATAATGGAAAAAAACATCCTCTACCACTGTTCAACCTACTCAACTAGATCAAAACTCTGTCGATCAAACAGATCATCCAACTGAAACACTACTTCATTGGCTACACACAGAAGATGACTAGGATCCATAGTTGAAAAGGTAAACAATGATTTTATATTCCAAATTAGTATGGAGTTCGTATTATGTTTCATTTTTACCCATTTAATACATATTTAGTTATACATTCAAACTCTTTCAGACCAACCCAATTCAAATAAGAATAGAATTAATTGTAAGGCATTTACCATTCCTAGGATCTCTACCCTGAAATGCATGGTTGTTTGGTAGGGTCAGGATTTTTTTTTCAAAACATAAGGGGGATAAAATCATGTGTCCTATCTAGTATTCCCTAGCCTATGGTAGGCACCAAGATCACCTAAAACTGTTTCCCTACCAACCCATGTAATACACACTATTCCTAACCCCAAAATCAATCATATCTCTCAAAAACCTCCCTCTAATACTATTATTTCATGTACTCCTCCCTCCAAATATCCCCCTTTGGGGTAGGAAATGGAGAATTAGAGATAATGACCCATGAGTCCCACCTCCAGTGGGCCCTAGGTTCGTGACTATCACCAAGGGTATACATATCACATAATATGGAAGGTATTACACATTTTAGTGAAACTAGTTCGGGGGATATGATATATAATCTATAAAAAACTCCAATACATATAGAAAATACATCCAAAAACCTTCCCTTGTGCATGGATTAAATTTAGAAAGTACAAATACAATAAAACTACAAATTATAGTATGAAAATGAAAGCTGAAACATTGATTTAAAAACAGTCACAAAGCCAGATCTAACAACCCCAACATGTTTCATGTAATCCTTCGGGAAACCTGAAATCAATTTTATATATGTAGGGTGATCATATCGGTATACATAGTAAGAAAACTAGTTTTTCTCATGAAAAAGTGAGAGACAAAACTATTTCCTATGTGATAAAATAGCAAAACCAATCAACAAGTAATAGGTATACTATGACTGAAAATTAAATTTTTTCTAGAAAAAACTTTTAAGGAAAAGAGAGAAACCACATAAATTCAAATAGAAGGACATACCTCATTAGAGATCACAAAGTTATTGAAATAGAATTTAAGCCTATTAGCTGATTCCTCCGAAATATGTTTCCCAGAGATAGCAAGAACATGTGTATCTGGATCAATGGCAATGAGGTATTCCAAGTAATCTTCCAACTTATCCCATGATTGAGAATACAATTCTTTACTTATCTTCCCTTTGTTGAAACCCCTTATCAGTATAAGATCTTGTTTTTCAATCCATTAATCCTACTCACTATTGACAACCACTCAAACTGGCTTACCCATCATCTTTTCTGCCTCTTCTTGCATAGAATGGATATAAAGAAACTACTCCACCATTTCTTCTTCTGAATGAACAAGCAGTCCCATGGGGTTCTCGCTAACCACAATCTCGACACTAGTTTTTTGCATACCGACATCACCATAAACATCCATCACTCCATCAGGGTTCCCTTGAATATTACCAATAGAAAAATACATTCATTCCATCTCATTTGATTTCAATTTTGTTACTTGACCATATATCCATTGTCTTTGGAGGGTACGAATAATCTTTTCTCCCTTTGTTTTTCTTAAATATTGTTAGGATAAAATATCATGTGTCCCTGATAAATTTATGTATCTTTTCATTCCTTCCTTTGTATAGGCTTTTTCTATGATTCCCACACATATTTTCCTCAGATAAATATCCATAGATATTCTCATCATTAGACCCACCTGTTGATTGTGATGCAATGCCATTCTCTTGATCAGCCAAGCCCTCCAAACCTAAAAATCAATTATTGGTTTTGATGCCCCTCTAGCACTGTCATTGGCCTATAACCCCATGACCCACTAGCATAGAAGGGGTGTCCTCGGTATCCAACACCCTACTAGGAATAACAAAAATCTCTTCCCAAACCCATAAAACCCTATAATCAACACTTTGTTGTCCCTCCAACTCCACTTTAATATCCTGTTTGGAGAAACCACGGTCATTCTCGCCTTCATTCCCCTAAACATCCTCAGAAGGTAGAATCTCCTGGACTAGGACATCCACTAATAGAGGTAACAACAGCATAGGGTTCCCAGATTCACAATCCTGATCCTCCTATGCCTTTCTAGGATCCAGTGGTTCATTCTTCGGTATTAAAATATCAGTATCCACCATATTACTATCACTGGGAGCCAAAGAAATCTCCATATCCTTCTTCTTCTTAATGTACCCTTGCCTTGCACCACACCTAAAACTAGAAATCAGATGCACCGAAAGCCAACACACAATGAAATAATCCAACCATGATCTAAAGACAACAAACTGTTCCCCCTATAGTATTCACCAATAACAACGCAAACCTCCTCCACCAGTGGTTTGGTTACATCTACCTCCACATAAATCTGAGGGTTAATCGGGAGGCTAACCAATTGAGTTCTACTGTTAGCACACATGAACAGTTCGACCATATTTCCAATCATTTTGAGGACTGAGGGAATTTGAAATGGTTGTGGTAATTCTCGGGAAGCTAATCCATAATGAAACAGAAGACGAGTACTTTTTCATGTGGAAATAAAAGTTCCAATGGAAAAGGAAGAACATGTAACTGATGTATTTGCATGCAGCACTAGATAGCATGTGAAACATATCATCCTCCATTGTAAAGTGAATCACAACCTTTTCTCATACATCTGGGCCTCACAAACCACACCACATCTTGCCGGCCTACACCTATTCCAAAAACATTATCACACCCTACCCACAAAAACCAAATCTATAAACCACATAACATGCCACCCGTAGACATCTTCACCATAACCCACATGTCATCCTGAATACACATGGGAAAGAATAACACATCTCATCTTGAGGACACCCGAGAATAAAAAAATCACACAGACACAACTGGGAATTATAAACCACAACATCCTCAAGGAATCATGGTACATCAACACATGGAATGAAGAGTAGGGATGACCTAGTGGCCAACCATCCTTCCTCCCAGTAGGATGTTTAGGAAAGACACCCTCCCCCATGACAATGGCGGTGTTCGGCACACTGTCCTAAACTATTGTGGGGTTTGTATAGAAATCAAAAAGAAAATAAAAGTATATATATATATGATTCCCAACACACATGCCCAACCTATGGGCTCTGATGAAAAAAACCATCTCACGACACTTCAATCTTTTATTCTACCACTAAATGTACAAAACCACACAATAGGCCACAAAACCCATTCATATTCTAAACTAATTTAATTAACCATTTACACAAAGTTATCCAAACCAACCCAAGACATTCCAGTCATTATTGAGCAATTTCTTACTCACTTCATAACTAACGAGGAACTATAAGTCAATACACATATCAATAAACACCGAAATAGTAATTTTAAATGGTGAATATCAATGGTAATTGAAGGCAGATTCAAATTAATGAAAAATTGTTCAATGACCTATCAACACATGGTAAAGCTTTCTTCATGTTACATTGGGAGAAACTCCTGGTGAGGTACCCATACTAATCATTATTTTATTTATTCAATGTCATTTTACATAGGTAACTTACCGACCAAACTGACCCCCAACTCACAACACCATTGGCTAAAACATTACCACACAACCAATTTCACAGCCTCGCTGCACAAGACTTCTCATCTATTCCAAAATCAGTCAATCTCTCAACAAGATATTCCATTACACAACCCAAGAAAACACAAAACAAAAATCCATGATCATAACCAAACTAATACACCAACCATAACAAACCAAGACACATATAACATCACCAAACACATCAAGTAATCCCACAAATCCATATTTAATAGGGAATCCTTTATTCAAATCCACATGTTTAATTAGGGGTTATCCTAGAAACAATATGATTATGGGGAATCCATTTAATAGATGAATATATATTATTTATCCATTTTCTTATATAAGTTTTTAGATACATGAATAAAACAGGCATCCCATAATCAATTTAATGCGCATCCAAAGCCACAAAAAATTACAATTTTTAGTGCGGAATCAGACATGAATAATTCTAAGATCAAAATAAAAATAATGACTATAAAAGAATATGGAAAAACCGATTTCCCACTAAATTTAAATTAAACAATTATTTATGTTCATTTAGGATGGAAAACCACTAAATCATAGGTAAATGAAAGTAAAAACCATTTTCCATGATGCACAATAAAGATAAATGATGGAAATCCTTCTGAAATGAACATTTTTAATTGTAGTGCAGTGCATGGCATGGAAGAATGCTTGTGAACCAAAAAATTACCAAAAAAGGGTGGATAAATATACACCACACCATGTATTATTAAAAATGAAACCTAATGCATCCACAATCCAAAGAAACACCACCTCAACAGATCCCTGAGATAGGAACAGGAGAATATAGACGAGAAAGTGAAGAGCAATCACTACAGATTGACCATGGATAACCAATAGACGTCCACTGGGAATGAAAAATCAAAGAGGTAGAGATAGGGATGGATGAAAACTTCATGGTTCCTAATTTTTTTACAAAACATGATGAAAAAGGAAACCAAGACCAAATAAATGAGAGGTTACCAGATTTTTTTTAAAACTGCACATGATCGGGGTATTACAAGACGTGTAATCCCCTTTCACTTCATGTAATACCGAGGGTTCAGTATTCATTGAAAATTGAATCTACATTCCGTTTGATTTATTTTTATAACCCCAAAACATTAAACATCATGAAACCTCTATGAAAATCTGTAAAATATGATTTCAGATCCTGTAATCTAGTTACATAACGTGCAATCCCCCATCTTCCAGCCTTTAGAAACTGAACCTATCCAAATACCCTCTATGAATCTTAAGTGAAAGTCAAATTACCATAACATGAAATGTAAGGGACTTCAAAGTCACATACCATTACATAAAACTCATAAAATAAAATATTTCTATAATGAAACACATATCTCAATGAATGGAAATTGAGACAAAACTACCTTATTGATTTTTAAAAATTAGAACCTTAAAAACCCATGTAACAGAGACCATAAAATTGATACATAAATAACTGTAAATTTATGTATAATAATATTATATTATATTCATGGGTATTATATATATCATATAAAAGAAATGAGTTGTGACTAATGTATAACTCTCACTGAAATAAAGTGAGACTATAAATCCCCTTACTACTGGAGTAACGTTATAATCATAATTCCCATGAAATATTAAAATCAATTGAAACATTTAATATTATTAAATAAGGTCAATTCATGATATAACATGTTATGGGGTAGTATATACACATCATGAATGAAATGGGTGGTGAATATGGCATGTTTCTCATTAATATAAGAATGTGAGATGAAACTTCTTTACATTAAGTCTTGATATTATTTATACACATAAAAACCATATATATAATAAGTATATGTTTATTATAAATCTATCATAGAAATATATTATTATATATAATACCATATATGATTTTTTTATGACAATATATTAACATTTCATTAATAACTCAATGTCAATGATACATTTTGGGTAATATCCGCATTATTTTTCATATATTTATTAACTTTTTTTTCTTGATAATATTACATAGATTCTTGTTTACTTATTTAAAGAATTTAAAACATTAATAAATCACATTTATTCAGAATATATCTATATAAATTAATATAATGAAATATTGATGTATAAAATGGAATACACCATTCAAGGAGATGGTCGGTCGTACGTATGAATGAAAGTTGTTTCTGTTTTCTTGTCATGTTGAAAGAAGTAAATAACATAATATATATATATATATATATATCATATTTAAATTAGAAATAATATTTATAAAATATAATGTAAATTGTAAAAAATTCTTAATACATTCCATGTAATGTGTGAATAAATCACATCGCTTTGAGGAGGCGGTAGTCCACACGTCAACAAACAATGTTATCATATTATAAAAATTATAAACAATGATGTAATGTTTTATTGAATAATAAAGGATGAATAAATACATATCCTATATAATATATATAATATAAAAACTATATTTACATCATAATTCCTTCCATGAGAGGTTGTAAAGGGAAAACTGAGAATTATTATTTCACAAGGCAGTTGTCTTCCACAAACACAAACAATAAGTTTGTTTCACATTAGATGGTTGTGTGTGGAGGTGTAGGTTTAAAAACATATATTAAAAAAAATGTATATTGAGTTTACTATTAATATTATATAATTATTAAATAATAATAATTTTGTGGGTGAAGATTGAATATAAAACAAAATAGCTTATGGAATGATGTTGACTCTTATTTGGGTAATTCCTTTAGATTTGTACCATATAACAAAATTGGTATGATTTAGAACCAATGTGAGGTTTTAGGTTGACAGTAGGGATTTTTTGATGTCATTTGGATAGCAGTTGGACGAGCCAAGGTTACTTGAGATATGTAACTAATGGGAATATTGAATTCATTTTTATAGAGTAGTAGGGATGGAATTCTTTAAATACTAAAAAGAAAACACTATTGGGAGGTACCCCTCACATCATGTGCATAAAAAATGGAAGCATAATATAGTAAAAGTGAAATATGTTCAGGTAAAATATCAAAAAAATATGAAACTTTTTTTTCCTTAACTTCTTTGATTCAATTTTTTTTTCATTTTAGTTGTTATTAAGGTAACTAGTTTTCTAACATAACTAATTTTAACATTAAGAATATATAAAATTAAATGTTTTTAGAAAATATATACCCACATATTTACGAATATGATAACTAATTTAAAAGGAATATTATCCCCATGTTTGTTGGAAATTAATTTTAAATCAAGTATATGTAGTGTGAAAAACATATCTTTAACCTAAATTGTACAAATAATGTATTTACTATTTAAATGTAAATATGTTCATTGTAAAATATCAATTGGTCCATTAGTAGACTATATTTGATATTTATTAATATTTTCAAATAATTTTCAAGGATATTCTTGTTAATAAATTTTAAATATTTAAGAAAAGATTTTATTTTATTTAATTATTAAATAAATAGTTACTACATGTGGAATTATATAAGTATTTAATCAAAATAATTCATTTCTAAAAATTACATGTAAATTAATATTATTTAAAAAAAATCATTTTTTTCCATATGTATAGGATTTATAAATTTTAATGGAATGGAAGGTCCTTTTGTGTTTTTACTTAACTAACATATATTGTAGGTCACATTCAATAAATAGTGTCCTAATAACTCATAAAATTAGCACATACATAGGATATCATATAAATTTAAGAATTCAAGGCTTCTTAAAAGGTGTATAGGTCATTTTTACCAATAATATCAATGTTTAACCACTACATAAAACAATTTTTTCTCTAACCACTATAATAATTTTTTACTGTTTTCACTAATCATTTTAGTAAAAAAATTAATTTCATATTATTATACCAAAAAATACATACTGAATCAAATTAGGATTATCTGTTTATTAAAATTCAACTCATAGAAGTGGATAAAATTAAATTAAAATTAATCCCACAAACCCTAAAAGATAATGAATTTTTAAGGAGAAAATATGAAAATTAATAAATTTTTTATATCCAATATCATTTTGAAATTGGATATAGTGACCTAAATTGGTTTAATTAATGTATAATTGATCTAAAAAAATAAAAAAAAATAAAATTTGAATTATCTATAAAAATAAATTACCAAAATGTTATCCATTAGAATTTTGTGTTTTTTACTATTCATTTCTAAATAAAATATATCCGACGAAATCCCAAAAAATATATAGTAATATAGTTTTGAAATTTTGAAATATAAAATGAATTTACTTTATTAATTAGTTTTTTTAAATATAAAACCAAATTTATTTTTTCACGGAATGATGTAGAAATAAAATAATTTGTGAAAGTAGTATTTTCAAACATATAAATACTTTTTGAAAATTATATTTTTTTATTATCAATAGGTTTTATTTACTTAAAAAGTTATAAATCATACTTAAAAAATATTTATTACTATTTATATGATTAGTTTTAATAGCTGTGTTATAACTATCTTATTTTAATAGTTAGGATAATAGATTGATGTTTCATAGAAACTCATTGTTGCATGTAACACAAAACAAATCCATGTTGCATATAGTGAAAGAATATCTTTGTGTAGCAGATACCTAAAGATGAAATGGGAGTATCATGTACTGAATGATATCGAACAAAATTATTTTATTTAGAAAATGGTTCCAAAATACGTAGGGTGTCACATTATATCCCTCTTAAAATGAATTTCACCCTCGAAATTTATTTGTCTTATAAAAGGTCTAATAATTGAAATTACCATTCATAGTATCCCAAATTATGAAAATGAATAAAATAAATATCTTAAAAAATAATTTTGGAAACATAATTGTTACCAGAATTAACTCATAACTATGATTCTATATAGGAGAACATTGGTGGCATGTTAAGACATGGACATGGAATAAAAATCTAACTATCATGTTAAGATTGAGTGTGATGGAGAACATGGTCATGATAATGTTAATGATAATATAGTAATAGAACAATGAGGCTTGAATAGTGTCATTGATAACATAAAAAATGATTATAATGGGGAACCATTTTTTAGACCCTAATTCAAAATTTCTATAATCTTTATGAGATGATATATATACATGATTTAAGAAAAATATCAACTGAAACATCATGGATTTTTTCATGTACTGAACATTTAAAATTTTATCTTTCCTTTTCTTTAAAGAGACCCGGGGCGCACACCTGCACACCCAACTGCGGGTCCTGGGTAGCTATTTAAATTAATTAAATAACAGCTGAGGTTTATGAAAAATGTTATGTCCCGCTTTAGCGCAGTTTTCATGAGTAAAATAAGTAATTAAGGATTTAAAATAAATATGAACATAATTAATGAAATTTAAAAGAAATCAATAAAGGATAAAAAGACATTTATAAGTAAAATATAAAGGGGGTTACAAAAAAAGTAAAAATAATTAAAATGGGAGATTTCTATTTTTTATGTTTATCCTTTTTCCTTTCATTAATTTTTATTATATTTTATTTTTCATTATTTTTATTTTTTCCCTTTCTTATATTTTTCTCTTATTTTTTCTTTTCTTTTTCTTCCATTTCTTTTTTCCTTTTTTCTCTCTTCCTCTCCTCCTCTCCCTCTTGTTGTGGCCCTCCCTCTCCATAGGTGGCGTACCACCTTACAACCCCTTCAGAGGAATGTTGTACCTCCGTCCATTTTTTTTCTTCATCTTTAGGGAAATATAAACCTTATGTCAAGGCTAACCTTGATCATTTGGAATCATTGGATTTCATTGGGTATCCTACGCGCAGTTCGTTGCGGAACGATTTTACCCTATTTTGTTGTTTTTGTAAAATCTTAAGTTTTCATTATTTTTATGTCAAATCAAAGCTTACCATGGATTATATAATCATCTAAGACCATAAGTTATGGTGTCTACATTCTTTCCCTTTGTTTTGTTGCAATTTATAAAAGTTCACCACTGTAATGTTCGTCGGTGCCTACCGAATTTTTGGAAATTCTACCAATTTCTTTATTTTAATTATTTCTCCTAATTTTTTAGACCTATTTATCAGGAATTAAATTGTTAAAATTGTTTCAATGTGGTCATACACTCCCATTGGTCGTGACGACATGGTCGTTATAATTTTCGTTAGAACAGGTATTTAATTTAACTAACTGCATGTGGTGCGCATCCCATTTTTGTTGTAATTAAATTAAATAATTGGATTAAATTGATCATGAACATTTAATTTTCGGATAATTTGTAGTTTTTGGTGAAGAATTATTTATTTATTAAAAATTTCATTTATCTTTATATGTTTGATGCAGTATCTTGCATTGGTATGTTGTTACACTGCACTATTTAATTTATACCTCGTGATGCATGTGTGTATCTTTTTAGATTTCAAGCTGAAATTTCATATGATTATTATTTCATATAAGATGTTCAAAAAAAATAATTAAATTTACAGTGGGGAATAAATTTGGGTACTGTAATAAGGGCTACTCTTAGACTCTCTGTTCCAGACTATTACCACTACGTATCGGGGGGTGGTGTATTTTGATTTTCTAGACCGAGACTTCCCTAAGATTCTTAATATTTATGGATGACATAAGTTCCAAAAGGGCCCATTGAGGATGGATCTGTAGGAAATTTGGATATTCCATCCTCGGATGATGTTAGACCCCTTTTTACGATATTAGAATAGAATAATGGTAATGTGATGCCTCGAGCGATACTTGGAATTTCAAAAGATTTCCTTGGACGGGCTAAACAGTATTGGATAATTTAAAGTATGTTCTATAGCGATACCTTCTGGATAAGGTAAGACTCCAACTCTCAACTTGAACCTTAATAATGATGCAGTGAAGGTTTAAATTAATGCTTCTGTTAGTCTCTTGAGATCTATTATATTCTATGGTATGTTGAAGCACACCTATTTAAAACATGAAATAGATCGCAAGATAAAGAACACGCTTTGTTGAATTCCACTTCCTTATTTTACCTTACTCTTCTAGGATTTATATATATGAATATGTGTTTTCTTCTTACAAGTATTCATTTTATGCTTCCAGCTTAGTCCAAAGTAAGTGATTAGAGATAAGTGTTGTTGGGAACCCAGAATGAGTTATTTATTTTATTGCCATTAATTATTTATTAGCAATTGTTATATAATTTTACAATGTAATTTAATATTTGAAGAAATGTAAAGGTTTAGATACTATGGGTTCTGACCTACTGGAATTTTATCTTACACCTTGCTTGGACATCATTGATACTCGAGTAGAATACTTTCTTGTAGGTTTTGACAAAGGGAAGCATGATGCTTTTGAAGAATGATTGTTTATTGCTTCCTAGGAAAGAGACTAGGAAAGAGGACCCATCCTTGTTTGTGACGAAGTTGTTTCTTTGTGTCTTTTATTTTAGTTGATGATATTCTTGAGTTTCTATTTTCTGTACTTTTAGTTTAGACAGACATCGTGGCATGACTTTGTTTTGTGAGATTCCACACTTGAGTATTATTATGTTGGATTATATATATTACTTCTACTTTAGTTTATTCATTTATATACTCCTTCTTTTTACTAATTAAATTATGTTAATTCCTTTCTGATATTACCTATTACATGTGAGGGCATAGTCCCCCACAGACACGGAGAAAGGCCCTCACTACAAATGGGTAGCCTCTGGTGTTCTGGGAGATGCATTTGAGGTTATCTGGCCAACCTAGCTCAGGGAACCCCTCAGGTGTCTTCTAGGATGGCGAAACAACAATGTGGTATCAGAGGTGTGTTTTTTCATTGTCTTACTGTTTGGGTTAGACACGATACTAGGATATAGGGATTTGGAATTTATCATATGCTTAGACATAGCAAACCCATGTACATGGGAAACCCAAATTCATGGGTTGGGATTGCAGTTGATTTTTTTAAAGGTTGAGGCTCTTTCCCTCTTTATTGAACAAAAAAAATATTCCCTTCTATGATTAGGTAAAAGGGAACCTATTATATAGAATGGAAAAATTAAAAAGGTAACAAAAAAGGAAAAGGTCACAATGGGGCTATCATTTCAATGGTAGAAAACGTCCAAGCAAGTGCATGTAAAAGCCTCATTTCCCCCCTCACTAGGTAGTGCAACAGTGAGATCAGTCCAAAGGTTTCATCACCCCCTATGCCAAGAAGATTCACCATGATCTCAGTACAACATGTCAGAGTGCCTCTCCAAACAGCACAAGAGTGTAGAGGAGAGCCAAATGAAAGGCACCAGCACACCCTTCTCTCAAAAGATCCACCCTCCCATACAATGCATGAAAAGGATTCAAGAAATGACACCTGATGTGACACATGATCAGACAAAAAAAACATTGAGAAAAAGTCATGGAATGGAACCAATTAGTCCATCAAGATGATGACTTTCAACACGCCCATTCCATATTCGAGGCCACCCACCCAACAACACCTATAGAAAGCTGCGCCGCACAAAATTCAACAAGAAACACCGGATCATGCGAAGAAATTACCAGCTCAAGAGAAAACAGAACATTTGAGACCAATAAAAGAATTAATTAAATTCATATGAATCACTCCTAAAATCACCACCATTGTAGCAGAAAACAAAACAAAAAATAAGTATAAACCAATCACCATAAACATGATCCATCATGAGTATGAAACGCGAAGTATCACCCATACCAAAACCTTCAAAGTGGCAGTATGGTCTCCAATCAAGCGGAAAAAGCATCACCTCTCAAGCAGGATGAAACCAAGGAATCTTAGCAACCATGAAGAAATTGACACCCTGCACAATCAAAATCTACACACT
Source organism: Viscum album (assembly GCA_963277665.1). Classification (NCBI taxonomy): domain Eukaryota; kingdom Viridiplantae; phylum Streptophyta; class Magnoliopsida; order Santalales; family Viscaceae; genus Viscum; species Viscum album. The sequence goes on from OY728141.1 coordinate 935,126,383, forward strand.
ACCTTCAATCCTTTTGAATTCACTGCTCAAAGGAGCCTGATCCAACTCATAAACTATTACCGTCGCATAGAGGATCATCGAAGACACTGCTCGATGAACATCCACCACCGGGAGCATGAAATGACGACACAAAAACATAGACCGATCCACATTGGTGGTGCCTAGATATAAAACCATATCCGAAGGTAGAGATGAAACACAAGTCTACTACATGATGGAAGACTCCACCACCCGCATGTCCCTGGAAAGATGTCAATAAATAGTGCTTCGAATGCCGCCAGAGATCCCAGATACATCACTAAGAATCAAAAAAACACACATCAAATGAAGGGTGAAGGGTAGAGAGGAAACCATCGTAGAAGATTTAGAATTGGGAAAAAGGCGAGGTGCAAATTCAATACCAAAGCCATGAGGGGAGACTGAAAGGAAAAAAGGGTTGGAGTGAGAAGTTGATGGAGAGATGACTGCTAGAGAGAGATGCCGATGTTAGATCAAAGAGGTGTCACCTGGTTGGTGGAACCGCAAAGAAGAAAATCCTAAGGTCACTGCTCTCCTAGGGAGTGTGGTGCCATCACCCTGTTGGTATATCAAATGTCTTCTCAGATTGACGTTAATGATTATTGCAGTTATTTTTTATATGATTTCACCATTGGGTGACTCACTTTTTTTACATTGTTTCTTGTGTTGGTATTGTTGAGATAATGGGTTTTTACCATTACAACACGACGATACGAAGGAAATACATTACAAGAATCATATTAGGAACTATAATATTAAAATTCCATGCATATTACCATGCCATATCTACTTTCAGCATGAATTTTCCTATTTTCATATGAGTGTTATTGTGCCTAATGGTGAAATTTGTGAAATGAGGGTTTGTTAAATATACAATTGTGATTGTTTGTTAGATGCTAACATAACTTAACCTAGAAATTGATAGTAGTCCTGGTTTTGTAATACATTTAACTTGTATGTTCCATATCGAAACCTAGATCTTGATGTGGGTTGTCTGTTGTGTAGTGATCAGAGGTAGGATATGCACCTAACCACTTTTACACCTTTATTGTTTTTCGTATCTTCTTTACCCATTGCCTAAAGTAGTGGGTTTGGATGTTGTAGACCAATGGCTCTATGACAACTTTGTGTCATGACTCAGGAGAGAGGAAATCTATACATTCTAGAGATGGTGGGTCCCAAACCTCCAGTGGAACCTCATGTAGTGCCTCATGTGGCACTACCTTATGTAGATCCTTTAAGGGACCCAGAAGCTCAGTTTAGGGACACTCTCCTTAGGTTTATGTAGTCCATTCAGAGTATCCCCAGACTGACCCCATACAGGGCATACCTCACGCTAGACGTTCTATAGCAGCACCCTCCCAGCTTCTCGGGGAGTGGCATCCCTCATTCTGCAGTGTCATGGATAGAATTCATAAGGATTATATTTGACCACCTCGAGATGATTGCAGATCTAAGGGTCAAGCTTGCAGTCTACTTTCTCCATGACTCTACCATGCACTAGTGGGACATTGTTTCTCAGACAGAGCAGACCAATGACATGGTTTAGTCTAACATCCATGAATATTTCAAAGATCAATTTTTCTCATAGACTCTATGAGATGATCGTACATCAGAATTCCTACATCTTCAGTAGGGATCTATGACTGTGTTAGATTATTCTACTCATTTCACAGACCTTCATCATTTTCCCCCACCTCTGACTGCTGATGCGCAGACTACTGCGAGCTGTTTTGAAAACAAACTAGAGTATATTATCCTCTCGTAGGTGAACATATTTTATTTGACCACTGTCACAATGATCATAAATCAAGCTCTATTTTCAGAGAAAAATGTCAGAGAATCTAAACCAGTTAGCCATGGATGTTCTGTTTTGAGACAGGGTGATGACTTTTTTGGAAGCATGAAATACCATTTTGAAGGTGTGTGTGGGGGAAATACTATCCAAAAAATCATAATTATATGGATCTATCACATATTATTAGTTTCATAGAGATTATCACAAGAATCCATAATGCACAAGAGATCCGATGGAGTGCCAAGCTTGTAGCAAACTGGGTCACCTTCTGTATTTCTGTGATTCCTTCTTGTTAGTATCCAGTGGAAAAGGAACCACACCTCTACCTCCATCAGGTATGGGATATACGACTCCATAACAGGATGGATGTTTTATTTACACCGGCTGATATGGCCGAGGTAATAGTGGAGTTGTGGTTGAGGAATCATGTTCTAGATTATTAGTGTTAGTAGAGTGAACCTGCTTAGGAAAACTAGGCAGCATCTTAGGGTCATTGTTCCGGCCTCATATATGCAGTGCAATCAGCACCAAATGGGTAGAGTGCATGACCATCTATGCATAGAGGTACTATTCTTGTATCATCAACATTAGTTTCTTCTATTTTTTGATACTGATGCATCACACTCCTCTTTATCTTCTTATATTGTTGAAAGTCTTGGTTTTCGAATTGAGTATCGTGGTCACCTCATGTCTCTCAGCACTTTTCTTGGGGTCATGAAAGATATAATACACTATTGCTAAGATTTACCCATTGAGATAGGTGGGTACCATTTCGTTTATAATATCTATATCCTCGACATGTCAGGCGTCGAAATCATTCTTGGTATGAACTAGATTGTTCTTTATCTTGCTCAAGTGGATTTCTATCATCATCGGTTTTCCTTTACATCCCCTAAGGGTGACACATATCTTCACAATGGAGAATGGGATATGCAGCTAGACCGAGCTAAGACTAAATATGTAGGGTTATACAGAGTTCTAGGTCAGTTTTGAGGTCCCTTTATGAGCGATCAGGGAACATTACTAGTTGAATTCCTTCCAGTGGTGGATCTTTTTAGGGATGTATCACCTGATTATTTCTCTAGCTTACCTCCTATGAGGGGTGTGGAGTTAACTATCAAGCTCATTCTAGGTGCGGCACCGGTCTCTATTCCTCCTTATATGATGGAACCAATAGAGGTACAAAAACTTAAAAATCATCTTGAAGACCTTGTCGATAAGGTTTTCATCATACCTAGCACATCGTCATGGGTTTAACCTATTATTTTCTCCATGAAGGAAAATGGAACCATCTGGTTATGCATGGATTATAATCGAATCAACTAGCTCATAGTAATGAATCGAGATCCATTTACTCATATAGATGATCTCTTCGACCACCTCCAAGGAGAAACAATTTTCTCCAAGGGTAATATGAGGTAAGGATATCACTAGGGGTGTGTGAGACCATCTGACATACCACGTACGACATTCCAAAGTTGATATGGCATGTACGATTATTTTGTTATGTCATTCACCATCACAAATGCACCTGCAGCCATCATGGATCTGATGAACTAGTTTTTTCACCAGTATCTTGATTACTTTGTGGTTGTCTTCATAGATGACATTATAGTGTAGTCATGATCCAGGAAGGACCTCTTAACCTGTCTTGAGGTTGTGTTGAGTACAATGGGAGAGTCCCAGCTATACACTAGGCTCATAAAATGACACTTTTTGATTGTTAATGTACACTTCTTGGGTGATATTATATCTGAAGAAGGAGTATCAATTGATCCAAAAATAGTGAGCACCATAGTTTCATGGGAGCCACCTAAGAGTGTCTTCAACATCTAGAGTTTTATAGGGATTGCTGGCTATTAGAGGAATTTCATCATGGATTAAACCTTCTTAGTAGCAACTCTTATGGCCTTGACTATGAAAGGTGTACAATTCATCATGTTAGAAGATTTTGAAATGTATTTTCAGGAGTTCAAGGGAAGCTAACCTAAAATCTAGTCATGATTCTTCCTGAACTAGGTCAAAGATATTCTGATTATTTTGATGCATTAGGAACCAGACTGGGTGTAGTTTTGCTGTAGGTATATCGAGTCGTGGCTTATAGATCCTGCTAGTAGAGATCTCACAAGTGGAGCTATCCTACACACTACCTCAAGTGGGCTGTTGTGGTTCATGCTCTATGTTTTTTGGGACACCACTTGTTGGGTGATATGTTTGTTGTTTATATGGATCATAAAAGATTAAAATATATCTCCACTCAATGAGACTTGATCCTAAGGTAGAACAAGTTAGTTGAATACTTTTAGTCATTTGAATTTGTGATTTATTATACAGATAGTAAGTGTAATGATGTACCAGATTCTTTAAGCCACAATACACAGACACAAGCTATACAAGTCGCCAGAAGTGAGTGGAAGATGATGGCTTTGTTTTAGAGATGCATCTAGAGGTTCAGGAGCAGAGTGGGAAACCAATTCCAGTGGATCTTACAGTGACATCCTCTAAACTAGAGAAATTCCACAGGTAATAGGTGACTTGTCTTGCGGGGCTTGTTTTGATGGAATGTGTGATAGGAGAGAACCGGCCTCCTGATTGGGTTGTTTATGTCAATGAAACACTTCTTTACTATGGTCATGTATGGGTAACTTCGGGTATATGGGAAGAGATGATGAAGGAATTTCCCACCTATATTTGGGTAGTTCATCCTGGACTGTCCAAGATATACATATACTTGTGTCGATACTACTGGTGTCCTGGTATGAAAAAGCAGATAGTGAGTTTCCTCACTCAGTGTTCCACCTACCAACAGGTGAATGTAGAGGAAAAGTGACCTACTAGTATCCTACATCCTCTATACATTCCTGAATAGAAATTAAATGACATCACCATGGATTTAATTATAGTCATGCCATGATCTCATCGAGGAAACGATATAGTATGGGTGGTTATTGATAGGTAGACCAAGGTTACACACATCTTAAATATCCCAGAGACCATTAAAATTCATTATTTGGGAAGGATGTATATTCGAGAGATTGTGTGACTTTATGGCATATCTTATTCTATTTTCTCGTATTGAGATGCTCACATAAATTCACAGTTCTGGAAAGGGTTGCAAAAGATGCTGGGTTCACCGGTACTTTTGTGTACTTCATATCACCCTCAGACAGATGGGTAGTCTAAGAGAACTATATGAGTTTTAGAGGATATGTTACTGGATTTTATCCTTAATTTTAGAGGTTCTTGGGAGAAGCATATATATCTTATTGAGTTTACCTATAATAAAATATTCCAGGCGACAATTCAAATGGATCTACATGAGTCCTTCTATGGTAGACCACGCCATTCACCTTTATAGTGGCTCAAAGCAGGTGAGGTATCTCTGTTGGGTCCTCATATCATATAAGAGACTTCTAAGAATGTTCATCTAATTTAGAAGTGAATAACTATAGATCAGTCCAGGTGTAAGTCTTATGTCGATAATTTCCACAGACCACTGGAGTTTGAGGTGGGACATCAACTCTTTATGCTTGTTTCTCCAAGGTGGGGTCACAGGAGGATCAAGAGACAGTGGAAGTTATCAACGAGATACATTGGGTAATTTGACATAGTGGAGAGATTTGGTCAAGTAGCTTATCAGTTATTTCTATCTCGGAGGTATTGTACCATGAAAGATGTTTCCACGAATCTCAGCTCTGAAAATATCTTCCAGACTCATATCATTCATTTGACCCTAATGACATCGACCATGAGGCAGATGCATCCTTTGGGGAGCTTAGGATCCACTTCGTTGACCGTATCACAAAAGTCCTCAGAGGAAAGTCCGTCCCTCTGTTCTAGGTCTTATGGAAACATGGACATGTTCAGTACGATACCTAGGAGCAAGAGATGGATGTACATGCACAATGGTCTGACCTTTTCCCATATGATGTCCCACTACCCTCAGAAGGGCATCTCAGGGAAGAGTTTTCTTAAAAAGTGTAGGTTGTAATATCACGAAATTAGTCAGGTACAGATCGTTTCGATTTTTTTCTGTCATTTTCTTTAAATTGAATCTGGGCGCATTCTTGAACACCTCACTGCGAGTCCTGGGTAGTTATTTAAATTAATTAAAAAACAAATGAGGTTTATGAAAATTGTTATGTCATGATTTAGAATTTTGTTCAGGATTAAAATAATTAATTAAAGATTAAAAATAAATAATAAGAGATTTAATGAAATTTAAAATAAGGTAGGAATAGATAAAAAGAAATTTAGAAAAAAACTTGCAAGGGGGTTACGGAAAAAATAAAAATAATTAAAATGGATTATTTCCATTTTTATTTAATTTAATCAATTTTCCTTTCGATCATTTTTATTCTATTTTATTTTTCATTTATTTTTATTTTTTTCTTTTATTTTAATTTTATCTTCTGTTTTATTTTCCTTCCTTTTTATTCTTTTTTTCTCTCTTCCTCTCCTCCTCTCCCTCACATCACACCCCTCCCTCTCCCTAGTTGGCACATCACCCTACAACCATTTTTGAAGACCTTTTCAACTTCGTTCGTCTTCTATTTTATTCTCTATCACGTGTTAAGTAAACCATAATGCATTTTTAACCATACAAATTTGAAATCATAGGATTTTGTTTAGTATAATGCGTGCAGTTCACCATGGAAGGATTTTACTGTATTTTGGGGTTTTTTAACATATACTGTTTTCTTCGGTTATAGGTAAAATAAAAGCCTACCACGGATCATTGAATCATATGTGACCATAAGGTAGGGTTTCTAATCACTTTACCATTTTTTGTGATTTATAAAAATGCACTGTTGTTCCGTTCGTCGGTGCCTACCGACTTTGTGTAAATTCGCCCAATTTCTTTAATTTAATTGTTTCACCTAATTATTTCATCCCTATTTATCATGAATTGAATTGTTTGAATTATGGAAATGTGTTTTGAAACTCCCTTTGGGTGTGTCGATGTGGTTGGTATAATTTCCATTAGCTCATGTATTTAATTTAATTAACTACATATTTTGTTCAACCCATTTGGATGTAATTAAAATAAATAATTGGGTTACATTGATCCCGAACATGAAATTTTTGGATCATTGGTAGTTGTTTATTCTGAATTATTTATTTATTAAAATTTGAATTTATCATCTTATGTTGGTGTTTTACCTTTCCCAATTAGGTTTTTACGCTACAATATTTAATTTACCACTTGTAATGCACATGTGTATCTGTTTATATTTCAAGATGCAATTTCATATGATTATTATGTCATATCTGATGCTGTGAAAAAATTAATTATATCTTGGCCAGAGAAAGAATGTGTGTCCCATATTAAGGGCCACTCTTATACCCTCCGTTACTGAATGTTACCACTATGCGTCGGGGGGTGGTGTCTTTTGTTTTTCCAGACTGAGACTTCCTCAGGATTTCAAATACTTATGACTGACATTGGTACCAAAAGGTCCCATCGAGGATGAATTTATTGGTAATGTTGGCGAGACAACCTCTGATGATTATTGACCCCTTTTATGAGATTAGAACAGAATCATGGAAAAACCATTCCTCGAGTGATACTTGGTCTTTCAAAAGATTACCTTGGATGGGCTTTGTGGTATTGAAAATTTTTAAGGATGTTCTAGAGCGATACCTTCGAGACAAGCTAAAATTAAAAATCTCAAATTCAACCATAATAATGATGCAATGAAGGTTTATAATAATTCCACTGTTAGTCTCCTAATATTTGTGATATTCTCGGGTATGTTGAAGCATACCTAGTTGACACATGACTTAGACCCCAAGTTAATACACAAGATTGGGGTTATGCCCATTCCTTGTTTTACCTTAATGTTCTAGGATTTATATATATGCATATGTTTATTCTACATATAGGTATTCCTTTTAGACTTCAGCTTAGGCCAAAGCTACTCATTAGGGATGGCTTCCATTAGGAACCCGAGCCAAGTAATTTATTTCATTACAGTTAATTAATAATCACCAATTATTATATAATGGAACACTGCATTTTATTATTGCAATAAATGGAAAGGTTTAGACACCATGGGAGCTGGCCTACTTGGATTTTATCTCACACCCTACTCGGGTATCATTGACACCCAAGTATATTATATTCTTGCAGGTTTTGACAAATGGAAGCATGCTGCTTCAGATTTTTGATTATTTCTTGCTGCTTAGGACGAAGACTCGGGAAGAGGATCGAGCCCTTCTCATGATGCAATTTTTTCTTTTTTTCTTTTATTTTAGTTGATAGTATGTTTGAGTTTCTATTTTTGATTCCTCTATTATATATAAACATCATGGAATGACATCATATTTTGAGCATCCGCACTTGAGTATTATTGATTTGGATTATTTATGTTGCTTCTGTAGTAGTTCATTCATTTATATGCTTCACATTTTTATTATTTAATTGCTATTACTTCTTCTTTGATATTACCTATTAACTATAAGGGCATGATATCCCCCACAAACATAGAAAAAGGCCCTCACCTCTAGTCAGCAGGCTCTGGCGTTCAGGGAGATGCGCATGAGGTTATGTTTCCAACCTGGATTGGGGCACCCCTCAGGTGGCTTCCGGGACGGGGATGCTACATCAACCAGTATTGTGATTTGATAAATTCACACTTCATATATTATTAACAAAACTCTTTTAAACATTATATAGGATGTTTAAGGACATTTGAATTAATATGAACCAGAGGTAAGGGAATTAATAACCTAATTTCCATTCTTTGGGTTAATTTTCTACTTCATCAATTTTTTGTTAGTAGGATTATTTTTTTATGATTTGTTTTTATATGATTTTTTATTATGTGTATTTATAGTTTATGCACATATTACATTGATTCTATTAATTTATCAAATCAGTTATATGATATTGGTAAGGGGATTTCTATTTGAAAATTCAATTTTAAAATAATATTTTACATAATTTAAAAGAAATATTTTTATGAATGTATTCATGTTTTTTGATTATGTTATGGTTATTGGGAATTGTTTATGATTAAGGATTGGACTTATATCTCCCTATAATTCATGGGGTATTTTTATGTTGGAAGTTGGATGTATGGATATTGCAAGTGTAGCTGTGATGGTTACAACATAAGGTAGCTATTAATATTACATTTTAAGGTAGCCTTGAGGTTTACAAATCATATGTTTGACGTGAAGGTTACAATATAAGTAATTAATTCCACAATATAAATTTATGGTTACATATATATATATATATATATATATATATTCTATAATTTTTTATGGAAATCTCATGATACATAAAGTATGTATATATGGGTGAAAAGTATATAATTGTGAAATGATTTCATATGCTTATAAGTACTCATGGACTAATATATTTTTTTCCTTATTTTTATATCACATAGTGAGATTTTTATACTTATCACAATTTTAAAATATTTTTAATAAGTTATAAGGATGTGAAAGAGGAAGTAGGAAGTCAAGTAAAATGTTATGATTAGTTGTAAAAGAAATCATATTGTTTTTTTTGTGTTAAGAATTTTATGTTTAGGGAGAAATGGATACAATTTTAATGGTACCCTATTTGTTTAATTGTGTGTTTATATGGTTTAGTTATGTACTAACATTCAAAAATTCTAAACCAAAAAGATCTTTGGTAATGTAAAGAAGTCTAATATAATTGAAACAATTATATGATGTAAATTTTTAGGCCTGGTCATTATAGAATGGATACCCATAAATACATTCATAACATGTTTGGATTGTCCTAACCACCCATGTACATTATTTGAGATTGAGATAACCTCTCGTGTACCATCTCTTGGGCTTGGGAAATCCTCTCATGTTCCCTATTTCATTAAGATTGGGTTAAATTCACCATTACTCTTTGAAACCACAGAACATTAATCGTTACATAGTGCATTGTAGTGCTATATAATTCTAGGTTCACCCATTTCATAATCCCAAATCCATTCATACATATTCCAAAAGATAATAAAAACATTCTTCATAACTTATTCCGTGAAAGAATGTGTTTTGTCATTATTTCATCATCATCATAATTAACAATAAAAAGAATGAATAAATTTAGTATCAATGAATCATATCCTCAAAAAATCATACGTAACATGAAATAATATTATCATATATGATAAATTGAAAAATATATTATTTTAAAATTTCTTAAGGAAAATACCATTTTCAATTTGGAATTACTTATTTAAAATCGCAAACATTCCTAAATATATATTAAATAAATTCAGAAAAAATATATACTTGGAAACTTATAAAGTATTCATCCATTTATTAATTGGTCAGGATGATGGGGAATTCTATTAATGTGATATAAGTTAAAAAAATATTCCCACTAATTTTTTTGTAAAAAGTTAAAAGTACCTAATTCAAAAAAAGATAACAATATTCCATTTCAATAAAAATATAAAAACTAAAACATATATTAAAATGAAAATTATAAAATATTTTTTATTATTGTAAAAAATTTATAGAAAACATAATTAGGAAACCATCATGGAAGAGAAATGATTTTTTAACAAAAGAGAGAAATAAAGTGATTTTTTTATAAAAATATATTTTGGTTTGTTGAGTACCTAATAGGTGTTTAATTAAAGGAAACATTTAATCTATAAAATATACAATGAATGATAAATTTTAATGAATTTATTATAAAATGATAATATAAAATTTTTTAATCGAAATTCAATGTTAAAAATCCTGATTATAATGTCATTGAAACATAAATCGAATATCACTTTGGTTACATTTGAAACATAAGACCCATGGAAAAATAAAATAAAATGAAACATTGTATATAAGTATTATATGGGTATTCATTATATAATTGGTACATATTGTTCTGTATAGGTTTTATAAGAGAATATATGTGCATAACATAACATATTTTACAAAGAAGTGATTTTTAGGGAATAAACCCTTTCTACTTTCGTAATATTAGAATCCATTCATCATGAATGATATAAACATTCATTTATTTTTATTTAACTATAACATTTCTAATAATATTCATGAAACTATTTCATGGTAATTATTTACACCACATAAATCAAAATAATGGTTAACATGACATATATGTCACACAAATAAAATTGTGATGAGAAACCATTACCTGATGTTCGACTTGCATAGAAATAACTATAAACTTTGGTATAATAAAATTGAATTTATTATAATTATATAAAAAGCATGTAGACTATAATAATATCATATATTTCCCTGATATATAATTCAAAAACCTATTTTTTAATAATTCTATATTACAATCATTGTTTCTGGGTTTTAACTATTTAAATCTCAATGAGAATTTCAGTCTACTAGTTCGTGACTTTGTCAATTGATAATAATTCAATTATCCCATTAATTTAAATAATGATATAAATATCATATATATTAATTATGTATATATTTACGGTCATACATGATAGGTGGAGACATAAAATTTTGTGACATCGTTCATAGAGATTGTAGGATGTACGTACAGATGAATGATGTTTTGACTATTAAATTAACTGAAAGAATGTTGGTAAATGATAAATGAAATTTTTATATTCAGTATTATATCAAATATATCATATATATTCAATATATGTTTTCTTTCATGGAAATACATAAATGATCTCATCTCTCCTTGAAGTGGTAGTCAACACATTTTCATGATCGATGTTATCATATTACAATTACTTTGAAGCTAATAAGGTATGTATTTTATTTTGATTCAAGAAAAGTAATTATTTAAAAAATAATATACATTAACATTGATTCTAATTTTATAATCATCCATATTATGTAATGATGAAAAACAAATTTCACTACTTTATAGATACACTAAGTCATACATACAGACGAGTTGTATATTCATCTTTTGTGTAATGAATATTAAATTGAAAATGGTGTTACCTAATCATAAAATAATTTCAGTATATTTGTGAGTATATATTTATTCTTTTAGTATTCATATAAAATATATAGAGGATGTAGAGGATGAAATAGATATGAAGGATATAGGAAAAATGATTAAATATTATTCATTAGACTTCCTTTAGTTAAAATCCAAAGGACTCTTAGAGTGTTCATTAAGAAGAAAGGAACCATTAAATATTTTATAGATATTTTGACAAGATAATTGTTTGGGTTTTTTGAGATATATTTCTCAGAGATGTGGGGGATGGAGGATAAGAGGTTCAATATTATATCTGAGATGGGGATCTCATAGAATTATAGAACGTTTTAAATTAATATTAATCAAATTTCTAGGTTTGTGGATCAAAATTGAATTATTTATAATATATGGTGTGTATGAGTATAAAAAAATATCATAAAATAATACATGGGAATGTTTAGGTGAAATTTCCTCCCTTATATCGTTCTGTTAACACCTGATTACCTCAATTTATATATACCACAATATGAATGTTTTTTACTATTTAAGGGTTAAGCATGTTACCATAAAAAGACACGTGGGCAATAAATGGAGTGTTGTAGAGATTATACACCACATATAATTGTATGATAGAATGAGAATATTTTTTATAAATTTTATATCATTCAATAAAGAGTTATTTATTATAAAATATCGAAAATGTTATTTTTGGAAATACATTAAATTTTATAATATAATATCAATATAAATAATTTAAAATTGTTCAAAAAATAAATGTATTCAACGATGATAAGGAAATGGTATACGAATAATTTGCTATTAAAATTATTATAGGTTTTTATATCATATTAGACCTAATTTTTTCATTAACCTAATTTTTAAATACATTTAGCAATATCAATGATTATGACATTTTAAATATGAAAGGGTTATAATTTAAATTATCAGAAGCAAATTATAAAATATATGTTGATGGAATAGAATTTCAGAAAAATTATAATCATAATTTTCTTCATGAAATTTAATTATAATTTGTAAATAATTTATTAAAATATTATTTTACACAAAATAATTATTTCCATATGAAGAACTACTCACACAATTTGTCATTAAAAACAACCATAAAAAATATAATTAGAATACAATATTTTAAAATATCTTAAATCAATTATATTGATTATAAAAATAATGCGAAATAGTTACAATCTACAACTATGTAAAACTAATAATTTTTTTATTATTTACTTGAATTTTTCTACTACATTCATATGAATTGAGTTAGATTTGCGTAAGCATTTATGTAAATTAATTCATCACAAAAAATTAAAAATAAAATACAATTACAAAATAAATATTCATTAATAAAAATATATACAACTGAAATATGTTTTTTATCTGTTCTGAAAAATTCATATTAAATGATAGAGAGTGACATTTGTGACATTATAATTACATGAAATAATACATATGTCATAATCAAATAAAAAATGCATATAAAGACCATAAAAATGAATATTGGATGAGGATAGTCGAAGTAAACTATATATATATTAAATGTTTTATGGAAATATTCAATCGTTATCATATTTTTTTTATTTTAATTACATGATTTCCCATAGTAAGGATACCTTATTTAATAAGGTAATTATTCATAATGACCAAAAATAAAAGGGAAAATTTTAGCAAATTTAAACCACTAGATACATTATATGGAACCTAGATTTCAAGATTCAATTTCATGAAGCGGTAAAAATAAATTTTAATATAAATTTGTAAAATGTAATTAAAAATAGTATAATTAACGAATGTATTTTAATCTTAGAAATTTACATATACCAAAATAGAGCATAATAATTATTACGTTGAAATTAATTAGTTAATATCATATTTTATATGTCTTGTGTTAATTTGAGAAAAAATTCAATGAAAAATTATACTTTTAAATGGAAATAAAATATAGTTTTACTCAAATTGGATACTTTATCTATTCAGTAGGAAATAAATATTTTTTAAAAAAAATACAAAATTTAACCCTAATCAAATATAAATATATTTAATTAAAAACTTATTTTCATTATTTAAAATATAATTTTTAATTTTTTTAACAAATATGTAAATTTCACGCAAATATACAATAATAATAAATTTTGAATCAAATTCATTTTTGAATCATAACAAGACATCACAAAAAAAGTGATTATTTCCAAATAATTATTCAAGAAAAAACTATTTATTATGAAAAAATACATATTATTCATGTAGTCATTCATATTCACACCCTCTAATTAAATGGATAGGTCACCTTTAAATAATAATATTTTAATAATATATATCAGTTCACTTAAATCCTGATGTTTAATGTTAATAATTCTGTTGAGATTATTATTATTTTAAACTATATTCTTGACATGTTACAGGACACATCATAAGAACAAATACAAAAGGAAATCTTATATGATCAAAAAATATAAAGTGGATCATAAGAATAAAGTGGTTAAAGGTACACATATCATCTTCTATATAATTGAAAATAACCAATTTCATTATGAATCTACCCTCTATTTAATATGAATATTTTTCAAAGGTTATCATTTGAAAAACACAATGACTAGATGTTGAATTTTCAACATAAAATATTAATTGTATGATGATAAAATATCATGTTTAAAGATCCACTATATCATAAGTTTGTGGAAATTTACTTCTTGAAAATCTAATGATTACCCCTCTAGATGAATATGATTGGATTTCAACCATGGATTTCCTATATTTATATATTTACTATATCAATTTTCAATGAAGGGAAGTCACTTTTGATATTATAATTCAACCTATGATCATATTTCATTTTAAGGATGAATATGAACATTTAGTGAATGTTACATTGGTTATTTTTGTTTTCTTACCAATCCAGGAAGAATATTTTTCTCAAATGGTTAAGGAGTAGCTCAGCAACAGACATATCCCATGGGTTTGGATTATGAAGATATATTTACTAATTACATTCCCATTATTCCACTAAATCATGATGTTATGATTTCAATATAACTCATAATTTTTGCTACAACTATTGAAATACTCTACAGAGAATGGATCTAATTGTGATGTAGAAATTTAAGAATAAACACCACGAGAATATTGATAACACATCTACATACCATATTTCATCACAATGTATTTCACCTATCCTTTTTTAAAAATTAATCTGGGTTAATGAATATTTTCATTTATTATTTATAAAATTACAAAATCAATATCAAGAACATGTATCCAATAAAATGTATTGATGAATTTATTGATGAACAATGTGAATAACGATAATAATTATTAGTTCAGCAAAGTTTTGGATATCATAAATTGAGGGTGAATAAGTGAGATATATCTAGGAAAACCATTGGTATGAGTTATAGTCATTATGAATTTAAATTTATTCCATTTGGACATAAAAATTACCCCATTATCATCATGGATATAGTGAGTAGATTATTTATAGATTATGTTGATCAAATTTTCATGTAGTTTTTATAGATTAATTTTTTATATATTAAATTATAATGGATGGGAGAAAGAAAATTTTAAGGTTTATACTAAAGATCCATGGAAAGGGGAAACAATATACTGAATTCTCCAAGTGTGAATTTTTGATATAGAAAGATGTGTTCATATGTCATATAATTTCACGTTACTGTATATAAGTCGATACATTAAAGATATATGTTATTAAAAAATATCCTATACAATCCATGGTAACCAAGATCCATAGTTTTTATGGGTTAGAAGGATACTAAGACTAATTTTTGAAATATTTATCCTCATTATCTATTCCAACTTCCATGTTGACATAAAAGGGATCCATGCTCCTTTAAATTGATTCATTCAATGAAAATTGCAAGGATATAAACATAAGGTTGGTCATTTCACCTAGTATTACAGTACCTTAAAATAGATAAGAGTTTGAGATCTTTAGTGTTGCGTTAAAGAAGGTATTGGGATGTTTCCCTATAAAGAATAATATTATCATAACTTATTCCTTTCACTAGATGAAAATTCATGGGACAAATTACCTGACCCATGACTTAGTGTTGGAAGTAGTAATTTTTTCATGTCAAATGTGAAGGGATTATAATTTTGGGGAACAATGTGATATATATGATGATTATAAAATCAAAAATATTATATTCACGTACACATATTTCAATATGTACCAAATGACAAGGATATAGTTTACCATAAATTAAAATTCTCAATACCCAAACACCCTTGTAAGGTAATCATGGTGGTTAATTCTCTATAAATGACATCCATTCCCGGTTTTTCATAATTAAGATTAAAATATAACTATTATTTTTGGATTTTCTCAGTATGGACCATTAAAACATGCAGATAGGGGATATATCACATTTTTATCAAATGATTATTCAATAATACATACATGTTAGTATTACAGAGGCATGGAAATAGGATTTAGACTTGTATAATAATGTGTTAAATGTTCCATATATCAATAATGAATATAATATAATGATATTTTTTAGGAACTGAGTATGTGTCCCGTCAATATGAGACATGATGATGGAGTTTTTGGAAGATGTTGATAGTTTATATTTCATGATACAACTATGAATTAAAATTATGTATATAGATCTAAAATATTATATTTTGGGTGATAAAAAACAAGATATATTGGAGAGTCTGTATATTGATTCTTTGTATTTAAGATTGTTACACTAAGATATAATAATCAAAGGATATGTTAAAAATCATTGACTGTAAAAGAATGTAAATGGGAAAACATACCCACAGACATCATATTTCGATTCGTAGAACATATAGAGTTCATAATGCTATTTTTTATTCGATCAACATCCAAGACAACATAATTAATTTCCATTAAATATTATTGATCTCTTTATCCTCATTCAAGGATAAAATTTTTGGATGTTTTTAGATTTTATGAACTACCACTCCAAATTTATCTAATTTGAATCCATGGATTACCTCAATGATGAGAAGAAGACATCGGTATGATCTTGAAGTAATTTTCAAATCTAGAACATCATATCATCATCAAAATTATGGTCAGTTTGAGAGGACCATTCATACTATTGATGATTTGATAAATTCATGTTCTATAGATTTTACATATTTTTGTTACCAAAATATTTTTATGGTTTATCATTTACAACAATTGATTTCACTAACGTATTTATATGTCTTATTATAAACTCTCTTATTCAATGTGTTGGGATGATATTGGAGAATAAAATCTACTGAGACATAATCTAGATGAGGAAAAGGAGTAGTTTTTATAGCTATTCCATATCACATGAGGGTAGCTTAGGGTTAATTGAAATGTTATACAGGAAATCTTCCCCAATATTTGGAGTAAAATTTTTGTGATATTTTATTCTTTAAAAATTCTCAATTGAATATTATTTTGAGATTTAGAATAAATTTGAAATTGGTACCCTTTATATATTAGTCCCTCAAATTTTTTTGATCATATCTAGCTGGTTTCTTATCACTTTGTGCTTCAATCAAATCTCTATCATCCTAATGTCATGTACCATGTATATATATCACATAATTACATACATAATCATTGAAATGATTTAATCTCATTTTTAATACCTTTGATTCATGATACCTCTAATGTTGAACAACCAGTGGAAATTCTAGATCAAACAGGGAATGCAGGGTGGAAAAAGAAAACTCAGCTTGTCATTTTATTGTGTACAATCCATAAATATTTGGATTATATATGGAAACCTGAGGATGTGGTGAGGAATTATTATCCACAACATTATAAATCATAATGATGCAATTTTGGGTTAGGAAGTATTTTAAAATTATATACTTTATTGCATGATATTTTATGTAATATTTTTCTGAAATAAATAAATGTTCATGAACAATATGTTGTGCATGCATCATCGAGTTCAAAAAAACTATATTATACTACTAAAATAATTTTTTTTAATGTGATAGGTTTATAATAGAAATTATATTGGAGGGTATAAATATTATAAAGTTAATTATATTTTTTTAAACATGTATAAAATTAATTCTTCAGTTATAAATTAGTTTGAAATGAAAATAAAATCACTTGATGGTAATAAATATGTTTTAAAAAAACTATTTCTATGAACCGAATGTATTTTTCTCATAAGAAATTAATTTAATTAATATTTAAGAAATATTTTATTTTGTTTATAATATATTGAATCCATTAATTTAACATTCATTTAATAATTTTTTCCTTTCATGGATAATGATAAACTCTATTTTATTCATAGAATTCATTTTTTAAAATGTAGTTTTTTTTTGTGTTTTTTCTTGGTTATTTTTAAATAATTTCCTACAACTTATATAAAATTGGTATTATAAAATTTAATTAATATTTATTATTAGTATAATTAATATTATTTAATATGTTGAGATTAAATTTAGATCGTAATGAGTAGTAATAATAATAGTAATGTGTTACAAAATATAATGTTAAAAAAGGTTTCCTAGGGAGATTCTCATAATATTTATGGTTTAAAATATAAAAACCTGTTAATTTAATTTAATTGGATACTGTGAATTAATTTATTTATACACTATATTCTATTATTATTAATTTTGATCAAGTTCTGAAGACTAAGAAAATATTTTAATTTACTATTTTGAAAATTTCATTATATGATCTCTCCCTCTCTAATAAAATGATACCACCTATACAATTTTCCTCACACTCTATGAGACTTATATATTATATAATACTAACCCAAATCCTTTCCATACATCCCATATAATATCCATTATGTCTTAGGTGGATCATAATATCATCTTTTTAATGATTAAGGTGTAAGCCAAAGGAGGTTTTTTAATGAATTGTTATTACTCTCAATCGTATAAATTTAGATCTATTTATTCTTAAAAATAATATCAATATATGATATACAATCCTAAATAATAAATTATGTATCATAAATATATAAATTTATTATTATTTAGTATTATACAATTTTCCAATTTTTCCATCAAAAGTGAAATAAATATATCACTCTTGCATTTGAATTTGTGAGGATTACTTCTTCCACATAGATATTTAATTTTTTTTATACAACCTTAATCCATGGTTAATTATAATAATGGATATAATTTTTTTATATTTTATTTATTAAAAAATTATTATTATGTAATAAAAATATATTTTCTACCTTCTTAACATTTCTTCCATTGAAAAACTTAATGGTCTCCCATGGGTACAAGTATACTACCACCTCTATGAAGTGATGTGGTTATATTTAAATTTATAATTTACATTTATTTTAAATTTGATATATTTAGAAAATATATATGATATTATAGTTTTTTTTGATATCCAATTATATTTTACAATACTTTTTTCCATTCATAAAAATTTTAAAACATCACCTATGCGTATAAATGGAAAATAGTCTACCTGAATGATGCAATTAATTTTTCAACACAACTTTGTATAAAATAATAAAAAAATGTTTACATGGAATAATATTATACAGATTTAATTATTAAAATCCCTTATATTATGAAAACTTGACCAATGTGTAATTTCAAGAACCATAAAATCGACACAAGCATGAAAACTGGATAGTTTTCACATAAATAATCATTTTAATGAAGAAATTGATAATAAAATGTGTAATGGAATTTGTAAATAATATATAAATTTTATGTTATATATGAATAATATTTTAATATATATATATATATAATATATTTATTGTAGATGGTACTTGTCTATATATGATGCAAGAAGGGAATTGAGGTAAGGATTTAATGTTACAGTTACATTTCTTTTCTATATTGACAATGATAAATTTAAATTGATATAAATTATATATATATTATTAATTGAAACCCAATTATTTTATTCTCCTATTAATTTTTCTTGAATTTTATTTTTTAGTACCATTTTCCTTTCTTTGGTAATAAAATTTATAGATAATATTATTATAAATAAATAATGACCTTATTTCTTCTTTAGCTGTAAATAATTCTGTTCTATCTATTTTCCCATGAATTTTTTTAGGAATATAATCACCTATACCTGAAATATTAAAAAATAATTTGTACTACCTTTCAATATATTTATAATGTTTTAAAGATATATATTTCTAAATTTATTTCAAATAATTCATTATTGACTTTTTACCATAGTGCAAAAAGGAATGTTTTTAATGAATACTACATAAATGGATAAACCCAAAATCACGACCATTGTTTTATTTGGTTAAGATATCGCGAATATTGAGCCACATGATGAACAAAACTGTAATATATTTTTTTGATTAGAAAATGATTCATCACATTGATACAAAATAATATAATTTTAAACAAATTAGGTACAAATTCTTTCTTTATATCTATGATTATTTATTATTTTTAATTTTTTTATGTGTGTGTATTTTCTAATGAAATTAAAAATATCACTGAAGGAAATTTTGATCTTTGTTTTATACATTGGCTTATTGAACTCCAAAAAATTTTCAATCATTTTGCATCTAAATTAATTATTCACATTTCTGGATAAGGAGAATAAGGGTTTTTGGGGAATACTCCATGAACATGAAAAAATATACCCAAAATAAAATTACTATACTTCAAACTCCCATAATTCAAGTCCAGTTAAGATTATTTAGACTTCTACATTACATATTCGATATTGAAATCCTACATTCAATATCCATCTTATTTGTAAACTCGTAAAAATTTTACACTGCTGTAAAAAATATTTCTAGACTGTCATATGAAAAATATTGAACTAAAATTTATTTCTCTGAACTTATTTATTTCGATGTTTATATGTAAATTCATACTTCTAGATTTTACAAAGTGGTGTGGGATGAAAATCTACCATCCAACTAAAAAATCCCACACAATCCAAATTCCTCAAAATCTTTTTGTTATCAATTAACTATCTCATTCCCTATTACTCTTAAAAAGTAAATATGTTTGTATGAGGGTAATAATATGGTATATCTTTATTATGATAATGGTAATGATGATTGAAAATTAGTTAATCATATGGGATTTGCTGGACATGTTGATGAACAACCTTCATAGGAGATAATGATAATTGATAAGTCTCAACCAAGATATGAGTAGACTGCAAAGGGGACCCAATGATGGTTACACCTAATAAATAATTGTTGTTATTGTAAACTGGCCTCCTTAGTCCTTGTTTTTATTCTTTCATCAGTTTTTTGGTCAACATTGGTAAAACTAAAAAACATTTTTGTTTCATCATAAGTTCATCCTTAAATTCATAAGGAAGTAAAAGAGACATGATTTAAATCTAGTTAATCTTAACAATATTCACATAACAAATCATGTCTAATTTAGGATTACAACATAAAATAAATTTATAGAAATGTTATCATTTATATTTTCAAAATGGATGGATTAATTAATTGACACCACAAGAATAATTTAAAATGTAAATATTACACTATTTTGTAGATAAAAAATATGACAACCCTGCATTTTATTACAACTTAAACATGATTTATTACATAAAACATCACTTGATACAACAAAGAAGATCGAGAGGTTTAGTGTCTTTGGAGTGTAGCATCATTACATAAAAACATAAAACATGAAATGAAACATCTTTATTGAAAACATCCTTTACATGACCATTACATTCCCTCGTACTTAGTATTTCATGGGATAACCCGAGGACATGCATAAGAAAAGGGTGAGATATAAAGCCCAGCAAGGGAATACACATGGAATAACAGGAGGAGTAAAATACATGTTAGGCAATAGGTATATCAATAGAGAATAAGAAGAATATGAACATAAAGGCATGATAAATCATGATAGTCATAACATGGAAATGTGGCAACAACACTTAACATGGAATTAGCATGAGCCAAGGCTCATTGCACATAGAGCATGAGTGAAACCTCATTGCACATAAAGCACGAGTAAACCCTCGTTGCACTTGAATTATCATGATTCAACACTCATTGCCCATAAAGTATCATGATACTATACTTTACCCAATGCATTGGAGCGCTATAAGGGTGCACCCTTATTAAACATTTCATTTCAGGGATAAGTGTGCCACATGGATAACAAAACATGGATTCATAAAACATAATAATTTATTCCACGATAAGTTAATGTGGAATTCATACATGAAACTTTATAATAAATAAGTAAATGTGCATAAAAGTGAATACCCTTGATGGAGAAATGGGCATGGAATTCACTACACAATGGGATTGCCTTAGAAAATCGGTGGGATTTCGGGAGCGCAACGGCGTGACATAAGAATTCATAAAAATGGTTGATGAGAGAGAAAAGGGTTCCAAATAATATTTACATGTAATGTAAAGTATGGATTTCATATAGATACATGTCCCAAAAATTTTAATGGAATTTAGATTCATGATACAAAAGAATTTCTTGAATGTAAATGAGGAGAGAGAAGTTCATTTCGGAATTTCGGCATAGTAACGAGTGTACATGGGAGGCATTTAATGAGAGAGAAAAATGTCTCCCATAATTCAAAAATAAAGAGGGAAGTATGAGGGAGGTGAGAAACCATACCCCAACATTCATAATTGAAATTAAATTGGAAAAACAACTTAATGAAAATTGGACAAAAATGAGAAAGGAAGAAAAAACCCTTACTTGGAAGTGTGCTTCCAAAGGCTAGAGAAAGGATTGTGAGAGGATTCTTGGGAGCTTGGGGAACCATAGAAAGATTCTAGAGAGAGTAGGGCTGAGAATGGACGAACTAAAAGGGCTTTGAGTGAGGAAGAAGTGGGAGCTTGGGTGGGTTTATATAGGAAATGTGTGGGAATTCTTTATTCTTTAAGTTTGGGTCCCCTTTCATTAAATTAATCCAAACCACAAACCATCCCATGGTTTTTTCCCATGGTTTCAGGAAAAGGAAAGATGCAAATTATATTTTATAAGGCCATGGTCCAAACTACTTAAAATATTATGGTTGCTTATGTGGAGGTGAGTCACACTCCCATGGAAATTAATTTAAAAAGGCAGGGTGTTGAATAAGTCTTGAGGGGTCCATTAATGGTTTGAAAAGTAAGTAAAACAAACCCAAAATCACATTATTTTAATGTTAAAACATATATTGGCCGAACATAAAGATTATAGTATTTTATTACATCACTATTGGGTCATTATGATGTCATAAAACACATTATATATTTAAACAGTATTTAATTTATACCCAAAAATTTGACTGTCTGAGAAAATTATGAAAAATTCACCATGGGATAATTTCGACGTCTTGATTCCAGAAATTACATTTATTTTATCAAAATAATTTTCTAAATATTTTAATTTTCACTTTTAAAATAAAAACCGATATTTATCGAAAAATCATGGGTTTTGACAGAAATGGCTTTCAAACCTTAATAAAAATTTTAATTGCATTCATAAATTATAAGATCATTTATATATAATAAAAATTAATTTAATACTAATAATATTATTTTATTAATATATTATTTAATTCAAAAATCCCTTAATGTAATAAAATATATTTCTTAATTAAATAATAACTACAAACACCATTTGTACTTTAAAAAATATTTACAATGTATCCAAAATGACTAGAAATTATTTTCATTATTATATACAAAGATAATGTACATGAACATAGTACTACTTATTTGATACATAACCCCTTAAAACTACTGCATATGACCTAAGGGTAAGGTGTTCGATGGTGACATACTCTTGGGGTGGCTCGGATAACATCGATCAATTGGTAATTTCAATCAACTTCCACTTTTCCCGTGGATGGTCACGTTCGAGCTTGACATGATGAAGCTCAGCTTGGGCTTGGTCAAGGGCGAAACCCAAAGACGCCACCTCTTTTCTATGCTCCGAAAAATTGTCTTCGTAAGGGAAAATTCTACTGGATGAGGACACCGCTTTCGTTGTCTGAGTAAAATGGATTGTTAAAGTCCTATATTTATACTAATCATGTGATCACTGTTCAACGACTATATTAGCAACGGTCAAAATTCTTAACATAAAACCAAAGAAGTTGACATTTTATATAAATATAAAGACACATTTAATTAGATCAAGAGGGATTTCCATTAATGAAAGTTTGGGTCGTTACATCATTCCCCCCTTAAGAAATTTCTCCCTCGAAATTTTTCTTTTCCCACACTAAAACAGATGTGGGTAACTAAGCTTCATCGTTTCCTCCAATTCCCATGTTTCTTCTTCAAACTTGTGGTTTCTCCACAACACCTTGACGTGGGACATTGTCTTATTTCGTATATCTTTTTATCTATGATCTAAGATCTTCACTGGTTTCTCCTCATAAGAAAGATCATCTTCCAATTGTACCACCTCAGAAGAGAGTACATGTGAAGGGTCTGTTATGTACTTACTTAAGAGGGATACATGAAAGACATCATGTACTTTGGCCATGGTAGCCTGAAGTGCTAGTTGATAGGCCACAACCCCGACACAATCAAGAATCTCGAAGGGGACGATGTACCTTGGACATAAATTCCCTTTCATTCCAAACCAGATGAACTTCTTCCACGGATATATGCGTAGAAACACAATGTATCCAACTTTAATCTCAAGGTCTCGTCAATGATTATCTGCATAACTCTTCAGTTGACTCTGGGCTGCCTTGATATGCTGCTGAATGGTTTTCACCTTCTCCACCATTTCTTCGACCATTTTTGGTCCAAGAAGCTTACGTTCACTGACCTCATCCCAACATGTCGGTGTTCTATACCTTTTCCCATGTAGGGATTCATATGGTGCCATTTGGATGATTGAGTTGAATCTATTGTTATAAGAGTACTCAACCCGAGGAAGATGTTTATCCCATCCTCCTTTAAAGTCCATTGATAACGCTATCAACATATCCTCAAGTGTTTGGATAGTCTTCTCGGATTGGCCATCAGTTTGAGGATAATAGGTCGTACTAAAGTTCAGTTCAGTATTCAAAGAATGTTGAAGACTCTTCCAAAACATATAGTTGAATCCTGGATCTCGGTCAGACACAATAGATAGTGGTACTCCATGAAACCTTACCACTTCCCTGATATATATATGTGCCAGTTGATCCAAAGAGAAATACTCCCAAATAGCAATGAAGTGTGCAGTCTTTGTATGACGATCCACAATAACCCAGATTGCATTGTTGCCTTTGGATGTCCTCAGAAGTCCGGTGACAAAGTCCATGGTGATGTTCTCTAATTTCCATTCTAGTATGCGCAATGTTTGCCTCATCCCCTTAGACTTCTTCCTCTCTGCCTTCACTTGCTGACACACCAGGAACTTTGATGTATATTCAGCGATCTCATTCTTTATATTATCCCACCACAATTTTTCTCATAGATCTTGATACATATTTGTTCTCCCTCGGTGAATAGAGAAATTCGAACTATGTGTGTCATCCAAAAGTTCCTTCTTCAGCTCCGGACTCGATGGAACATATAGTCTTTTCCCAAACCGCACAATTTATTCTTCATTAACATTAAACTCCAAGGTTTTCCCTTTTTTGATAGCTTCCACTTTTTCTTGAATTCCCACATCATTCTTTTGAGCATCCTTTAACCTTCCAAAAGAGACGGTTGAGCGATCATTTGTGAAAGTATTGATGATGTTCCCTTCTCTATGATTCCAATGTCCATCTTCAACAAGTCTATGAAGATTGGATCCTCCTCAATTCTCATCATTGATAGAATCACTGGATCCTTTCTACTTAGGGCATATGCCACCTTGTTCTCTTTCCCAGTGTGGTAATGGATTGAACAGTCATAATCCTTGATGAGCTCTATCCATCTTCTCTAGCGCATATTAAGCTCTTTCTGTGTGAATGTATATTTAAGACTCTTGTTGTCAGTATATATCTCCCATTTCTCTCCATAAAGATAATGCCGCCAGATTTTCAAGGAAAAGATCAACACCGCCAAATCTAGTTCATGCGTTGGATAGTTTCTCTCATGGATTTTAAACTTCCTTGAGGCATAAGATATCACTTTATCATTTTAAATCATCACACATTGTAAGCCCTTCTTCTAAGCATCACTAAATACCATAAAAAGCTCCCCACTTGTGGGTAAAGTGAGCACATGCGTACTGATAAGCCTCCTTTTCAACTCCTTGAAGCTTTCTTCACATTCATCACTCCAAGAAAACATTAATCCCTTTAGAGTTAGCTTGGTAAGAGGGTTGGACAATCGTGAGAAATTTCTCACAAATCGTCGATAATATCCAGCTAACCCCAGGAAGCAATGGATATATGTTACCGATTTTGGCCTCGGCCAACCCTCAATTGCACTTGTTTTGGAGGGGTCCACAGATATCCCATTTCTTATGATGATATGGCCCAAGAATGATATGTCCTTCAACCAGAACTCACACTTGTTGTACTTTGCATAGAGCTTCTCCTTGCGCAAAGTCTCTAGTACAGTTTTTAAATGTTCCTCATGATCCTCCTTGGTTTTGGAGTATATTAGAATATCATCTATAATGACTACCAAAAATTTGTCTAGGTAATCACTAAAAACTCTATTCATCAAGTCCATGACGATTGATGGAACAATGGTGAGTCCGAAAGTAATTACTATGAATTCATAGTGCCCGTATCTTGTATGAAATGCAGTCTTGGGGACATCTTCTTTATTCACCCTTACTTGATAATATCCCGACCACAAGTCCACCTTGGAGAAGTATTTCTCTCCACACAGCTGATCGAAAAAGTCATCAATTCTTGGGAGAGGATACTTGTTCGTTATCATGATTTTTTTATGTTCAAGATAATCGATGAAAATTCGCATTGACCCATCCTTCTTCTTGACGAAGAGGACTGGTGCACCCCATGGTGAAGCACTTGGGCGTATAAACCCTTTATCCAGATTCTCTTTTAGTTGTTTCCACAGCTCTTAAACCTCTAGAATAGCCATTCTATATAGAGTATTGGATATTGATAAAGCCACGAGTATAAGTTCAATTGAGAATTAAACATCCCTTCTAGGAGGGAGACCAGCCAGTTCCATGGGAAACACTTCAGCGAATTCCCTCACAATAGGCATTTCTTCAAGGATTGTTTCTTCCTTGTACTCAATCATCTAAGCCAGATACGCGTGCTCATAAGGCAGTAATATCAATGCTTGAGATGATGTATCTATAAGAGATTCATCTTCCTCCTAACACTTGTAAAGAATCGGGGGTCGATTCTACATATGGAGTGTGATTTCCCTCTCCCGATAATTTATGTTGTCTCTATACAAGGAAAGACAATCCATGCCAAGAATTGCATCAAATTCTACCAGATGGAGTATGACGAGGTTCCCCAAGAAATTCAATCCACAGATTATAACAAGGGATGACTTATACTCATGGGATGCAATGATTGCCCCATTTGTCGTACTCACCAACATCTTCACTTCCATGATTTGTGGTGGTGCTGGGATTGTTCTACTAAACTTTCAAGATATAAAAGAATGCGTAGAACCTGAATCAAAAAGTATGTTCGCTATTCTTGAATGAATAACTAGCATACCTGTCCCCACTTCATTGTTGGGGTTAACTTCGGCAGAAGTGATGACAAAAGCTCTTCCTTGCTTCCTTGGAGGTTGTTAGTTGTCTCCGAAAACCCTTGGATTAGGGCACTGAATTTCAAAATGACCCAATTCTTTGCATTTGTAGCATTGAGCAACACGTTGAGGTTCGAACGGAGTGTTCCTCTCCTCTGTCACAGCCTTGGGTCATTCTTGCCGATAGTTAACAACTAGGTGCCATTACATTCCACACCTAAAGAATTTCCTCATCCCCTTAAGGAAATTTCCAGGGTGCTTCTTTCCACACATTTGGCAAGTGGGGTGTTGGATCTTCATAGCACCGTTGGATTTATCCATCGGACCACCAACATTGAAGTCCACCTTAAGCTTGTTGTCCCCATGATACCCATGTGATTCCCTGATCTCTATTTCGACCTTGAGGGCACATCAGACAATTTCCTCATAGTTGTCGAAGTCACGGATCGCTAATGCTTTCCGCAAGCTAGGCTTCAGCCCCCAAAGAAGCGGCCAACCTTGCATTTGGGGGTAACGAAAAAGCCGAAAGTGTATCGTGCAAGCCTTGTGAAGTTTTCCTCGTACGCTCCAACAGATTCTTCATCTTTTTTCATGATAGAATGGAAGTCCCTTTCCATCTTAAGCTGGAGGGTGCGTGGAAAATATTTATCAAAAAACATCTTCCGGAAATCCTTCCATTCCAATGCCTCGATCTCCTCCTCAGGCTTCGTATTTTTGATCAACTTCCACCATTGATCAGATTCACCCTCCATAAGATAAGAAGCTAGGAGAACCTTCTCTTTTTCAGAACATTGAAGGATGGATAAGATCTTTTCAATGGAGTTGATCCATTGTTCAGCGATCTCCGGATCGGATGATCCACTAAAAGTAGGAGTCCTTTGCCACATGAAGCTCTAGATAGTGACTTGTTCTTTCTTAGAGGGGTTTGGGCGTTCCTCTTGACCCGTGTTTCTATTCAAAACATGTGTTAGCTGAGAGAGAAGCATGGAAAATTTCGCGATTCTCGCTCCCATTGGATTTGGCATCTCATTAGTACAATCATCACACTGATCTTCACAATGGTTTTTATCCCGAGTCCTCCTATTACTGGCCATTGGCTGGAATATAAGGAAAGTTAGGGGTTACACATAAAGGGTAATCCAAATACAAAAGTTTATGGCCAATAAATAAACTTTCATTTCCTTAACTCATGAGTCAATAGGCTTCAATCTAGGCTTTTCATGATCTACTTTCTAACATATATTTTTAGGGGGGTTTTTTTAGTTCCCTTAATAAGGGTTAATACTAAGCTTTTGAATTTATCAAAACATATCCCCCGGGCATGACATAACCAAGAGTGTAGCAAGGCCTTTTGTCGTGCACCAGTTCCCGTTCGAGTCTAGATTAAAGCTGTGTTTTCGGGTTTTAACCCTAGGATACATCAGTGCCAGAGCCGCCTCTACCAGATCGTATCAAGACAGGGACGTATTTGTTTGATAAACCACTTACTCAGTACTTACCAAAACATAGGGATGTTTTTATTATACTTAGTCTTGTATCTAAGGCTTTAATAGGGTTTCCTAATCCCAAAAATAACTAAACCTATCCTTTGATACCAACTATGACAACCCTGCTTTTTATTACAACATAAACATGATTTATTACATAAAACATCACTTGATACAACAAATAATATCGAGAGGTGTAGTGTATTTGGGGCTTAGGATCATTAAATAGAAACATAAAACATGAAATACAACATCTTTATTGAAAACTTCCTTTACATGACAACTACATTCCCTCGTACTTAGCATTGCATGGGATAACCTGAGGATATGCAAAAGAAAAGGGTGATCTATAAATCCCAGTAAGGGAATACACATGGAATAACATGAGGAGTAAAATACATGTTAGGAAAAGGTATATCAATAGAGAATAATAAGAACATGAACATAAAGGCATGATAAAGCATGATAGTCATAACAGGGAAATGTGGCAACAACACTTAACATGGAATTTGCATGAGTCAAGGCTCGTTGCACATAGAGCATGAGTAAAACCAAATTTCACATAAAGCACGAGTAAAACCTCTTTGCACTTAAATTAGCATGATTAAACACTTATTTCACATGACGTATCATGATACTATACTTTACCCAATGCATTGGAGCGCTATAAGGGCGCACCCTTCTTAAACATTTTATTTCATGGATAAGTGTGCCACATGGATCATAAAACATGGATTCATAAAACATAATCATTTATTACATGATAAAGGAATGTGTAATTCATACATGAAACTTTAAAATCAATAAGTAAATGTGCATTAAGGTGAATACCCTTTATGGAGAAATGGGCATGGTATTCACTACACAATGGCATTGCCTTAGAAAATCGGTGGGATTGCGGCAGCGGAACGACTTGACATAAGAATTCATAAAAATGGTTTATGAGAGAGAAAGGGGTTCCTGATCATATTTACATGTAATTGACAGTAATTATTTTATATAGTTACATGTCCCAACAATTGTAATGGAATTTAGATTAATGATACCAAAGTATTTCTTGAATGTAAATGAGGAGAGAGAAGTTTCTTTCGGAATTTTGGCATTGTAACGAGTGTACATGGGAGGAATTTAATGAGAGAGAAAGAGATCTCCCATCATTAAAACATAAAGAGGGAAGTATGAGGGAGGTCTGAAACCATACCCCGCATTCATAATTGAAATTAAATGGGCAAAACAACTTAAAGAAAATAGGACAAAAATGAGAAAGGAAGAAAAACCCCTTACTTGGAAGTGTGCTTCTAAAGGATATAGAGAGGCATCTTGGGAGCTTGGGGAACCTTGGGAGGATTCTAGATGGAGTAGGGAAGTGTTTGGACGAACTTCAAGGGATTTGAGTGAGGAGGAAGTGGGATCTTGGGTGGTTTTATATAGGAAAGGTGTGGGAATTCTTTATTCTTTAGGTTTGGGTCCCCTTACATTAAATTAATCCAAACCACAAAACATCCCATGGATTTTACCATGGTTTTTGGAAAAGGGAAGAGGAAAAAAATATTTTATAATTCCAAGGTCCGAACTTCTTGAAATATTAGGTTTTCTTATGTGGAGGTGAGTCGCACTCCCATGGGAATTAATTTAAAAAGGCAAGGTGTTGAATAAGTCCTAAGGGGTCCATTAATGCTTTGAAAAGTAAGTCAAAAAAACCCAAAATCACATTATTTTAATGGTAAAACATATATTGTCCGAACATAAAGACTATATTATTTTATTACATCACTATTGGGTCATTATGATGTCATAAAACACATTATATATTTAAATAGTATTTAATTTTTACCCAAAAATTTGACTGTCTCAGAAAATTATGAAAAAATCACCGTTGGATACTTTCGATGGCCTGATTCCATAAATAACATTTATTTTATATAAATAATTTTCTAAATATTTTAATTTTAACTTTTAAAATAAAAACCGACATTTATCGAAAATTCACGGGTTTTGACAGAAATGGATTTCAAACCTTAATAAAAATTTTAATTGCATTCATAAAATTATAAGATCATTTATATTTAATAAAAATTAATTTAATTCTAATAATATTATTTTCTTAAAATATTATTTAATTCAAAACTACTTTAATTTAATAAAATTGATTTCTTAATTAAATAATAACTGAAAACACCATTAGTACATTAAAAACTATTTACAATGTATCAAAAATGACTAGAAATTATATTCATTATTATATACCAAAATAATGTACATGAACATAGTACTAATTATTTCTTACCTTACCCCTTAAAACAACCACATAAGACCTAAGGGTAAGGTGTGCGATTGGGACAGACTCTTGGGGTGTCTCAGATAACATCGCTCGAGTGGTAATTTCAATCAACTTCCACTTTTCCCATAGACGGTCACGTTCGAGCTTGACATGATGAAGCTCAGCTTGGGCTTGGTCAAGGGCTATTCCCAAAGACACCACCTCTTTTCTGAGCTCCGACAAATGGGCTTCATATGGGGCAATTCTACTGGATGAGGCCATCACTTCCTTTTTCTGAGTAACATGAATTTGTTAAAGTCCTATATTTATACTAATCATGTGATCACTGCTCAATGGCTATATTAGCAATGGTCAAAATTATTAACATAAAACCAATGATGTTGACATTTTATATACACATAAAGAGATATTTAATTAGATCAAGAGGGATTTCCATTAATGAAACTTTGGGTCGTTATAAAAAATATCACTTTATTCATGTGGATTCAATTGAAAAAATATTATCCTTGATAATATATATGTTAGTGATGACCCCTCCCTATACTAATATGATAATGACCACTCCTTATCCTTAGATTAATAGGATCTAGAGAATTCCGATAAATTTATGAATTTCACCCATGTTATTAGGGATGGATATGCTGAGGGAATATATCCATTGATTTAGGAAAAATAAAGGAATAACATTCAATATTATATTAATAAAGATATAATTTTATATGAATTTATAATTAGTTGATAATTTATGCATGATAGGGTTGAATTTTAGAATGATAGAATCCGTGATTTGAAATTTTGACTAATTATTTTGGAATAGATGTACAATCAATTAAAAAGATGGTTTCTTCGATAAGGTTCACTATTCCATCTTTGACATATTGGATAATCATATTGAAGAGGACTCCAATATTTGGTTATGAAATGATTAGACAATATTTTAGGTTCATTTTGATCAAATTCCTTGATGAATTTAGGGGATGCCAAAATTTTCACTCCATTCAGATTAGTTATCTTCATAAAATGATTTAACATGTTGTTGTACAGGGTATTATAGCTATCATTTTTCATTATAATATAATTTTCCATGGATAAAATTTAGTAACATTAATAAATATATTACTTTCACTACCCTTGATATATTTATAAATGGGATGCATGAACTATTTTTTAAAGTTACCCTGATCCCTCGAAAATGGTTTTCCTTCTAGTATGATGGAGTATAAACTTGTTTTTTGATTAATTTTCATGAAATTTAAATTATTATATATATTAATGTATTGTTGCATAGTTATTTAATTTCTATATTTAAGGAATATTATTATCTGATTTTGTGTCTAGGCATTTTTATTCCATGATAGATGCCATGTGCTGAAGGCAGGAGCTAAATGGGTTGGTCAAGAAGTTATTTCTCATCTCACACTAAATTTGTACTACTTCATTAATTTTTTTTAATTTCTAAGATCATAATGTATATTAAATTGGCTATATAATGGTACACTTATAAAAAATAGGCCCATGATTATAATACTATTGTATTGGTGAAAAACATTTCAACTATATGAAGGGATGAAAATTCATTTCACTAATTTTAGTTATGTGGTCATGGATAAAGGAAG
Organism: Viscum album; assembly: GCA_963277665.1. NCBI lineage: Eukaryota > Viridiplantae > Streptophyta > Magnoliopsida > Santalales > Viscaceae > Viscum > Viscum album. The sequence continues at coordinate 935,159,074 of OY728141.1, forward strand.
ATAAAAATAATTACACATGATACATAATTTCAATAACATAATCTAAATGAGTACTACATTCATTTATATCATGTATTTTAATTTTTATGTAGATGTTACTAAGGATACATGTGGTTTATGAGGGGATTAATATAGTGTGGATTTTCTTGTATAATATAAATAATGGTGGTTTTTCATAATCTAATATATAATAGAATTGATGATTATTTTTTATGGTGACTATGATGACTGTATTTTCAATGTCGCTCTATTTTTTTCTTGGGCCTTATGATTATATATAGTCTCCAATACATGATCATGTTGATGGAAAATCCTATAGAGTTGGATCTCAACACTTTTGTTGCTACATCCAATCTTTTTAATTTTTTTTACTTGAATAAAATATGACTATCTTCACTCGAATCATGATTTCATGATGGAAAAATCTAATCTAGTGATCTATAAAAATTGAACCATTTATTTCTATGATTAACTATGGGATACAAGTGATGAAGTCCAATAATTTCATGTATTTGGTGATATTGAACCATTAACTAATATTTTATTCATTGTGTGTCTAATTTCATTTATTTCCATAGCATCTTGCAATCCATTAATGATGTAGTTTCTATAAACATCTATTTCTCATTGTACCAATCGTTTTTATTTTTTATTTTTATAGGTTCATGGGTTGGGAGACCAATACATGCCTCAGATGTTTCTATGAAAATGTTGGTACACATTCTCATGTTTTCAAGAAAGGACGAAATAATATTTTTAACGTCTTTTTTATCTACATAATGATAATTTCAATGCTGTTATGACTAACTAGGGGTATAATCTTATAATACCATCAACATTATTTTATTTAATGTATTACCATGATGAATATTTAAGGAAAATTCAATAAGACCGGTTCATTTACCATTGTTTATTAAATAAATGATAAAACATTTTTGTAACCCGCTTTATTTCAATGGGTTATTCTTTGATTAAATAATTAAATTTTTATTAAACTTGTTCAATTTAAATTGGTTATAAAATGGTGAAATGGTTAATTATTTATGATCATTTTCATATATATATATATATATATGATTTTCACTATCAAATAGGTGGGACTAGATTAATATAACCCTCTAATGCTTTGGGTAATGAATGATATCACATTAGTTAATAAAGACTAGAATGGTGAGTGAACCTAGATCAATAAGGGATACAAATTCCAAATGATTGTATTTCTTGTGGACTTTGACATAGACAAATATTGAATAGTGTGAGAACCCAATACCCTAGTGTATCCTTAGAAGTGATAATTTATAAATGAAATGATTTTCTACTCATATGTATTTTCTACAAGCTTATGAACAATGATTAACATATGTTCTCATTGGTCATGATTGATTATAAGGGAATAAAATCACTTATGATGTATCAAACCCCCTAAAACAATTTAATTAGAATTGGAGGAATTATACTCAATTTTGGTTCCATCCCAAGACACCAATGGCTGGAAATCAATACATTGGGATTAATAGAATGTTGGGGGATTATATTCCTTAAGATCCCATAAAACATATCATGAAATATGTAACATCCATGAAAATATAAATTATGTATGGATTAAAAATCTCATAACTCAAATTTATAATAATAATAAAAATGAAAGCATCAAATGCAATAGAAATAAAAGTGAAATTCTATGACTCAAAATAAGAATGCATTGGAACTAATATGGAACTATCCTAGACCAGAATATAGATACTCCCCATCTGTAACCATTATGTCAAAGAGAACCACTTGATAATTTTTCAGCATGGACCTTCCTTGTATCTCGGTATCCCACATATATAAACCCAAAAACGATATTATGTTTGGGTAGAGTATATCTCTTAGTTTCCTTCCCCTAAATACATCCCAACAACTAGTAATAGGGAAAATTTTAGGTATCATTTTATATAAAATAATTAAGGAAATGGATAAAAATATTAAATCATATTTATAAACCTATTCTACAGAAAATTTATGATGAAAAATTTAAAACACATCTTATTATTATCATATTCATTCCAATTCCAACCCACACACACACACGATGCATGTAACCATCCCCCCCCCCGTGATCAAGAGTGTTCAGTCGTTATTTCACTAAGACATAAATTGGTAGACCCATTGGATGGGGGATATATCAAACAATAATCCATTCACATGATCATTTCAAGATGTCAATTTTACCAACTACATATTCTATATTAACATGAACCTAAGTAAACACTCATATGCCAATTTTTCCATAAAAAAATTAATTAAATAGAATTCAAATCTCTCAAAATCCACCATTTTCTTATAAAATCACAATTGGATTTTCCAATTCATTTTCATAATAAATTTATGATATTTCATAAGCATGATTTATCAAATATTTTGAAATCCAGTTTTACAATTAAAAATTGAGAAGGGATCCACCCATCCCGACTATGGTTTCATAACAGCTCCCAAATGAGTTTACAGACCATTACCTTCTATTTATTGCTCTATAAAATCCCAATAAGATCTCATCACCAAATATATGTATATCCATAGATCTGATCACAACCAATGATCTAGGAGTCTATGTTAAACAACTCAATGAGATCCAATATGAGTAAGAATTAAGATACCTTAACTCTTTAGTTCAGTGAATAATGGTTATATACTTATTTTCATTGGAGTTTCAATATCATTGATTAAAAGAAACATCTTAGGATATACCAGGAAGTCTAGTGGTATGAGAATAAACCTAATGAGAAAAATTTTACATGAAGGCTAGTAAAATAGCATTAGGCTCAAAGGAACCATTGTATGATTTAGGGATTCACATTTTTAATTCTTTAATATCCAACTCACAATGACATTTGGGTATCCTTGGATTATCATGTATGAGATATTGATTTCACACAATGAACAAATTTCTCAACATAAATTAACTCATAGACCTCTCGAAATAATTCAGTTTATGAAAGAATACCAAAGCCTCTACATCGACTAATTCACACTGTGTAACCCATTTACTTCATAAATATTTAATGCCAAAATTTCCTATGGCATGATATTGACTATTCTAAAATTACACATCCAATGAATAATTCCATGACACTAATTAATAACGGAAGGCTCATAAAAAATATGATGTAACTCAAATGGAGGGTGCTTCATTATCCCCACCATTGTGATTTCCATCCATCCGTAGATGGAAAAAATCAATACAATACTCCAATATACACTTTCCCCATTCACGTGATTCCTCTTGAACCTAACCAATTTGTTTTTGTACCAATACTAAAGAAATTTATCCCCCTCATAGGGTTCTTTCACTTCTGTCTGGAATCCAAACTAGTTCATGAATGAGTTTCACATGAGGAGGAAGAGAAACATGATCCCATCTAATTACATGTCGTCGATCAGAATGAAACATCTTTAATTGAGAAATATAGACGAATGTATAGAAAACCTAAATATTTATGATCACACTGATGGGTACAAAATAGGGATAATTACAACATATAGTATCAAATGGTCACATATAACGTGGTCATAACGTCTGTTGATTCATGATGTGTTAGGGACTAGGTTTTAGTGACACCTTCATGAAAACATTTTCATTGACATAAAAAGATAAATATCAGAGATAATAATTTATATTTGAATTAAGTTTTACTATAGATAACCTCTTTAGGAAAAATATTTCATTCTACATAGACTCATGTACAATAAATTTTACATTGAAATATGTGTATCCTATTTCTACCCAAAAAAGGTGAATGAAAAGGAAAACTATACAAAGACTCAAATTATGGCATATATATTTTTTCTTAGTATTTTTATTATATGAGTTTTTATCAAAAGGAATTAGATAAACCTGTGAAAAACAAATGTCCATGAAAAATTCACATAACATATATTCAAATGTCTTAAAAAGCATTGCTAATTTATATCTATATATAGATGATATGTTGTGATCATAGTCAACTGATTTCTAATAATGTGTTATAATGATATCAGTGAATGAGAAGTAAAATAGGGTCTCTATTATATACAATCAAAGATGGAACTCTGTGATACCTAACCACTATTTGGATATTAAATTTTTTCATGTACTCTATGATGTTGGATTCTCTAATAGTGATAATACATATTAAATTAGTATGTCAATACACTAATGCATATTTATAATCATCTTTATGTTACATTCATGGAAGACATGTGACATATCCATCACAATTTTCTCCCTATTCAATGTAGGAATAAGAATTTACTATTTCAAACTAACTAGTATTTAGTGTTCAGACTTTTCCTACATACATGTTAGAAAATTCATCATAAAGAATAAAATATTTCATTTTATACAAGCCAATTAGAAATGAGGTATCACCACTTAGTAAATAATCCAACCACATTGATTAATTACCCATTTTGAAAGGTGATACACTAAGTGATTTTTTTCTTGATGAGATTATTGAACTATACTTCGATTCTATAAGCATAAAAAGAGTTTTCATAATATTTTTTGTCATCAAAAGTATCCCCACAATTTTGGTTTTACCTAATAGTGATAGAGAAAGAATCTACTAGCTTATCTGTTTATAATATAATTATCAAATATATGATAAGAATTACAAGATAGATAACTGAATTCTCACACTAGAAGGAACAAATATATTCATATTTTCGGTCATACTAATCAACATCCATTCATCACATGATTCAATGACCACTTCCCTACATGGTATTTGAATCAACACATCTACTACCAAATTCCCATCACATGGTGTGTACTGAAAGTATAATTCAAACATCTTTATGTACTCTATCCATATTCATTACCTAATTTTCACATATAGATGGGAACAAATATATTTAAAGATCTTATGATCAGTGAAGACAGTGAACATTTTCCAACATCATTAATGTATCCTTAAACATAATTCATGTTCAATTGTTCTTAATTATATGTCATGCATATCATAATTATTATCTGTTGGCACAAAATTTTGGTTATGGTCATGAATGGGCATTTATGGCGAAACCCAATGCATATTTTGAATCATTGAAAAATCCTGAGACGCCCAAGGGAGTTTACCGCAAGATACGAGGTCTGTATGTAAGAATAAAACCACAAGAAAGATTTTCTTCACCCAATGTGAAGTGAAATGGATTCTTCGGTTTCAAACTTCCGAAAACATCCATGTTATATATTATAAAGAAAATCAGTTGGTGAGAAAGAAGAGGAACCGTGTCCAAGATCTCATTCACCCAATGCAACGTCAAATTCCACATGCATGTAGGCCACCATTCACACCACCACTAATGTTTTTTCTATAAAGAGATGTGTAACCCTTATTTCGGGGTACTTTTTTGGATGACAAATTATCTCTCCCTTGTGAGAAAGATGACACCTTCCATTATCGTGGGAAAGACATGTCTTCAAGGTACTGGAATACATGCGGTAGTAATCCTTGGATTCATCCTTAGCATTGGACCACTAAGGATTTATCCATTCCCACTTCCTTTTGTTATAAGTCAACCTCATGAAAAAGATCCTTCTTACACGCAGGATATGCCTTTGAGTAATAACTCTTTCACCCCTAAACCCTGTTTTTGTGTGTGTACTTCTATCTTGAGAACAGACCTTCATCTAGAATTCATCCACTCAATCATGTAAACACTTTTTAATAAGTTCTCTATGAGTCATCCTTACCCTATGTAACCATGTCAGAGCCCCTATTATGCCAAAAGGCACTATCTTGTTCCCATTTCTTCCATACGGGCCTCTAGGATTGTATAATGTTATTTCAATGTTCCCTGGGGAGTGATTCATGTGGAATTTCCCTTCCTGGTGCTTCATTGTATTGGAATTCTAATGGATATGTAATATTTTCATAGCCATGATAACATGGAACCTTAAATAGATCACTACACAACCCCATATCCAAACATAATTTTAGGTGCCTTCCCTTAACCATGGGTTAAAGTGTGATAGTTATGTATGTCCAAGGGGTGATGAGTGAATCCTCATTATCCAAGCTACATGATGTTAAATTTCCAATAACCCACATCCTCAACACATGACAGTAAAGTGTGATCACAACATCTGGGACATGTTCGTGAGGACCGTGAAGGGGATGGGCACTGTCACCCTCTAACTCCTCCTCTCCCAATGTTCTTTGTAGAAAAGAATTCCTTAGGTGGTCTCTAAATAACCCCAAACCCAAATTGATAGGGTTCTCCATGTACAATGGACATATCCTCCCCATACATCTGGACCCCTACTCAAGCATCCCACATGGAGTAAGTCCCAATTGGCCTCTCCCAGGGTAGCTTGCCACACACAATCACCACAATATTCCTCACATATGCACCATTTTGCAACAATCATCTGGTATGTTATTGCCTCTTGATTTTCACACCGATCCTGACTCCCATGATCTTAGATTAAATAGTGACCCTAAAATCCTCTTTGGGGCACCATATAATGTAATCCCAATACCCATCTCTACTGAACACCATGGACATTGATCCTTTCCCTCTTCATGTACGGTACGTAGAAAGCCTCCCCGAGGATCAAGCCCATCACCCATCTGTCCTGACAGTCTTCACATAAGTTCTTTATCATCCGTCATGACATGAAAATGTAAACCCCATTTATCTTTTATAATTCTAAACCATATGCTTTTGAACTATGTGGGATTTGATCCCTGTCTCTTAGAGAAGGTACATAGGAAGCCTCCCTAAGTTTCAACCCCAAACATTATTAAACCTTAGTTTTATCTTTTTTGGGACCCACATCATTTGTCTACACCTTAGTGGATTCAAACTAGTTCTCAGAAAACTAATTATGTGTAAGGCCCACACTCGATCTGTACTCCTCCAACCAAGAGTGTCCCTATTGCGATGGACTACGAACAAAGTGTAAGACCCAACAAGTATTTGGGTTTCATTCCTTTGTGTAAACCATGATTTTGTTCCCCATTTATGATCTGTGTATAATTTGATCCTTTTCCTTGTTGAGCATTGTACGTAGGTAGCCTCCCAAGATTAAAACCCATCACTCATGCCCCATCGTGGTCTGTCCCTCGAGACATTGTTTCTTGAGAGGACCATGACCCAACCTAGAGGCTCTGCATCCTTCAAGTCCCCATTCTTGTTTTCTATACTTACAGGACACCTCCTCATGTGTCCCATCACCCCACCGAACTACATTTATTTTGATTCACTTCCATTGGGATACATAGAAAACCTCCCTGAGGTTCAATACCATCGCCGCTATCTTCACATCATTTCCATTTTCATCGTAATTTCACTTGGGCCATCATATCCTCGCTAGGTCATTCCACCCACTTCCTCACTGCTCTAAGAAGCACATTGGTATCTAACCATGCATAGGACTCATAGATCTTACCCATTCAACCAATAGTTATCGTCTTGTGATGGGAAACCAACCTTCTGTAATCCCCAAATAACCCCTTCAAACTACGTGATTTTCGATCTGTTTCATCAACATATGGTACATTGGAAGCCTCCTTGAGGTTAAATCCTATCTAATGGTAATCCATGGTTTCCCCTTTGGGTGGACCAGTCATCTTCTCTGATACACCCTTTGAGGTGTCCATATCAACTTTCATAGTGTGAAATCTTCCAATTTATGGGACACACCACCCTAGTTCCACTCTTTTTGGGCATTCTGATCCATCTATCCGGAAAATCATTAAGATGATCCCTCCGAGGGATATATCCATATGATCCACACTCATCAGTGTTATGATCCGAACAATTATATTTATCTAGATGTTAAACATGTGACATAACATGTGTTAATCATGGAATGTTGAGAAAATCGTGGATACATGCCTTTGGAATAAGATACCACACATTTGGAATGGGATGTCTAGAGATTATGCACCCCTGAGAAGCCCTATAATATGGGGATGAAATATAGGTGTACCATTGTTTTACCATGAGGGAATGCTAGCAATTCCCAATATGATTACTCCCCTAACCAAAGGTTTCTTCCCTAACATTACCCCATGGAATGTCCTGACAAATGCAATGTATTTAACCAGAATCCACAATGATATGGCACTAGGAATATTTTCATGAAGAATGTATTAATATTTAAGGGGGAAATGGAATAGGAAATTAATTTCAAAGAGAAATACATATAAGGAGAGGCTAACATACCATCATACCATTTTGATCAAGGAGTAAATACCCTTAAAGACGTGAGGGTTGTATCATACCTTTGTAAAGTGGAAAGTGGAGAAACATATGTGTGTCTTCGAAAGACGGATTCACACAACATCGATCTGCATCAAAAACACAAATGGTCATCTACAAATGAAACTCTTATCCCCAATATAGAAATTTATAAGGTTGAAGACATCAATAGATATTCATGTCACCAAATTCAGCTATCTAGTGTCATGTCCCACTAAGAAAATAGTGGGATTGGAATGAAACCCACTAGGATTTGGGGTTGTTAATCGTAGGTAATATCAGTCTACGACATTGTCAGGGTGTATATTTTTTTCCATCCATAGAAGACTGAATGACACTGTGGCACTGGGCATCGATTTCCAACTACTTGAACTGATTTCTTTATCATCCTTCATTAAAGGATCAAAGATACAGCTATAGGAAACTGATCACCACTTACCCAAAGATGTAGGGGTAGGGGAAATGCCAACATGGATGTCCTTCACGGATTTATCTTGTTGATGAGAAAATCCATGACCATAGATTTTGGGAACCCGCACCCCATCTCACCCCCCGAATTTATTCAAGTGTGGGTGGCGATACTCTTGTCCATCGATACAAACATGAGGGGATTATCCCGACATGGGATATGGCTCATGAAGACCTAGAGGCCTCCATTCCCCATAAATTTTTCTTCCCCCAAGGGCCACACATAGAGCCACAACTCCCCCCTATGACCTTCAACATCTTCAGGAGCCTATCCTTGGAGTGTACATATGATTTTCTCTAATGTGTGGATGATATAAGGGATGCCTGATTACTCCGATCTATGAATTTTTCTACAGAGCCACCAAGGAGGCCTCCCACTCGGCTGAATCAGTGTCTCAAGCCAGTCCCATATACTAAAAATCAGGTTATTCATACTGAATTTATAGTTGTCCCTTGCTCAGCTAGCTCGATGTCAACGTCACGTGAATGATTAGGTAGACTCCATCTAGGGGATTTCATCTTCCATGGATTCTGTGGCCTAAGCCACCACTAGTGTATGCTATTGGACCCCCACTTATTTTCAAGGAGTAGTGGCACTTCCCTATCATAGAGAAAGAGAGCTTCTATTTCTGGTTCAATGTGAGGGACCAATCACCCCATAAGAAGGCTGAGTGAACTCCTCTGGTCCCCGATGCAAGAAGCATCCATCGCGGGCTTACCCGTGATGACGACATTATATATAGTGGTCCTCCTTATAGCATTATTATACATAGTGGAGGTGCTCCATAATATTTTATCCAGCATGGAGATCCTCCCCATGCCACCATCATCAGCATGAGTAGAGTCCTTCCCTATCTTGTTGAAACTCCGCATAATGGTCCTCCCTGTGACCTCGGTCTAAAGTATGAAAATTTACCTTTCCTTCTAGGTTATCAATACAAGGATCCTCATTTCCCTATCACATAATAGAATGGAGGTCCTCCATATATTGTCATCGACTCTAGAAGAGAACCTCCATGCTTCATCATTGATCATTACGAGGGTCTTTCCTGTATCTAGTTTGGTCGGTACAAATGCCCTCCTTGTACCACAGTTACCGGAGACAACCGACGTGAATGTCCACCCCATGCAATGAATGACCACCATGGAGGAAATCCTCATTTGATTACTAAATTTAGTGGAGGCCCTCCAAACTCCAACACTCTCAATCACATAGTTCTTCCACACATTCCATTTGACATTTTACAAGGTGTTCCTCGCACCCCATCTTGTCGAGGAGGAGGTGCTCCCCATGTTCCATTTGAAATCTTCTTGGGTTCCCCTCACACCCAGAATCATCAAAGATAAGGAACCCCATATAAAATATATAACCTTCACTGAAGAACTGTCTCAGGGTTGGAGGGTGAGTCTCCACTTCGAGAAGAAGATCCTTAAGAATCCCCCAACTGCAATCAAACCTGTCCACTTTTTTGATTATTAATTGGAGTGTGAATCAGTGATGGAAAATTAACCATTATCTACAAAGTTAGGACTTGGGGAAGGAACGATGAATATAAGACCATTCCTTATAAAAAGTTAGGTCCACCAGATCCATGAATCCCTATGAATATACATACAGGTGGAGGAATATTGGGCCCCTTTCTAGGGCATGGCCATGAAATCCTCTTTTTCATCAACATGATCATTCTCTACCACAAAAAGAGATAATAGAGTGTTTTTCTTGGGACCAGTAGAGAATGAGAAGTATTATGACCCAATTCCAATTACCATATCCCCGAAATAGGAAGAAGTTGTCATTATTCCATCTTACAGTGATGTGGTGGTGCAAATCAGTGGATTTTCCGAGAAGCATCCCAAGATGCTACAGTATGTCGGATCGTTCTCCGTACACTCCAATGGCCTGTCTAGAATCGCAACAGTCCATGAAATTGTCATTATTGGTCACCCACCACCCCAATTCAATTAGTGGGGAATCCCATGATTGGGTCTTGATTCTAAGTGGAGAAGTTTGAGGGACATTCTCACAGTGGACCAATTCCCCGAGATGTTTTGGCCAATTGCCACAAAAAGCTTCAACATTCCAGATTCCCGCACCTAGGAAGATGTTATGTGCTTCCTAAAAACCTTAATAATGATGAAATTACATCTCCTTTAATAGAGGTTATCTTAATCCAAGTGTTGGGAACACTATGAATACATTGGCCAACAATTCTACTTGGTTGAGTTGGTCATACATCCTGTCACTCTGCACCCAATATCTCCTGATTCTCAATAGAACCACAAAAAATGATGCATTTAGAGCATTACAGTGCTCCGAAAAATTATTAAGGACACTTCCCCATATATCCAGATCTGTGTCTGGGAAAATTATGATTCGCTACATTCTAGTCTTATCCTGCACAAACCTAGTTCACCGAGAAATATTGAGGACATTATTCTAAGAATCTTCATAGTTTTCATGGTCATTCATGAGATAAACCCAGAAGGGTGCAATGTAACGTGTCCTGAAGAATTTGAATAGTCTTCTAGGGAGTAGAACACCAGGAAGAACATACAGGTGTGTATACTCACCAATAAGTAACATTTCTTGACCATCCTACACCATATGAGTCACTATCTCTTGGTCAAGACCACATCGTGGGTAAGGAGAAAGATAGGATAGTGGATCCTTCCAAACTATATGAATCAGTGCATAAAATAGAGGTTGATCGTGAAAAGGATGCACTACACCAGTAGCTCACCAAATATAAAATAGTGGTTTTTGAGCTCCTCACCGACCACGCAACAGAACGACATTCATATTATTGTAATCGTTGATCGGGGCCCAAGGGGCAGGGCTAGGTACCACATCATCATGGTAAATTTCCTCCTGGTGATCTCGACAACCCTGACCATCAAGAAAGGCTAGAGGCTGGTGTTTATGGAAATATGATGTGATATGAATAACCAAACTCATATAAGCTGCGAGAAAACCTGACTTAGGACCCAGATCAGGTTCCACCGGATGCTCTGCAAGCTTCATCAGTCACTCCTCAATCTCTTATAGTGGCCCTAAAACATATTCCATTTTCTACTTAAGTAATCTTGTTAGTCGCTCCATGGTCCACTGGACCCACTTAGCACATTTAAGAACCATCCAATGTATTGGTGTTTAGGGACCATCATCAAGACATGAACTCTCATTTGGATGACCTGATGGTTAATCGTATTGCTCAAATCAAGGCACTTGAAACATAAAAGGTGGAAATATATCATGATGGAAATACATATCCGAAATTGGTAGATTATATTCCAGCACCCTTAGGTTTTGGATATCCTACCTTTTACAGATTCAATGGGATGGGAGATCCATTGTAGCACATGGACCAATTTAATTCAAGGTGTAGACCCATGTTGGGAACATCGGCCCAACAGTAAGCTTCTAAGATCCAATGTTTTATAAAAACATTGTAGGGGCCCGCTATTGTCAGGTATAGCAAGTTACCCATTGGATCTATAGATGGTTAGGAGGATATTCATAGGAATTTTCTCTATAATTTTAGTTCCTCCACCCAAAATACTAGTAATTATGATCTCTTCAAGTGAATGAAAAAGATAGGCGAGTGAGTTACATACTTTTTAGCAAGTTGGAAGGGCCTCACATATTCACTCGATATCCCGCTAGCACTAGATTAGATGCTAACAATGTTTATGGGGAATGTGAAGATCTAACACCTACCATCTCTCATCACATAGAACTTCTGAGGTGGGTTCTCAGATTTCTCTGAAAAAAGCTCCATTTTTATAGGAAGACATACAGAAAGTCATGTATGCATGTCTATTGCCTCCTATAGCTCCCACAAGAAAAGTATCCAAGGTTGTGTTTATCGATGTTGCATAGGTAGAGGCCTCTAGATATCTATATTTTTTATTAGTAGAACCTCCCCCATGGCCTTGTTGGGGGCCACTACCTCAGGCTCCACATCAGGATTAGTAGTGCCAGCCTCAGAATCAGTAAGTGCCCCCACAAAACACACCACCACCACTTAGGAGAGATAATCAGGTTCCACCTCATCATCCAGTTCTGTTATCCCCTCTTCAAGACCAGGCTCCCAGATCTCATTTCCCAAATTAGAGGATATGGACTGACTAATTTAATGAGGTTCAGTATCCAGGTTATTTTTTATGTTCCTTGGACTATGGAATCCTGTATTTTTTGGATTGCAAGAGTCCCAAATAAGAGGATATCACTGATCACCCCAATCACTGCCCCTATAATCATTTTCATGCGCACACCCTATATTATTGCTATGTGTTCAAATATTAGATCTAATTGTGCATCAATAACAACATAGTTAGATTTGGTATAGCCTGGGCATAGGTGGTATCTCTATTTATAAATCATGACAATGATATGGAGGGTGAATGATAGCAAGATTATAACCATGGGTTTAAAATATATGATGATTGGAAAGATTGAAAGGTAGTCTCCCATGCCCAAGGTATTATTTTTTCCTGTTTAAATAGGCTTGAGAGTTAGGATGTATCTTTTATACCTTCAATGACTAAATTTTCATCAACATATCATCCTTCGTCCTCTGATGGGATTAAGCACCGACGACGCAAGGGAATACAATGCACTCTTCCAGTGAAAAATTTGTCCCGTACTCTCGGCGATTTCATCCCCCTAGAGATCATGATTTATCCCAGAATCTACCCATTAATGGAGGATTCATCGTGTGAAAACTAAGAGTATGCTTCAGTCAATACCGTCAAACTGGTAAACCCTTACATGGTTACTAGTGATGAAGAGAACTAGGTGGAACCTCCCAACAACATCAGTCAACTGTAGCGTCAATGATGATGTGGGCATGTGAATTAGTAGAATAAATTTGCATGTTCTTCCAGTGATGTTTTTCATTCCACCAAGATGAGAAAGCAAGTCCAGTGTAGAGGTCATCATGTACATCCTTCTCATATAATTTAATTATATTTGACTCCAAAACTATTTGTACTACTTGATTAGGAAGATCAACCAAGATTGTAATATAAACATCCTTGTTACATTTATGGATGGATCTCATTCATCTACCCATCAACCGGTAGTCACTCTACATAGATGGATGAGAGAGTAGGAGTCCATTCATAGCACCAGCCAAAATCTGCTTGTTCGACCAACTGCTCCAGTCATGCCTGTTGCTATTGAATGACACCATATCAGTCGAAATGTACACCTTGTGTAGAAATATGATGTCTTAAAAAAATTTCTTGCATTCATGCCCAGATTTTGATCCTCAATTTTCTCCTCCTATCAAAAGAAATCCATGAACCCCTCCCAGAGGATTTATGAAGTCCCCTACAGTTTGAAATAGATGTCACAGAAGCATTAGACTTCCATGCCATAGATGTTGAACTGGAAGAGTTTCATGCCATCATCTCATTCCTAGGAGGAGATGAAGGTTATCCCAAATAGGGAAAAATTAACCCAAAGTACATCACTGATTAGTTCAATGGCATAGAAGTATTCCACAATCTCGTTGACATGGGTTCTGGGATCAATCACATCCTAAACCAAATGATCCAAAAATTGGGACAATCTGATGAAGATCTAAGTCCCTCTAACATGATGATTCAAGGTTATGATAGGAATGACCAAAGACTTGTTAGAATGATATGACTAAAGGACCAATTTTGTGGCCTAGTTTCCATCACTGAGTTCATGTTTGTCTCCCAAGGAATTTTTTACAGTTCATTAATGGGTATACTATCTCTCCACCTGCATGTGGTATTCCTTTACTCATATCACCAATGCCTTAAGTACTCCCTTAATGGGATAGTAGACGTACTCTAAGATGACGCATCTCCATTTTCCTCTTGTGAAGCCCACTTCGAAGATGCTGATTACAATAATATAATGTACAATCACCTTTAGGATAATGAGTTTGAGAATACTACCATTTTTTATAACCAATGGTAATTCCTGGATGATGACTACATTTTCCCAATTTACCAGTTGGAGGCCACAACCCCAGACATGGGGCAATGCTTTTTCATATCTGGTACAAAGGGAAAGATCATACCCTAGTGTAGAGGGTATAGGAAGATCACTTCAGACTTCTACATGAATCAGAATCATGTAATCATAGATCCCCTTACCCCTGTGAGGTATTGGGATGTTTTCCCCATATTAATGGAAAGATGACATACATGGTTGTTCTTCCAGGCTAGCATAAATTGTATCAAGATGAAAAACTACTATTTCTTTGATAGTATCAATAATGTCCCATTGGGTCGAAGACCGGATGGAATCAAATCGATAGCTTTCGTCACAATGGCTTCAGTAGTGCAAGAGTCTCCCAGTGGGGATTTCATTACCGCTCATTCCTACACTACTTTCCTGTCATGATTTTACAATTCATATGAGTTTCCTCCTATAAATGATCCTCTCATTGTGTATGATGAAGAGAATATTAAAGATTTTCCTCCCACATTTGAAGAGGTAATCTCCACTACAATCGATGATTTGGTATATGTGAACCTCAACACCGATATAGATTCAAAGATAATGATGATCAACTCTGCCATGGTAACATAAGAGAAATACCAATATGTGAATTTCATGAAACATCATCAAGATGTATTTTGATGGATCTATGGAAAGATTCCAGGACTAGATCCTCACTTCGCAGTCCACCACCTTAGACGCCCAATAAACCAGCGCGAGTTTAAACAACCTCCAAATAAGATGTACCAATCTCATGGTGACAAAGTTAAGGATGAGGTTTTTAATCTCAAAAAATCCATCTTCATTAAGGATGTATAGTAACCCAGATGGTTATCCAAAATTGTTCCTATCAAAAAGAAGAAAATACATATCGGAGTCTGCATCGACTACTAAAATCACAACGATCATAGTCTAAAGGATTATTTTCCCCTTCATGTCAAAGAACTATTCATTGATGCAACTGTTAGATTCTAGTCTCTCTCCACCATAAATTGGAACTCCAGATATAATAAAATCTAAATGGACCAAAGGGGTAAATAATCCACCACTTTCAAAGCACCACAAGCTACCTTTTGTTACCAAGTGATTCTGTTTGGTCTAAATAATATAGGTACCACCTATTAGCATGCCATGCACTAAAAATCAATCTGATTCTTGGAAAATTGGTGGAATTCTACAAGGATAATTTGGTGGTCAAATCTTGCCTACGGAAGGACCATCTCAGAGATCTTTTTAATGTGATCAACTTCTACCATTCCCAAAATCTGAAGAAGAACGCATTGAAATTTTCTGTCAGGGTTACCTCTATAAAGTTTCTCAGATTTGTAGTTGGATGCAAAGGTATCGAGATCGATGCAGAGAAGATCCAGGCCATCAGTCAGATGCCTCCTCCTAGAAACATTCATGAGCTTTGAGGCTTTAAATACCACTAATCCTACATACGCTGATTCATTCTAAATGTTATTGGAATGTGTAATCCCCTTTCCAATATCATGAAAAAAAGTGTTGACTACCGGTGGGATGAAGAGTGTCAGACCTCTTCTGAAGAGATCAAGTAGTACCTTCTACCAGATCCATTTCAGATGCCAAATTTCATTGGAAAACCACTAGTACTTTATGTGACCACCATAGAATGGTACCTCAGTTCCCTTCTCACATAGAAGAACAATAAATCAATAATGAATAATTTATAATATCTTATCTGGATGCTCTTAAATTTAGAGACAAGATATTCCTCTATAGAGAAGATCTTCCTTGTTCTTGTATTTACAGTGATGAAATTGAGACATTACTTGTATCCCCATGAGATAAAATTGGTCTCCCACATGGATCCACTAATTCACATCATGAACCGTCCCATGTTGATATGCTTTCTAGCTCGGTGGGTAGTGATCATTCAACAGTTTGATATCAGGTTCATTTCCTAGATGGCTATAAAGGGGTAGGAATATGATGACATTATTACCACACATACATCCCGTACAGATCGGTTTCTGGAACATGATTTCATAGATTTGGGAATCCTTTATGTGGAATAATCTATGCCGCAATGGCAGATGCACTTCGACAGTGCTTCGTGCAGTCTGACCGGAATAAGGATCAATGATCCCATTCATAATAGGGTAGGTCTATGAATCATTTTAACTACTCTAGAACATGATTTCTGTCCCAATTTTTTCAAGTTGTCATAAGGGTGAACCAAATAAAATGTAGAGTATCAGGCTCTCATCACAAGCCTCGAGATATCCCTCATGATTTATGTTCCTCATATGCATATGAAGGGGGATTCCCCAATAGTCATAAAACAGATCAATGGTGAACATGTTGTTAGGAATCCTGAGCTTTCACCATTGTTAGAGAACACTCACCAGTTGATGGCCTAGTTCCCTTCCCCACCAGAGATCACTCATATTCTGGGGTCAAAGAAAGATCAATATGATTCCTTGTCCACCCTTGTCGACTGTCTTTAAGAGCTTGGCCAGGTCAATTTGATCATTCGTTTGGAACATCAGAGACTCATTTCCCCCATAACTCCAGATAATGATGAAAGCCAATAGGTAAATCATCTAACCACCGGTGCACCCACATCAAGACCTCCCAGTCCTCCTTCTTCGATTGAAGAGACCCCTGATTCTAAAAATCCATTCATTGAGTACCTCCAACACAGTGATCTCTCAATAGGAAGATCCAAATGTGAATGAATCTATTGATTCATAGTGAAGTTCATCCTCCAGATCCATCCCAACCTTGACAATTTACTCTACAAATGTGGGTTAAAAATTTGCTACATTCAGGGAGATGAGATTACCTAGGTTATGCTGGATGTTCATGATTATTCCGATAGGGGTTATCAAGTAGGGTCAAAGAATTCCCACCAAATCTAATTTTTATTTATTCTTTTGTCCCACCATGATCCATGACTTCATAAATTTTTTCAAAATGTTTCATTTGTGTAGATACAGGCTAATTTTGTGCATCAACTGCGAGATCCCCTTTAGACCACCAAGTACAATTGACCCTATCCATATGGGGACGCGATGTTCTGGGGCCATATTCAGTAGTGGCAGATAATTAGTGTAGGTTCATCCTGACTGCAATGGTTTTATTTTCTAAGTGGGCAGAGGCAATTCCACTTAAGGTAGTCTAGGCCAGATCAATCCTTGACTTCATGAACTCTAATACCATCATTTGATTCAAAGTCCCTCACGTTGTCCTCACTGATAATGGAACCAAATTCAATTTAGCCAAATCAAAAAAAATATTAAAACAAGTACAATATCCATTATAATTATACCGCTCTCTATCAAGTGAAAGAAAATGGTAATATCGAGGTGTTCAACAAAACCCCCTCGAACATTCTGCAGAAGTTGGTTGGTCAGAAGAAGAAAAGTTTTCTGAACAAGGTCCTCCATTATCTCTAGGATTACCAAAAAACAACTCATAATTCTACCAAGGTGTGTCCATATTCACTAATTTATGGAAATGAGGCAGTCGTCCTCATTGATATTCAGTTACCCTCACTATGCACAACCATATAGGATCAAAAACATTATGACAAAGTACCAGATATCTGTTTGGATGAACTTGATTCTCATGATGAGAATAAGCTCCGAACCTTCCATATTCTGGAGAGGCCTCAGAATAAGATAGATACAGCTTTCAATAAGAATTTTTGTGTCCATTATTTCCTTCAAGGTTACATGGTATTGGCCCTAATAATGCCAATGATACCTAGCTGGATGCCTCCAATGTTGGACCTTAAGTGGGAGGGACCTTACAATATTCACAAGGTTTACCCCAACGGTGTATACTCCCATGTCACAGTGGATGGTGAGAGTATTACTCCTCCCACAAATGCCAAATTATAAATTAAATATTTTTATTAAGAATCACCACTTCCATATTTACCACATGATGTTAAGATAGATGTTTCATCTGGTAAGATGGATGTAAAACCACCCAGAACTCATCTTGAATGACAATAAACATCAAAATTGTCTGATTTCTATGACCTTAATCTAAGACCCAACACATCCTTCATGTATAATTTAATTTCAATGGTCCTTGAGGAGTGATTCATGTGGCGTTCCCCTACCTTGTGATTCATCTCCTAGGAATGGTAATTGATATTTCTTCTTCGCATTTCCATAGTAACATAGAAACATGAAAAGATCACTCCACAACCCTTTCTTTATATGGAATTTATGCTTCCTTCCCATCACTAAGGGATATAGTGGATTAGTTATGTAAGTCCTAGAGGTCAATAGTGACTCCTCATCGTTCGGCCTACATGAAGTTAAAATTACACGCTCCTTTATACTCAATGAATGAAGTTAAACTATGTCCACTACATGAGGGATAGGTTCGAGAGGATCAAGAAGGGGATGTGCCCCGATTCCCTCTCACTCTTCTCCCACTTTTCTTTTTCTCCATGCACTCCTCAAGCAATATCTGCATAAGCGATGTCCCAACCAAACATGGGTCCTTAATTTATGGTAACCATATACTCCTCCTATATTTGGAACCCTTCTCTGGCTTCCGTTATGGAGTAAGTCTTGATCTGCCTCTCCCTGGGCCGCTATCCATTCGTTTGCCCTGCTCCACTCCTCACAGGCGCACCTTTGCACCCTAATTGTTAGGTATTTTTTGCCTATTATTTCTTACACCGAGCATCACTCATGTGGGAATATAGTAAAAAATGACCATGAAATATTCTTTGTTCCACCTTAGCATGTAACACTCATCCCCCTCTCTACCGAACTATGTGGACTTTGATCCTTTCCCTTTTAACAAAAGGAATGAAGGAAGCCTCCCCAAGGTTAAAGTAAATCACCCATATCTCCCTACAATCTTCATGTAGGTTCATTCACATATCACATGACATTAAAATGTATTCCTATTTTGTCCCTCATGATGCTAAATTGTATGAATTCAATATATGTGGGTTTTGATCACTGCCTCCTAGGCAGGGTACATAGGAAGCCTCCTTGAGGTTCAACCTGAAACACTTGTAATCCTTGGTATCCCATTTTTTGGGACCCAAATAATTAGTCCACCCCTTAGTGGTTTCATATTAGTTCCTAGGTAGCTAACATTGTATAAACCCCACACTCGATCCATACTTCTCCAACCAAGAGTGTCCCTCTTGCGATGGGCTACTAACTACATGTAAGACCCACCATGTCATTGGGTTTTTTTCCATTGTGTACACCTCAACTCTATGACCATTTCCAAAACAACATTGACTATGATCCTTTCCTTTTTTTGATCAAGATACATTGGAAGCCTTCTGAGGTTCAAGACCATCAGTCATGGCCCATCCTAGTCTCTCCCTCAAGCATTTGTGTCTCGAGAGGACCATTCCCCAACCTAAAGGCTCTACATCCTTCAGGTCCCCATTCATTCACTCCATTATCACGAGATACATATTTTGGTGTCCCATCTCCCCCACCGAACTACGTTGAATTTGATTCCCTTCCACAAGGATATATAGGAAACATCCCTCAAGTTCAATCCGAACACCATCGGCGTCACGTCGGTTCCATATTCATTCTGATTTTCCTAGGATTTAATATCTTGGTGAGGTCATTCCACCTACTTCCTCACTTCTCCTAGTAGCACCTGGGCAGCTAACCATGCATAGGACCTGCACATAACATCCATCCAACTAAGAGTGATCCTCTTGTAATGGGCATCTAACCATGTTTAATCCCTAAATCACTGCTTTGAACTATGTGGTTTTTGATCCATGTATTCTACATAGGGTACATAGGAAGCCTCTTTGAGGATCAATCCCAGCCAATGGTAAACCTTGGTGTCCCCTTTGTGTGGACCCATCCTCTTCTATTATTCATATTTTTAGGTGTCCAGATCAACATTCTTAGTGTTAGATCTTCCACTTTGGGGGACACACAACCCTGGGTCAACTCTTTTTGGGCATTATGATCCATCAACCTGGTAAAAATTCTAGGTTCTCCCTCTTACAGATATACCTATATGATCCAATATTATCAGTATTTTGACCAGTCTAATCTATCTAGGCTAGATGTTAATATCGCTTCATACCTCGTGATTAACATGAAAAGCTGAGTAAAACCTTAGAGACATGCCTCTTACATAAGATACCCCCATTCGACAGGGGTTGCTTTTGGATTCTGTGACCTTGATAATAACTATAATAAGGGGAAGAAGTCTTGGTGCACTAGTGTTTTAGTATCCATACATTTTAGCGATGCCCAACGTGACTACTCCACTGATTGAAGGTTGCTTCCCTATCTTGACAACATGGAATATCCTAACAGAAGAAGTGTAATTAACATATATCCATAGAGATATGGAAGGAGGAAGATTTTAACGAACAATGTCTTAATCATTAAGGGAGACCTGATGTCGGAAAAAATTAGAGGATAAATTCCTAGAAAGAGAGACCAATAACCCATCATCCCATTTTGGTCAATGGGAAATCATCCCTAAAGAAGTGGTGGATGCCACCCATCATTGGAAACTGGAATTATGGGACAACAGAGGTGTATCCTCGAAAGATAGATGCTCACAATTGAGGAACGAGTCATAACTATTATCATTGACTCATAGCATACCCAAACCGTATGCCAAAAAAATGGTCTCCTTGCATGCGAACACAACCATGATTAGATCCAGGAAAAAAAAAATTCACGACATAGTTGTTACCAGGTTGTGGAAATATTTGGATGGTTGTCAAGGTGAGATGAGTTTTATGTTCAAAAATGAATTTCAAAAAACTATATGTCTGTATGAATGGAACTCATTCCCATTATAGAGGAGTAATGGGGTAAGAAAGCCTTTATAAATACTCATAAAAGTAGCACTGAAATCTATATAATCCCAATAAACTATGTACCTCAAAAAATTAATTCACATTCATCCAAGTGATGAATGATTCTGTAATCCCAGGGTCGACAAGTATTACTTCATTAGAAATTAATTTCATGAGGAAATGTTATTCTTGGATCCATAAGAAACACATAAAAAACAAAGAATAATAATAATTTTCCCGTAATTTACCCCACAAAATTCTTATATGCTACTCATGGCCATTTTAATTTTTAGAATATACCTGAGTTTCATCAAATAAAATCTTCATAATATTTGAGGTATTGGTGGATGGAAAATTTCTTCAATTTCAGGATAAATTCATTCATATTCATCATAACCAATGTCATGATGATGTATTCATAATGGCCATAAAAAATATGAAATTTTGTTTTTAGAATATCCTCTCATCTGAGTCAAATATAATTATATCCAACACATAGATGAATCATACAAACCCCTTAGATCCATTTAACTAAAATAAAATAATCATCTTTGACAAGTGAATTATGAAATTTTATATTGGAATGATTTAATTTTAGATAATCATCACATAAGGGAAGATTGAAAACATACTTTTTTAATAATAGTACTAGTGTATCCATATGAGTTGTCATAGGTTTGATAATTATTTTACTTTACAAATATTGAAATTGATCCTTTAATTACCATAGCTCATTAAGAGATATTCTATATGGTGGTAGTGAAAATGGCCATGTTCCTAGGATTTGGTTGATCATATATTCGATTTCAATTTTTGTGGTATTCCAAATAAATAATTTGAAACGAAATAGGGGTATTTATCCACAATTTCAGGAATATTATCATTCCCAATTTTATCATATATGATCATAGTCATTAAAACTAACCAGTGATATATGGTCCTATAAAAATTCAGTAATAGTCATTCTCTTACTTCATTTTAATCGTCATAACCCTGAAAGGAGATGGTATCCATCCGGGTATGTAAATGTTACCTACATAGTGTAAAAATTTATATGGTCTTTAAATCCCATTAGCCAGTCCATAAGAAAGATTTAATCAAAAAAATAAATCTCCGAGACTATAAATTCTATAGGAAACTATATCGAATTAGTGTTAACAGAACATGATGGGAATTTAAATACTCTTCACTATCTTTGTCCAAGTTGTATCCTGATGCTCATGATTTGGGGAATCATTTCCATGTGTAATCATAATTTTTTAAACATATAAGATGAAATTAAAGAATTTGATACACCTATATCAAAAACTGACATGCATAAGAGTTTATTTTAGATGAAAATACCCTCACACTATATGGGGAGATAAATATTATATCTCATTGTCTTATTTTAATCCATATAATTATCACTCTGAACCCTTGTTATGGATCTTTATTCCATTATATGTTCTCAACTAAACAACTAGACTATTCCTAGAAACATCCTGGTTAACATGTGTTTCTGGACATGAAATTTTCTAATGGATCTATTCAAAATTATCATATCAAAGATAAAGCAAGTTCGATCTAGTTCCACTTTTTTATCATTAAAATTTAAGAAAAAAACATCTTTAGACTCCCTTTATTTTTTCAATGATGGAAATCCATAGGTGGTGTAGTTCATTAATTTTTCCCATTCCCAATTGAACAAAATTTGAAACAATTGTATTTTCATTCCGATCATTAATGAATTTGAACTAATTATAATGATGATTTTGAGGTGGGACACCACCATGAGAATATATGTTTATCTTTTTCATATTTTGAGAACAATAGTTCCCACCATTTCCAGTGGAAATAAACTTCACACATCCAATAGGATTTATAGTAATATCTATTTCTTCCACTACATCAATATTTACCATATTCATGTAATATTTAATATAGAAGACCATTATATTTGATTTAATATATTGTTGAAATCCTATGTCCTAAAATGAACCATCTTGGATATACTTGATGCTACTTCTAGAGTGAAAATGATCATTTTCATTAACATAGATGAATTCTCAATCATATTGGGGTTTCATTACTTCATGCTGTTAAATTATACCATTCCCATTATTTTGAAAGTGTGCGGATAGAATTGTTTGTTAAAAAGTTCCTTATTATGCTCCCTCATAATCCATTTCTATGATTATATTTGATAAATAAATACTACCAATGGAAGTCATTATATTTAATCAATTAGGTCACCATATTAATCATTACCTATATCAATGTGCCAAGAATATCAAATATTTTGTTCATTTTGTTGAGCCACCCTTCCACTTCATCAGGTTTAGAATCCCCTCAAAACCATGGTGGATTCTATTATCAAACTGTTTTGAATGCTCAAATGTCCTCAGTTCATCATTTTGATTTAACATATCAATGGATTTAATTATTTTTATAGTACTCTGTTTATTTTTTTAGTTAAACAATGGCCCAAATGAAACAAAATTTTAAGAAGCATCTTCCTACTATTACCTATGGAATCTTATTGATGATATTTTCTATAAGTATAATAATAACAAATTTAATCCATTTCTCTCTAATATCTAAAGGCTTGGTTAGTTTCTAAAATGTTATAAAAAATTACCTCTCTATTGAGAAACAACTAGTGAAACCATAATATCAGAAATAAATGCGTTCAAACTTTTTAAAAAATTATATGAATAAATAAAAAATGAAATCCTAAAGGGATTTTTCTATAAAAATGAATTATATGAAACACTAATATACCAAACACATAATGATGAGATGAAAACTTTTCTAGATGTTTTGTTGAACTCATTTTACGAATAAATCCTAGTAACATTAAGTTATTCATTAAAATGTTATTTATTTATTTTAAATCTATATATTTCATTTATTAGTAAGATTATATTCATTCCTCTAACATCACCGAAGAACTAAACCGAACTAATAATATTTTTAACTCTCCACAAGTCACCAATTGTTTTATGATGTGGAATAATCCCACTAGCATGATATAAAATCAGAATGAAACAAATGTTTAGCAATAACTGTGATAGTATTAAGACATTTATGGGGGAAATTACCCTAAGAAACTACACATCCTATCAAGAATGTTATGACATCCAAGACAAATAATAGTGCATGAATAAAAAATCTCATAATTCAATGGAATATATATTTATAAAAAAATCAGAAAAATAACTTGTTATAAATAATGTTGAAAATATATGATAATAAATATAAAGACATTTCAACCAATGTGGAAGTATCCCAAACCAATATGTAGTAACTCCCCATTACAAACTTTAGAAACAAAACCATGATGTCACGTACAATAACTAACGATGTCTGAAATATGTCCCTTACCTTTATCTCATTATTTGTAATCTAAAATCAAAAGATGTTCCAAAGAAGTAGGTGAGTATTCCACTCAACTATATTTTCCCGATGACATCCCAACACATTCAACATGGAATAAATGGATATCCCATTTTATAAAATTTATGGAGAAATAGATAAATATTTTATATCATTGACACAAAATTTTCCATACAAAACTATATATATAACTTTTGAAACTTTTATTATGTTTTGAGTAATAATTTGAATTCCAACAAACACACACACGCAGACATAGAATTTGAAGGAAATCCCTATACTCAAGTGTTTTGAATCATCATATCAAATAATACATCACTTGGTGAACCCTTTGTATTATGGTACTCCCACCAACAATCTATCCATATAATCATTTAATGGTGGTACATCTTTTAATTATTCACTCCAAAAGAACTTGAACCCATGCCATCACACTTATGAAAATTTCACAAGGAACATATATTTAAATTGAATTCAAAATTTAAAAAATTCACCAATTTTAAATCTAAAAAAACAATTTTACAATTCAATTTCAGAAGAAATTTACTAGAAGGAATAAGCATGATTTATCAATTATCAAACCAATTATTTTAAGAACTATAGTGTGATTGAGAAGCCACCAAAAATGAATATTTTGTCAAAAAATATCATTTGACAAGGTTTTTAATATCTTATTCCTTCCATTTCACAATTAATAACCAAGATCATCTCATTACCAACAATACAAATCCATAGATGATATATTACTCAACAATATAGGGTTTCAGGAGAAACAACCCAAGGGGATCTAACATAAGTAAGAAGGAGGAGATCCTATCCTTTTATTTTATGACTTAATGTTAAATGTACCATATTATTACCACTTTTAAATATTTCCATTTTCCATTACCATTTTACTATTTATTTGGATGAATTTTTAGGATTTTGAGGATGGAGAGACATTTAGTGGAAATTGAAAAAATTTAAAAAAATGTATGTTGGTTATAATTAATGAATTATGGGTATAAATGTATCAAAATATATTCTGGGTTCTCTCTTTATTTGGGGGAAATAGGATTTCGTTTGTGTTTTGTGTAGAATCTATAAAATTCTCTATATGATGGACATGTTTTCATCATGTAGTGGATACAGATCACATAATGGTTACTAGGAATATATCGAAAAATAGTAAATGGTGTTAAAAATTTACAAACCAAAAAATTGATTCATGTGGTAAAATAGGAAAAAATATTGATTTAGTTAGAGATTACCAATTTTTATCATAACTTACTTCTAAGGATTTCACATTGTTAAAGAGGGATTGATGATGTATAATTATCACAATCATTAGATTTGAGGAACATCATGATTGATTCTATCTTCATTTTCACGTATACATTTTCCTATCAGAACCAGATTTTATACCATGAAATATTGGGGATCACTGTTTCTTTTAGATTGATTCGTTCAGTGACTAATATCTATTATTGTTTTATTTAGTATCCTCATGTGATTAGTCCATTAAAATATTAATTTTTTCGACTATAGTGGAACAATTTCCCTATGTTTACGGATTCATTGAGTTGTTTTGATAATCTTCATGATTATATCTAGATCCATTGTATGATATTTAATTAGAGGTTAAACTTATTATTTGTTATGTTGTGGTGTGCAATTTTCTCTAAAATATGTTCTGACCAATAATCTCTGACAAGCATTTCTCTGGCTGAATTGATTCTGAAAGGTGATGATTTATTTTAGGGTCCTAGTTTCAATTTTTTATTATTATATATTGGTGAATCATATTGTGGGAGTGTGTGACCTGAGTATGAGGTAGGTGGTTCAATATCTAGCCTCTCTATATTCCATTAGTTTTATAAATTTTTTTTAATTAATTGTAATAAAGTAACTGTGAGTGTTGAAACATCTTTTTAGAGAAGTTATCTTTATAATATTTCTTCGTAAAAGATATTATATTTTCAAAAAAATTGAAAACGAATTTACGAATATTATTATAAAGCATGGTTCTGATGAATTGGATTAGAAAATGTATAAAATGATAAGACATGGGTACTTAGGTAGAAGTTTTATATTAGGTTTATCATCAATCTATTACTGGGGGGGTTCACCCAGGTGTCGTTCCTCTACTATATCGGACCATTTCTCTAGGGACTCAATTGAATTTTTTGGGGATGGGGGGAGAGAGAGTTGAAATATTGGGTGTTCCACTATTCCACATGCATGTGTTCTATGTTCTTCAGTGCCAATTATTCATTAATTTGTTACGGGTATCCTTCTGGCCTATCCAATAGTGATATGTTCATTAATATTTCATATTAATTA
Organism: Viscum album; assembly: GCA_963277665.1. Classification (NCBI taxonomy): domain Eukaryota; kingdom Viridiplantae; phylum Streptophyta; class Magnoliopsida; order Santalales; family Viscaceae; genus Viscum; species Viscum album. The sequence continues at coordinate 935,186,253 of OY728141.1, forward strand.
GTTGTTATTTTATTTGAATTTATTTTAATACATTGATGTATATGAAGTTATTCGAAACAATTTTACAATCCTTATATGGAACTTTGAAATTATAGAAAATGTCTTACCATGAATTTCACATAAATACTATTTGACTATTTATAATACCTTATTTTCTTTAATGTTGATAATTTTCATGTTTTCATAAATATACATGACACGGAACACCTAGGTGGGACCCAACAATGAAATTTTTTCTCACACTGTATGCAACGCATCGACAATGTGCAGACCTTGTAATGTATTTTTTTGCAGTGAGAGGCAGGGTTCTGCATTGAGGCGTTGAAGATTCTTCTTACTATTTCTAAATATTTGGTGGTGATATAGTGGGAGTTATCCATAGATATCACTTGGAGGAGATTTTTTTTTCATTTATCATTTTCTATTGTAATTATATATTAGAGAATGTATAGATACTTTTGAGTTGTATTACCTATATTGTTTTCTTTTTAGTATGAAATATATTTCTTGTTTACTATTCTTGAGTTTAAATATAGTGTGCATATATATATATATGTATGTCATGTTGACTAATTTAGGATGGGTGAAATCAATACTTATGGGGGTTTTTGATTCCATGGTTGTAATTTCCAACCCAGGGGATTGTGAAAGTCCATTAGGTATGTGAAGTATTGGATTAGGTACTGATTTGAGAGTGTATTTGTGAAGGTATCATCACAATTTGGTATTTGAGGTGTTGGTTTTTTCTCGATGTTCATTGCCTTTGGATGTTTACTGATTACCTATAATATTGTATTGACAATAAGGGTAGGTAGGGTGAGTACATGTCTAGCTCTTTTCATGAAAAGACTGAGGATACCCTTGGATATTGGGATCTATGTCTCCAATTTTGAATTTCGGATCTTAATCATTGTTTTTTGTTATGGTTTTCTGGTTTAAACTGAGATATGTCACTGTATCATCATCCCTTATATTCCAGTGTGTAGTGTTATTCCATTATTATGTATTAAATGGGTTACTCATGAGTGTGCATGTAACAGCCCAAGATTTTATAAAAAAATATATTCTTTTTAATTTTATTAATGTCTTGTGTTGTACGCTACACCAAAAGGAGCTTGCACAACACGCATCCTTGTCTTGCCTTGCATTACACGCAATCGCGACCTTCCTCGATAGCGTGTGTAATACGCAATACCGAGTTTCACTAAACAACGATGTGCTATTAAAATATTATTAAAACTAGCCGTTATGAATAGTAATAACCACTTTTTAAAATTCTGTAAATCTTATTTTTCAAAATGAACTTCATTCATGGATTCGGAGTATCGAATTTAGCCTAAGGTGAAATTTTGGTACTTTTCGGATAACTTTCATATTCTGATGAATAGTGAAAATTACTAAATTATAATTAAAAACAACTTTTTTAATCGAAATAATTAATAGTGATAAATCATTAATTTGGGTGGTTTTAAAGTATATTTAGAATATATTTTTACAATTTAATACAATGTTGGTCATTGGATGTAATTTCACATTTAAACTAGACATAAACAAGTGTCAATCTTTTGATAGATATTGTTTCTTAAAAACACGCTATTTGTTTTAACAGCGGGATTTAATTATAAAATTAATTAATGCAACTTTCATGTTATGAATTTGGTAAAATAGACTTCATTTTTGAATTCGGAATATGAAATATAGCTTGGGATGAAATTTTGGCATTGTTCTGAAAAACATCAATTTTTGATGAATAGTGAAACTACTAAGTGGTAGGTTAAAAACTGAATTTTTGCATAAAACATAATTTTACCGCTTCTGTGAATGGAATTTCAAAAATCCGAGAGACACGGTTAATATCAAGGACTAAAATGTGGTTCAATGAGATGAAAATAATTTTTTGGTGAATAGTAACTTTTTACTTTTTTTACCACGGTTAATAGTAAATAGGGTAACTAAGGGTAAATATGATATTAATATTACCCTAACACATGTCCTAATTCTATTGGACAAATGTAATTCGACCAAAAACAAACTTAGGAATAAAATATGACCATTTAGGCCCACTTGGATTAGATTAGGACATTTATTATTAATTTATTTAAAGAAGGGTTAAAATAGTTAAAATCAAAGTTTAATAAGTAAATCATTTTTAATATGGGGTTATACATAAGATAAATTCGATTGTAAATATTCAATAGAAAGCTAAAAAGATTTCCTACATGATGGTATTTTATTTGTAATTTTTATACATAAAATAATTTAATTTATTTATGACACAACGATGATGCAGTAATTTTCTTATTAATGAAATATTGACATAATTGATGTTATAAACACAAAAATAAATGTAATTTGAGATTTTTTATGAATTCCACTAATTTTATAGGTTAATATGATATATTAATGTTGATTTAATCAACTTGGTTCGAACATTTAATTCTGTTATGACTTTCACAAAAATCATATATCAAATAGTGTCAAAATTGACACAAAATAGTTTTTAAATCAAATATTATATTAATAATTGTTATTGTATTCCTAAAAATCTAAGGTTCGGCCAAATGACTTAGATAAGGATATATATATTAATAATAAACAATTTGGGGTTCGTTTGGCATGTTATAGTAAGTTTATTAACCATATAGTGAAAGCAAACAAAAAGTCATGGTAAAAGTTAAATTATTTAACTTAGAGGTAAATCTAATTGATAAGGTTAAAATAATATCCTAAACTTCTCTAAATTCTATTGGTTGATAGGATTTCGACCCATCCCCACTTTAGCTTCGAAATAAGACCCTTTGGAACCATTATAAACCGATTTTGACTTTAATATAAAATAATATTTTGAGGTATTCCTAAGGTGCCCCTCTCCTCCCTTATAAAAGGACACCTCCTCCCCCTTCTTCCTCACACCAATTTGAGCACTCAAGCTCGGACAACCCCTGCCAAAATCTCTTCTCCACTTCCCTAGCAACATCCTAGAGGTTCTGGTCTTCCTCAAAGACCAATTCTAGTGCCCTAAGAGGAGGTCTCAAAGAGGCACTTCAAAGAAGAGGTAATTACCGTTACCAATTCTTTCATATTTATTTCTTCTTCCACTTCTTCTTCTTAGGTTGTTTCATTATGAAGTAATAACATCAGTATCACTCATATACTGATATGTTATTATAAGTATGAAACAACCCTATTTCACCATCTATCCATCCTACGGAAAAAGAAATCACCGCGCGTGCGTATGTACGGAATACCGTCTCCACGTCGTGGTGTAATCTATTTTCCACCACCACCTTACATGGATGGGTATAATGGTGTAAAGAATAACTATACATAGTTATTACAACATCATATTGATTCTGATATATTGTATAATCCACTCCAATTCAATTCAATATTTATAGAAATGATATCATCGCTCGTGCGTACGTACGGAATACCGTCTCCACGACGCGATGAGATTCATTCTCCATGTTAACCATTTAAGAATGATTATAATGTATATATAAGAAATAATAATGAAATATATGACATTATAAAGCTACTGGATTTATGTATATATATACATATGTATGTCATCTACTTACTTCCATTTCAAGACAATAAGGAAAGAAAAACAGCGTTCATGCGTACGTACGGACTACCGTCTCCATGAACGGTGTTTTTCATTTTATTTATCTATCTATTATATATATATATATACTGAATATATATGATATATAAATCATATTTTATATTCTGGAAGTAAGTAAATCATGATATAAGTAATAATGATGTCAAGAACAACAAGTCAAAACACCTACGATAAATGAAACGATTTTACCCAAAACGCTTCTTTAACATGGAATTTACAACAGAACGGGTAATATAATGTCATAAGTGAACCATATATGATATCATAACAATGAATATGATTCTGTAATAAGTCAATGACATTATTTAAATCATTATACAGGAGGTTCGGACACATACGAAGCAAATTGGACCTAAGGTAAGGGAAATATCACAATCTCACTTTTATCCGAGATTGTTTTTACTTTGGTAATTACTGGGGTGTATTTTATCATCCACATCCATGTTCCTTCAATATGTAATATTATTTCCATCCACCTACAATTGTTTAAATCCAATTTTACCCTTCTATGAGTTTTTAGTAAAGGATATGAAAGGAATCTTTTTTCGTTTTTCGTACGAGGTACTTTTTGAGTTTTCCGACAAAAGTACAAAGAATGTTTTTTAACTTATACGGCACAAACAGATTTATACTGTTTTATAAAGCCTTCTTTTCATGAAGATTCCTCTAAAAGATTTCATGACTATTTTCAATAAAATCTCTTTCTTTTAAAATTTCATGATGCTTTGTGAAAAGAAATTGATTTTGAAGAAGAAAGGATATTTTCCTCAAGAATTCAATTCAAGTGTTTTATCAAAATTATTTTCCATATAAGATAATAAAGGGTTCTGTTTCTATCCATATTTTTACATTGATTTGACTATGTTGTGATGGAATTATGTTTATGAATTCCTTTATCTTATATGAATGGTTTTATGATGTCATCCCATTTTTATTACATGGGTTATGCAATGATGTATGATTTATGATTTTGTGGCACACATAAGAAAGGATTCATTAAGAGATGGGTGGGACCTATATCTCCCTCCAATGCATTGGGTAAAGATTTTATATCTCATGAGATAGACATGGCTGGAATGGTAGGTTATACCGGTTCAGTGAAACAGGACTGAAACGAGGATTACTCGATTCAGAAAGGGACTTTGTCCACTAAGATAGTCTTGGCAATGAGTCATGACTAACAAGAAATGATTTTCCATGATTATGTGTGCATGCCACAAAGTTTCAAGTTTTATGTTATGATTATGGGGATCTCATTTTCACTTCTATGATTTATTTCATGTTAAGATATTATGATCTCTTTTGCAGGTTTTGATTTTCATAAAGATATGATATGATTTTTATTTCCTTTATTTGCCCTTGCTGAGCATTTGAGCTCACCCTTTTATGTTTCCTTTTCCCCAGGATATAAAGAAAGGTTTTAGGTTAAAAAAAGGGAAGATCTTTATGGGAGATGTTGAAGATCTTTCACCAGGATTAGAAGATTACGTTCCGAGTTTCCAAAGACACTAAACTATTACGGTCCTAGTGTGTGTTTTTGTTATGTACTAAGTATTCCGCAAATGTAATGTAATGTTCATGTACATCAGGCTTCGGGTCTTTACAGTTGGTATCAGAGGAAAGGTTTAGTCAACCTTTGGAAACTAGGACGCGAAAACGCTAGTGAGATCCCTAGAGATATTTCTAAGGAATGTCTAGGGATGTCCCTAAGGATAAGTATACGTATAGGATATAGTCCTAGAACTACGGTAACGATCTTAGAATTTATCCTAAGATGTTAGATATTGAGGGTGCTCCCACTTTACTATTTTGTCTTCCCTAGCATGATTTTTGATTCTCACAAAATTATTTTTGTGTTTTAGTTAATGGAGGGAACCAAAAGGAATTCGGTTAACATTGAATCCAATGGACAAATTGGTGACTATGAGCAACAAAATTGTGTAATGACTAGAGAGAAAGATGTTGTGATTATGCCGAATCAATCATCGCGATATATGATTAACAAGGTGAAATTTAGTGGAATGCCTAATTCTTCAAAGAAGAGGAAGATAGACTATTATGCATGTTCGCATGTTGAGGAGCATAAAGAAAGGAAGATTGAGATTTCTAAAGAAGGGAAGAAGAACCTTGAGGAATACCTCAAATGGAGGGACCGATGTTATCTGTGTGGAGAAAAGGGTCATAGAGTGACAGACTGTTATGGAGTTCAATGTCTTATTTGTGGAGAACATGGGCATTACCCAACTCAATGCCCTGACCTAGAAAGTTACGTCTAAATCAAGGAAGGACTTATTCCAGGATAATCATTGATGTGGATGGACTGAAGTGTTTATGTATTGGTATTCAAGAATAATGTTGTTGAGGTACTTTTATGGTGTATTGGAATATTTATGTATTGATCTAATGTGGTATTCGAAGTGATTGAGGTATTTTTGGAAAAAAGATGATATGCGCATAATGAAGGGAAAATGAAATATTTGATAGTATTCATGAGCTCATGATTGATATAAGGACTAAGTGATATCATGGTTTGAGAATATAGAATTTTGAGGATTTTGGTATGTGGAAAGTGTTAACTTTTAACTGCACTCATGTTTTCACTAAGGTATTCAAGAGAATACACGAATAAGGACTTTGAGTGTTTGGAAGGTGACCAACAAAGACATATCTTATGATATGTGGGGATCAACGACAGTATTAAATCTCTGGTAATCGTTGTCACTATATTATGAGAGTGGACTGCAGTATTATGTATAAGCCTAAAGATTAGACTGGATTATGTTGAACATAAGTTAGTATTGTTTAAGGATAGAAGATTTTCGATAATATTGATGGGATGTTATAGTGATGTAGTTTTAGAAAAAGGACAACCTGCAGGACGGGCGACAGCCCATCGCTTCGGACAAGGCTGTTGGAATCGAACCCACAACCGAAGTGCGACTGGCCTTTATCGCCTACCACTGACCTACAGGAAGTCCCTGTTTAGTAGAAACTAGTTTTATTATATTAAGCAGTATGATATATGAAGTATAAGTCCATTTAGGAACTATATATGATTAATCTTACTATAGAATGACTTATGTATATTTAATAACTTTTGATTACCTTTTGTTTGAGACAGATGGAATGACCCGTCATTCTATCACATGATCTGCTAACACTTCACGAATAACAAATTCAACTTCATTTATTTAAGAGATGAAGTAGAAATTGTTCAAGGCACGAACAATAGTGAGATTTTACCAAAATAAAGTAAGTATTTATTCTAATTCAAATTCTTTAACTTTAGGGAAATGATCTTGAAAACCAAAAATGTTGTCCTAGTTCTCTTATACCTGATGAATCAGATGGTACCTTAGATCGTCACAAATTTATGGATTTGTGATTACTGGCTTTTCCATAGCCATGTTCTCTACCACTCTCCATCAGAACATGATGGTTAGATTTCTCTTCCATATCCATATTTTCACCTATGCGGAAACCCAGTGATTAGTTTTTTTGGGTAATCGTTACATTTCATACTTTAGTTTTTAAAGCCAAGTTTTGGTATTCCCTTTTACAATGTGGGTTTCTATTAAAGAAACATTCAAATAGTAAATCATTTATAACCCCGACGAATTTCGAGGGCGAAATTCATTTTAAGGGGGGTAGAATGTAACAGCCCAAGATTTTATAAAAAAATATATTCTTTTTAATTTTATTAATGTCTTGTGTTGTACGCTACACCAAAAGGATCTTGCACAACACGCATCCTTGTCTTGCCTTGCATTACACGCAATCGCGACCTTCCTCGATAGCGTGTGTAATACGCAATACCGAGTTTCACTAAACAACGATGTGCTATTAAAATATTATTAAAACTAGCCGTTATGAATAGTAATAACCACTTTTTAAAATTCTGTAAATCTTATTTTTCAAAATGAACTTCATTCTTGGATTCGGAGTATCGAATTTAGCCTAAGGTGAAATTTTGGTACTTTTCGGATAACTTTCATATTCTGATGAATAGTGAAAATTACTAAATTATAATTAAAAACAACTTTTTTAATCGAAATAATTAATAGTGATAAATCATTAATTTGAGTGGTTTTAAAGTATATTTAGAATATATTTTTACAATTTAATACAATGTTGGTCATTGGATGTAATTTCACATTTAAACTAGACATAAACAAGTGTCAATCTTTTGATAGATATTGTTTCTTAAAAACACGCTATTTGTTTTAACAGCGGGATTTAATTATAAAATTAATTAATGCAACTTTCATGTTATGAATTTGGTAAAATAGACTTCATTTTTGAATTCGGAATATGAAATATAGCTTGGGATGAAATTTTGGCATTGTTCTGAAAAACATCAATTTTTGATGAATAGTGAAACTACTAAGTGGTAGGTTAAAAACTGATTTTTTGCATAAAACTTAATTTTACCGCTTCTGTGAATGGAATTTCAAAAATCCGAGAGACACAGTTAATATCAAGGACTAAAATGTGGTTCAATGAGATGAAAATGTTTTTTTGGTGAATAGTAACTTTTTACTTTTTTTACCACGGTTAATAGTAAATAGGGTAACTAAGGGTAAATATGATATTAATATTACCCTAACACATGTCCTAATTCTATTGGACAAATTTAATTAGACCAAAAACAAACTTAGGAATAAAATATGACAATTTAGGCCCACTTGGTTTAGATTAGGACATTTATTATTAATTTATTTAAAGAAGGGTTAAAATAGTTAAAATCAAAGTTTAATAAGTAAATCATTTTCAATATGGGGTTATACATAAGATAAATTCGATTGTAAATATTCATTAGAAAGCTAAAAAGATTTCCTACATGATGGTATTTTATTTGTTATTTTTATACATAAAATAATTTAATTTATTTATGACACAACGATGATGCAGTAATTTTCTTATTAATGAAATATTGACATAATTGATGTTATAAACACCAAAATAAATGTAATTTGAGATTTTTTATGAATTCCACTAATTTTATAGGTTAATATGATATATTAATGTTGATTTAATCAACTTGGTTCGAACATTTAATTCGGTTATGACTTTCACAAAAATCATATATCAAATAGTGTCAAAATTGACACAAAATAGTTTTTAAATCAAATATTATATTATTAATTGTTATTGTATTACTAAAAACCTAAGGTTCGGCCAAATGACATAGATAAGGATATATATATTAATAATAAACAATTTGGGGTTCTTTTGGCATGTTATAGTAAGTTTATTAACCATATAGTGAAAGAAAACAAAAAGACATGGTAAAAGTTAAATTATTTAACTTAGAGTTAAATCTAATTGATAAGGTTAAAATAATATCCTAAAATTGTCTAAATTCTATTGGTTGATATGATTTCGACCCATCCCCACTTTAGCTTCGAAATAAGACCCTTTGGAACAATTATAAACCGATTTTGACTTTAATATAAAATAATATTTTGAGGTATTCCTAAGGTGCCCCTCTCCTCCCTTATAAAAGGACACCTCCTCCCCCTTCCTCCTCACACCAATTTGAGCACTCAAGCTCGGCCAACCCCTGACAAAATCTCTTCTCCACTTCCCTAGAAACATCCTAGAGGTTCTGGTCTTCCTCAAAGACCAATTCTAGTGCCCTAAGAGGAGGTCTCAAAGAGGCACTTCAAAGAAGAGGTAATTACCGTTACCAATTCTTTCATATTTATTTCTTCTTCCACTTCTTCTTCTTAGGTTGTTTCATTATTAAGTAATAACATAAGTATCACTCATATACTGATATGTTATTATAAGTATGAAACAACCCTATTTCACCATCTATCCATCCTACGGAAAAAGAAATCACCGCGCGTGCGTACGTACGGAATACCGTCTCCACGCCGTGGTGTAATCTATTTTCCACCACCACCTTACAGGGATGGGTATAATGGTGTAAAGAATAACTATACATAGTTATTACAACATCATATTGATTCTGATATATTGTATAATCCACTCCAATTCAATTCAATATTTATAGAAATGATATCATCGCTCGTGCGTACGTACGGAATACCGTCTCCACGACGCGATGAGATTCATTCTCCATGTTAACCATTTAAGAATGATTATAATGTATATATAAGAAATAATAATGAAATATATGACATTATAAAGCTACTGGATTTATTTATATATATACATATGTATGTCATCTACTTACTTCCATTTCAAGACAATAAGGAAAGAAAAACAGCGTTCATGCGTACGTACGGACTACCGTCTCCATGAACGGTGTTTTTCATTTTATTTATCTATCTATTATATATATATATATACTGAATATATATGATATATAAATCATATTTTATATTCTGGAAGTAAGTAAATCATGATATAAGTAATAATGATGTCAAGAACAACAAGTCAAAACACCTACGATAAATGAAACGATTTTACCCAAAACGCTTCTTTAACATGGAATTTACAAAAGAACGGGTAATATAATGTCATAAGTGAACCATATATGATATCATAACAATGAATATGATTCTGTAATAAGTCAATGACATTATTTAAATCATTATACAGGAGGTTCGGACACATACGAAGCAAATTGGACCTAAGGTAA